>JAHDVE020011460.1:0-501297 GCA_022606495.2 Halesus radiatus | reverse complement strand
CATATTTTCACCTTTTCGAGTCCTGCCGGCGACATTTATCTATGCACTATGCACAAAAATCTTGTCTTAAGTTTTAAAGAACTTTAGTTTATCAATTAATATTATTATTTAATTTAATGACCGGTCAGTGGCTGAGTTGGCATCGCGTTTGGGTCTCACCCAGGCATCGTGAGTTCAATTCCTCGGCTGGCTGAGTCCTCCATTACGACACAAACAACGCCTTCCGCTTACTGTGATGGTAGTAGGAGATTTTCAAATGTTTTCAGGTTATTCGTAATCAGGAAATATTTGTCTTTCTTTAATACAATGTGAACATGAACATGAACGTGTTATTAAAACCTATTATTTTTTCTTTTCAATCTGAATTTTTAACGTTACATTATTATTTTAACTCTATCAATCATCATACAAAAAACGGCTTAAACTACCTTTCCATGAGATATTTCCTCTCAACTTGATCGTGCCATGTTTTCCTGGGACATATCCTAGTCTACTCTCAGCCTTTATCATAAAACAATTAAATCTGTAAGTTTCCAGATTTGAAAGATTTTTCATAGGTGCCTTCTCAAGTTCATCCTATAACAAATTTTATCCTGTACGTTTATTAAAAATGCATCAAAGTTTTTAGTAAATCGAAAACGCTGAACCGTATTCCAACAATGCCTTTGCGCTATAATTGAGTTAGTTTCCCATGAAATGCACAAAGTAAATAAAGGCTACCTGATTAAGACCAGCATTACTAAGAAAGTAGAGAGCTTACTCTTAGAAGGTACGGCAGTATATTACTGGATCCCTAATATCCATGGTTTTCGGGGGTCTTGAAGGCTATTCAGGGGTGAATAAATTGGTCTTCCCATGGCAGCCCCCGTGCCTACACTGCCTACCCCCATCGGACCGACGGAATGCCCTGCAGATTAATGACATCGGATGTACATTGTGACTTCAAAGACTTTTCTGGAAGCCCAGAGGCGAAGCGGGACAAAAACAACCGCTTCGCTATTTTACTTTAAAAGGTTTATTGTTGTCGCTTTTGGGGAACGTATAAGCACACGTGTTTTCTGATGCAAATATGGAATGCCTTTACAAAAAGTAATTATATTCTATAATATATTATGTCACTGTTACTTCGAAGAGAGGTGAATACATACTATAGGAAATATGTTTAACTCTCATTTATTTAGCGATCCTCCCTACTTTCATTTTCGAGAAGGAAAAAATCGAACTAGTTCCTATTATTAAATCGGTACATTTTATTAAATGCGTCGATTTACGATTTCAATGAACATTAATCTGCATAATCTACGCAATGTCCAAAATTAGATTTTTATTTTAAAATTTTGCACAGTTTGTATCTATACAGTTTGTATCTATACAGTTTGTATCTACACAGTTTGTATCTATACAGTTTGTATCTATACAGTATGTATCTATACAGTTTGTATCTACACAGTTTGTATCTATACAGTTTGTATCTATGCAGTTTGTATCTATACAGTTTGTATCTATACGATTTGTATCTATACAGTTTGTATCTCTACAGTTTGTTCTATACAGTTTGTATTATACAGTTTGTATCTATACAGTTTGTATCTATACAGTTTGTATCTATACAGTTTGTATCTATACAGTTTGTATCTATACAGTTTGTATCTATATAGTTTGTATCTATACAGTTTGTATCTATACAGTTTGTATTTATACAGTTTGTATCTATACAGTTTGTATCTATACAGTTTGTATCTATACATTTTGTATCTATACAGTTCGTATCTATACAGTTTGTATCTATACAGTTTGTATCTATACAGTTCGTATCTATACAGTTTGTATCTATACAGTTTGTATCTATACAGTTCGTATCTATACAGTTTGTATCTATACAGTTTGTATCTATACAGTTCGTATCTATACATTTTGTATCTATACAGTTTGTATCTATACAGTTTGTATCTATACAGTTTGTATCTATACAGTTTGTATCTATACATTTTGTATCTATACACTTTGTATCTTTACATTTGTATCTATATATTTGTATCTATACAGTTTATATCTATACAGTTTGTATCTATACAGTTTGTATCTATACAGTTTGTATCTATACAGTTTGTATCTCTACTGGAGATTTAATAATAAGCATAATTTATAAGTTATACTATTATCACTTTTTTAATGAATGTAAAATTATTCTGTGTTGTTGTTTTTAATCAAAAGATAAGAATTTTTTTCTGTAAGCCACTAATAATAGTAGTTTACACAAAACATTTCTTATTCATTTAATAATATTATAATCATTATCCGATTCCCTCACCTCGTGTTTTTACAGATAAAAAGGGTGAATAATTGCAGAATTTTACACAAATGCAAGATTACTTTGCCATTCGACAGACTGATCATGTAAAAGTGTTGAGAAATAGGAATAATAATGTATTCTGAGACATAAATATTAAGCAAGATTTTATTTATCTTTTGAGTATGAACGATATAGTAATCAATATGATTTAGTATTGCTCAAGCAATTAAGTATTTATTTAAAAAAAATAATTAATATTTACAGATAATACCTGAACTAAATCTACGTTAATATCTTATTTCTTAGAATCCTGTTCTACCTTCGTGTAGGTAGATATTGATTTTAGAATCTTCTGAGGGAACAAGGCACTTCCGAGTATCTGAGATAAAAGTTTTAATTAATTGAAAGTCAGCCCGAAGACAATAATAATGAAACAACAACTTTGAAATTTCAATATTAACTTACTCCCTTTTTATTTGTCCTGCAAACTTGAGTTTTTTCAGCGCCTCGCTTGAATTCATAAAATTTGCATATTTGCTTTCAAAACTGATGAAGTTTCAAAGAATTATCAGCGAAAGTTTTTATTTCGCATTTTTTTCCTATTAAGAAAGCGCACGCTAGCTAGTAAAATTTGTAACCAAAAACTATGTTTCGCCAAATGAAGATAGCCGTATTGTCTCGGGAGAACTTACAATACCAAGGGAGAGAGAGGGAGAAGGAGGGAGGTGTATTGTGAGGGAGATTTAACCTAGAACAAAGAAGGAATTATTCCGAACGAAATCCTGTTTTCATCCATAAGGACGTTTGGAAGCATATTACTGTCGAGATCCATATGCAACTCGGTGCAGAGCAATACAGTGCGGTGCAGTCTCTGAACTCATAATGTCCCGGTTAGAAGGGAGTACAGAACCGCCTTTGTGCCTTCCAGCGAAACCTAGTCGCTCTCTTGGTTAGTTTAATTTTCAACGGACTCTTAGTGGACTGTAAGTAATGAAGACAATAATAATTACGGTTTTGGTAATAAGGGATATATTAAAGGTTCAAAGGGACAGGGATAACCAAACACTTACCGAATGATGTTATGAACGAACATTCTCCCAATTTTTTTTTTGGCGAACAAGATAGCACTCAAAACAATTACTGTCATATCATTTCAGAACATAACAGTTATTAATTTCTATTATAAGTTATGAAGCTTTAAAAACTATATTTATCAGTTCAAAAACTGAACTTGTAACCCCCCGTCTCAGTGGGAATTTTGTAGTTCACTACGCTATTGGGGAGAACGCGTTTGACGTCTTTAAGACCTTGACCAGAAATATTTACTGTTAAAAGTGGCAAGTTATTGTAAGGTAGCTATTAATTAAATGGCTTTGTCTATCTATTCATAGAATTGGTGTAAACCGGTGACATCGTTATGACGCAATGAAATCTACTGCCACCGATAAAAAGTATATTATTATTTACCCCTAGTCAACCTCATGGCCGGATGTCCGTCAATTGGCGGCCCATAAATTCTCTGTTTGTCACTTTTCACACGATGGTACAACTTACCCTGCCATCCCCAAACCTTCAAATCGTCACGTCAAATAAAATCCGTTCAAAAAAAGGGTAAATTTTCATCATAACACTCTAGTTATTAAAGAGATAATTATTCGATTTTTTTGTGAGGTGTCATACGACTGGGGTGTTTTCGTATTTTAAAGATGGCTAAAAGGTGGGAAAATCATATAGGAACGTGGCATGTGCACGCGATCGCATTTTCTAGGAAAACTAATAACTCTCTTTTCTCCTCCTTTGTTTTCTGGATGGCGTGCAAGACCCGTAAACACACTCACGAGCGGTACGTAGTTGTCGGGAAATATTTGCATTACTCGTTTTATCACTACATTCATTTAGTAAGGAAGCCGTTCTTCACCCTCTCCCGTGTAAATCGCCCGGGACGTGAGCGGTACGTCTGCGGCAACTGAAGGAAGGTGCTCTACTTCCTCGTATACCTTGTACTGTGCACTGTGCCTATATCCTATACCTGTACCTGTACGAGAAGTAGAGGGTGTGGAGCACTTTCCTGCTCGTAGAAGGCGGGTTGACTGGAACACGAAATCCGGAACAAAGCTGTGAAGAACGGCTTCTAAAGCAACATTTTATGTTCTTTCAAGTAATACATATCTTCACCAAGTTTACTGGTCAGAATATGTGGAGAAATATGCAAAAAAAATACTCAACCAACAAAATTATGCAGGTTGTCGTGATGTATCCTAGTGCGAAAGTAGAATAGTATGAATGCTGAGGAATTATAATGTCAAGTGAAATTGTTGAATTATATGTAAATCGAAACCTATCAAAAAGCTGAAACGGATATAAGAATAGTTAAAAAAATATTTGAATATAAATACACTTACACTGAACACGGAGAAAACTAAATATGTCACATCAAACATAAATATTACAGTGACGGATTTCTCTATTAGAATACATTCATGTTTGAATCCCAATGAATATTGTCAGAGCCCCTACATTGAGCACACTGATCAGATGAGGTACCCCGGCCTCACTATTGATGGTGGTCACATGCCCACACCTCAAATGGAATCTTCATACTCAAATCATCGCAAATAAAATAAGAAAAACCATGCACTTTTTAAGAACCATACGAAACTTTCCCGACTTGGAAAACATGAAAATGATTTATTTTGCGGTCTGTCAATCTATTATTGAGTATGGTATCATAGCATGGGGAGGTGGTACTTCCTCTGCACTAGACCCAATCATAAATGCACAGAAAATGGTTATAAAAATAATCCTTAAGCTACCTCTAATTACCGACTCTAACTCAATCATTAATATAATTAGAGTATTCAACGTTCGGCAGATTTACGCTAAAACAATCCTCACTCATTTTTATATAAATAAACATAAATACTATGAAAAAAGACTAATCACTCGCAATACTAAAAATACTAACAAAGATTTACTCCAAATTCCTGTAACTCATACTACTTTTGGGCAAAGGAATTTTAAGTACTTTGCGATATGAATTTTCAACATTCTTCCAATTAGAAAAAAAAAATCAAACACAATCTAAAAAAATTGGATTAAAAGTAATGATAGGGCATTTACCGGTGCACTCACCCAAATTCAAATTGTTTTATTGAACCGTTTACGGAGCATATCTTAATACAAGTGTATATTCATAGGTATTATAAAATTATGTGCAAAATGACTCCCTCAACACAGGCTAGCCAGGTGCCTAGTGAGGCGGGTTATATGAAACTTTAATTTATAACTATACATTTTTTTCTTTACATATCACCTAGTGCTATACTTTTATTTTGAACTTTATTTTTTTATATATCTACTTTATAAACCAATGTACACTTTATTGTATATGTATTCAAGTTATAGTTAAACTTAATTAAAATTAAGATATTATCATTATCATTATTATTATTTAAATGTAGGTATCATACATTTATTTTAAAATAAGACAAGTCAGCCTATTGCGAAACGAGAAACGCCTTGCATGCATTTATTAAAATCTAAATATCTTCGTCTTAGAACAAAGGGTATATTCGTCGGACTTTACATGTATATTCAAAGTCCATCTTTTGAACCAACGCGGGAACTTTTGACATCCATCGAAAAACTGCCAGCTTCGGCACGTACGGTGAAATGATCAATTTGATACTGTTAGGAGGAACTTAGAAGAATGAATGACACCTGCCCCCTAGCACAGAACATTGATAAAAGTTTTAACTTGATAATGTTAGTAACTTGTTATAGTTCCTGAGCAAGACTGCAGATCTCTAACCACCACAACAAAAAATATGTATATTTAGTCGATGTGAACTGTTTTAAAAAAAAATTAATAACAATAACTTTGTTTAAGCCACAGGATTTAATATGTAAATATCTACATGTTTCAGAAGCAAAGCTTCCCTCATCGGGATAAATAACATATTGTAATTTAAAAAAAAAATCGTTTTTAGCCACTACATTTTATAAATAATTATGCATTATCTACCGGTTTCTGTTAAACTCGACCTTCATCGGGAACGTATAAATATAAACTACGTTACTTACGTTCCTGATGAATGTTGAATTCAACCGAAACCGGTCGATATTGCAAAAATTTAAATAATATAAAGTGGCTTAATACAAAAAAAACATATCATTTAAATTACAATATCTGGCCACAAAGTGATTGCTTTCTTCGATAAATATTATATGTTTTCTTTTATTGTTAACGATCTGCAGTTGTGCTTGGGAACGTTGACAAGTTAGCGGCAGTATCGATAAGTTCTTTATCGGTGTTCTGTGCATCTGGAGTGGATTATCATGTCAATAGAGAGGTTGAACAATACTTTTTGAATTGGGATAGATATTCTTTCGATGGAACATGCCTGCACAGCAATTTTTTTAGGTACTACCGTTATTTGGGACAAATCCTGTTTGATTTTACCCTTTTAAATCAGAGGCTTATTGTTTTGAAGGGTTATATTAGTTCTTTGGTTATCGTTTGCAAGTAATAAACGTTTAAATGAACCTATCTTTTGTAAAACAACTAGCATTCATTCGGTACATTGCCGTCAGCAGGGTCAAAGGAAATTTGATCAAAACATTAACCACCAACTTTGTAGACAGCATTCTGCGTGCCCCTACAAAACCAGGATGTGTACATAATCACACATTCTGGCTCTTATTGCTACACATACAAGGTGGTTGGTTGGTTGCCAGTTAACTGTGCCACCACTAGTTTCCCCACACAGCGCGTGTCCCCACGGCAAAGTGAAAGCAAACATATTTCGGCCGGTAATATTTAGCTCAGGTAGCTAGCTACTTGACCACATCTTACTTTATCCAAACCATCAGATTGCGGATCAGGAGCGGAAAAGGAAGGAGGGGAGAAAGCAGGGAGAAGCAGGGAAGAAGCAGAGGGATAGCAGGGAGAAGGCAGCGAGGAAGCAAGGAGCAAGCAGGGAGCTAGCAGGGAGTATGTACGCGGCAGGGTTAAGGGATAGATACATCGGGGCTGTCGGAAGATTAGTGGCATCACTTTGGGGTCGAAAGCCCCCGGGCTGGACGTGACCTGGCCTTGAGATATTATACGCTGTATTTACATTACACTTCGGCTATTACTTTAAATAGAGATAATAATAGCCATAATGGAAGAAAGTGACTGCATTATAAGGGGTTATAAAATTCTAATAAAGCGAGCGTTTACATGACAATTAATCGAATCTGACATCTTTTTAATAAAATCATTTCAATAGTATCTACCATAACTAATCTTATTTATTTATTTTTTTAATTAAACAAAATAACTTTGTATACATCACTTTATTAATATACAATATTACTACATGTTTCGTATTACATGTTGAGTATACATTGATACCTGAAGATGTGAGCAATCGCTCACGAAATATGTAGTAATATTGTATATTAATAAAGTGATGTATACAAAGTTATTTTGTTTTAATTAAAATACATAATGACATCACAAAGTGAAAACCTTCTAGAAGAAGAATTCTTCTTCGAAAAAAAAAAAAAAGAAAAAATAATCTTATTTCTTAATAACCAATGGTATGGACTCCGCTACACCGCGCAATTAAATTAAATTGACTCCGATAATTGGGTGTTAAGTTTGAAATGCTGCAAAAATACAACCATTTTTTAATCAGTAATACTGGTAATGCTGGTTTACATATTTTATTTGGATATATGACTTCTTTCACGCTTCATGAAGTTACACAATATTTTTCTTAAAAAGACAGCCACTGACATTTTTTAATTGAATATCTCTTATATTTTTAACATAATTTAACAATTGTTATTTTTACAGACGAACTATGTATAATGTGGATGTACAGATTTGCCAAGGAAAAAAAAATCATTCATTTTTTTGAGATGATCGCGGTTTCATAGCGCCACAAATTTCGACGTGTCCATTTGGAATTTCTGCACAGTTATGAAATATTCTAATTGAATAAATAAATTTTAAATTTAATGGGTATCAGTGATTTGTTGTAAATTATTGCATTATCAAAATAGATATTAATATAGTTTTGATGAGAGGAACCTAAACCATTAGAGAAAATCTGTTTCGAAAAGAAAATGATCTAACCCCAAACGGATTTCTGAAGATGAAAGACAGAGGATAATTCATCGTATCCCGAATCAGCAAAGAAGAAGGCGTAGTAGTTGGTAAACAGGTGAGTAATTCGGCTGCGGAGAGTACATCCTGCAAAACGCCTTTCAAAAAAAGTTGAAAGATAAGACATGTTGGGTATATACAATTTTTTTATACCACTCTGTAATAGATTGTAATTTCATTAAAGATAATGTAACTTCATTGAAAAACAAGTTGTTAAACACAAAACATATTTAAATCTATCAAAAATATTGAGATGAAAATGACTCCTTGAGTGACCAGAGGGTCCATTTGGACCCCATATTTAATGATTTGGGGAAATATATATTTTTTACACTATTTTTTATATTTTCCAACTGCTGTAATTCATCCAATATCTTTTTAAATATGGTGCAATAAGGGGGTAAAAATTTATTTTAATTTTTAATATTATTAATTTTTTTTAATTTTAAAGAAAGATAAACATTCTCAGGTTACAAATAACCTTAACATATTTGAAAATCTCCTACTCCCATCACAGTAAGCAGAAGATATTGCTTGTGTCATGATGGAGGACTTAGCCAGCCCAGGAATTGAAATCACGACGCCTAGGCGCAACCCAGACGCGATGCCAACTCAGCCACTGACCGGTGGAAATTTGGAAAACAGTATAGAATAATTATTAGATATGGTAAAATACATATAAATTATAAAAGGCTTTCATTAAAGCATGAACGCGAAACTAAGTTTCCATAATTTGTTGGCAGCCAACAATAAAAAAACGTGTTTTGCGGCTTTTCACATTTTAAATAAAATGGAAAACGGAATTAATTCCGTTTGTGCACAAGCGACGATTGTAGTTGGTATGTATCGAAACGAAGTTCTAAATCAACGTGTTTTGTGGTTTACTAAATAATTTAAGACAGACTGTTTGTGAAAAAAAAAGTGAAGTAACCAAGCGAACTAAATATATTTTTCAAGGCGAATAAGAAATGATTTTGTTTTCATCTCCCAAGTAATATTTGAAAATCTCACAGCAACAATACATTCAGAGTTTCCCCATGACCTCAGGATCAAAAACAAATCGATTACCATAAATCACCGAGAGTGAACTATAAAAGGCTTTGCGGCAAAAGAAAAGAATATACCACCTTGATCTAGATGTATAAAGTGCAGGGGATGATCCTGTAGTGCCGCCACCGTCCCGGGGGCGCCAAGGGAGCGCCCAGAAGGGAGGCAGTGCATCACACGGGGGTCCTACTTACCACAAAGGATGTTGACAAATTATTGGGAGGCGCCCAAATCACGGAGGTGTTGCAGCAGGCTGTATAACCCCTGATTTTTACATAGCGAGTCACGTAGTCTGATTGAATGTCTGCTTATTTTCCGGGTGTAAATGCAATTAGGTTTTATTTTTCAGAAATATTCAATTTAAATGTGTTTAAAAGTAACTTCAAACATTTCTTGAATTATAAACTTTGTTGTTTCACTGACTTTCCAAAGTAAATAAGCACAGCTTATACATGTGTACATTGTACGTAGCAGAATGATTTTCCTTCAAATCTCCGCGATCATCTCGAACTAAAAATTATGCTCGTATTTTTACAGCTCAAAAATTTTATATCAAATATCTAAAATCAATTAACCAGCATTTGCATTTTCTTGTAATTAACAAGAGGATTTTTTCGGTTTGGGATTATTTGTTAAAACCGCGCTCGCCACTGGCGAATAACAGCATTACGTAGCATTTGGCAGTAAAGACAGATTTTTTTTTTAATGATAATTTTTGATACATGAGTACATTTGAGACATTGTAAAAAATGAAATAAAAAATAATAAAAATAATATGTAAAATAACCATCACTCCTTTTCTCCGCAGGAGTAGGCAGAGAGGATGGACCGCAAAACAACTCGATATTGGCATACACTTCTTGCTTCATTCACATTCATTCATTCTCTTCTATTATTCCGACTTCTGACATGGCCCGACTCAGGTATTTGATTCACTTGATCGTACCATGTCTTCCTCGGGCATTCTTCGGGTTCTTCTTACGTTCACACTCGCGTCATATATTCTTCTTACACTCCTTTTTTCATTCATTCGCTCTACATGACCGAACCATCTAAGCGTCCCTTTCTTAATCTTGCTAATTACGCTTACTCAGCCTTGAATTCTTTACGAATCTCAACATTTTTCACACGATCATGCATGATTTTACCACATATTCTCCTCAGAGATCTCATTTCTACAGCATTCAGTTTACTTTAATCCTTCCTTTGCCAATTCCATGCCTCACTGCCATATGTTAGGATTGGTATCAGAACTCCATCGTGGACTACTAGCTTCGCTTCTTTGGACAACTTTTTACAATTACTTTATTTAAACCACTGTTTTGAATATGTGAATATCTTTATTGTTTATTCTGATGAGGGAAGCTTTGTTTCTGGAACATGTAGATTTTATTAAACAATGGTGTAAACAAAGTGATTGTTATTAATTTACAGAATTTACTATTATTATCACACGTACTTACATAAGTATATGGTTTTAGTGGGAGTTTAAAATCACAAATAAGTATATGCCACAATTTTTTTAACAACTTTCATAAAAGTATACCTGTATTGTGTTATTGGTGTAATAATAAATAAAGCATAGAACAGAATAATACATTGTTGGTACCAGGAACAGGTGAAAAATTGAGTTGAAGTTTACAAGTTACCTATTAAAATACAAACAAAGGAGAAAAACCTTGAATTTTGTCTAAGGCTAAATTCTATAGATGACTATTAAGACTTTTAAGAAAAATATTTCTATTAAAATACATTCATTAATATATATAATACTACCTCAAACCGCTCTGAACAATTCAAATGTAACCTGAGTATTATACAATGTTACAAACGAAAATTACTCACACGAAATTGTACGGTTTCGCATGTAACGTTTTAAATAACGAGGACAATAATAATGGTGGTTTTGGTTGATTGCAATGTGGGACAGTTTTAAGGTTTAAAAGGACAAAGATAAGCAAACAAACTCGACTTTTTTTTTTCAACGAACAAGAGAGCACTCCAGGCAATTACTGTCAGATTATTGTGTTCCATTTTTCAAAACGTTGCGCTTGGATTGGGAAGGTAAGGACTGGAGAAATAGCAATTAAGGTAGGAACCAAACACATTATCATTTCAGAACCTAACATCGGAGAAAGCAAAAATGACAGAAAACGTAACGTGTATTGATGGATTATCTTTAAATCCAATATCTCGTTCCAGAGTGGAAGATGATCTCAGTATCGCCCTGGTGAAAGACCACCATTCAGAATTGAAACGTTGCTTGAAATGGCTTTAGCCGTGTTTGGTGACCATATCTGAATAGCTAGGTATTTCCCCTCTTCCCCACCTTCCCTTCCCCCTCCACAATACCGTCAGCCTCACAACATTCCCCAATTGGGAATGCCATAGTCTCACTGGCTCCAGACGGTTGGGAGCAGTTGGGACTCTTGTGCAGTATTCATATAAAAAAAGGTTATTATGTGGTTGGGCATGCATAATTCCTTTAAAAAAATATTCTAACAAATATTTTATAATATCAGTTCAAAATTGCCAGTCGCCAAGACATCGTTGCATCTTATATAGTATATACTAACAACGTGGTACAACGTGCGAGATAGTATTCGTGTTATCTATAAAAAAAATTAAAATGTGTAAATAACCCCAGAGAAAGAGAGTGATTCCGACTATTTCACTGTCAGGTAGGTTTTGACTTCTTGCAGATTTTTGCAACCATTCCCATCCCCGATTTCCTTTTGCCAAAAAAATACAGTCCAATCCGCGTACGAGGATATAAAGAAACTTCCCCAATGCTTTTATTTCCTTTCATATCAAAGTGAGCTCCTGTCATATTATTTGGCACGCATTTAATAGCGCTGGGAGTAACTCAAATTGAAAATTAATCAATGTCTTGCATAACCATTGTTACCAGAATGTAATTTGTACAGTATCCCTATAGGCTACACCCTATAGGCTATGGGGTGAAGCCTCGACTCCCGGGTCCCGACTCCCGAGTCCCAACCGCCCGCTTTCTTCGATAGAATTGCTCCCGGCGCGGCGGGAGCGTTTCTTAATAACGCCCGCCTTCTGTTAGCTTACAATATTATTTTTTATAAAAAAGAAGGAACTCTTACAAAAAGGCAAACATACAAATCCCGGCTCTGCTCGGCACTTTTCCAATATTCCGACACGTTAACACCGCCTTTGATGTTCGTCATTATGGCTTTGTATACCAAATATTCAATAACGGAACCATCTGCGATTCTACACTTCGCGCTCTCGTTTTAAGACGCAACACTCTAGGGCAGGGATCTGGGTGGTGAGAAAAGCATTATAAGATTGGCAAATAGTAGGTAGTAGTAATCTTTCAACCGAACGTTTTGTTCAGGCTTGTGTTCCTATGATCACCGAAGACTTAGGGTGAACATAAAATAAATTAATTAAAAATTACTTTGTAATTACCACTTTATTTAAAACGCGACGAGAGACATTATATCTCGTCCTAGTAATTGTTTGAAAAATATGTGCGCGATTGAATTAAAAGCCAGTAGGCGATGGTATGACTGTGAACTTTTAAATGTTGCTTTCCGATGGGATCAAATAATAACTGAGTTATGTGGATACAATGAAATACTGGAAACGTTATACTTAATTTTTCCACTGCATCGATTTTAAAAGTAAATAATAATAATAAATGTTTTTTCCGACATGTGGAGCCGAAAGCACGATCACCGAACTTCTTAGTTTGTATTGTGGGGTTTCATTAAGATTTGTAAAAAACAACGATCTGATATTCATAATTTCCTCAAAAGATTGGTATTCATTTTGTAACGACATTATTAATAAATGAATTAAAAATTAATTTGTAATAACCACTTTATTAATATATATCAACATTTTTCGATAGCGAAGCTTTCTTCACCAGGAATACAAATTATTATTTTTAAGTATTATGTATATTCCTGATGAGAAAAGCATCGCTTTAGAAATATGTTGATATATATATATAAATAAAGTGGTAATTACAAATTAATTTTTAATTCATTAATAATGTCGTTACAAAGTGAATACCAATCTTTTGAGGAAATTATGAATATCAGATCGTTTTATATAGAAATTGTTTAAAAAAAAGAACTTACTCGAATAGGATGTTTCTTTTTACTGTTCATTTGGATTCCTGATTGCCACCATGGACCATGATCTTGAAGACTTGCAAAAATAATTCATTGACGTGACATGGTGATATGACCATCGTCCGGGATATCTGGGTCAGAAGAAATCTGCCACATTCGTGTTAATTCGTATAGTACTGTTGGTATGCGTTTTATGTAGGCAAAACGTCGCGTATTGTTAATATCCGGGTAAAAGAACACGTAAGATGTCTCAATAATAATGGATTTTCGGAATTTGCCAACCACCTCTTAGAAACGGACCACAAATTCAATAAAAATACAGGCATTAGTTTACTGCATAAAAATAGAACAGGCATTCGACTTGATAATTTAGAAGCGTTAGAAATAAGGAAAGCCAAAAACACTAATACTAGACTCATTAATAACCAAATAAATTTAAGTAAAAGTCCAATTCTTAAATTATTCCCAATAAACAAAGTACACGCCCTTCCTTGCCAGGTACCTGCTGATCTCCCACCCTTGGCCCTTCACTCGCCCACTTTTATCAATCCATAACAAATGTGTATCTAAGTTCATAGTATAGTATTATACTGCCCTGACGAAGCTACGGTAGTAGCGAAACCCAGTTGGCTGAAGTATAAATAAAAGTGATGTAAACAAAGTTATTGTTTTATTTTTTAAGTGGAGTAAACATCAACGTTCGAAATATGGGCCACCCAAATGAGACCAATTAGCTACATTGAGATAACACGGGCTTCAGTCGATTACCAGTGCTCGCCGGGTATGGATCTCCAAAGATTACTGCAAAATGCCTATATGACTGCACAAATCGCTCTGAAAAAAATAGAAAAAAGAAATAATGTAATTTTTCATCGATTTTACCATAGTCAATATACTGTAAATTGGCCTTTTTTCCATAAAAAAAGTCAAAGAGCATCTGAAATCGTTCTGTTCGTTCGCGGTCGGAAGGATTTGGGCTACATCGACAGCCCTATTCACCCCCTTTATAAAGGTGTTTTTTTAAGAGCTTGAGAACTTTAAATAACAATAGAAAACAGAAATATTTTTTGTATAAATTTTATATTATTATAATCTGATCGATAATTTCATGGCATTTATTTTTTAAATATGATTTCTGGCATATGTCCGTTGTTCTGGCGTTAAACGATTCATGATTAATTGCCAAACCTTACTGAACGGAAATGTTAACACAATTTGACATTCTCAACTGCCAAAACATAGACAACAACCATCGAAACTTCTCATTCACCTGAAAAAACACCCTGTATTTCACGCGCGGGAAGAACTTTATTGACTGATATTGGTAGAAATGGTGACTCTATTTATATACCTATTTTAAAACAGCACGCTATTCGAATTCCGTGCGAAAAAAACACCCGTCCATTTTGATATTGCTTGAGAGTGAGTTCGAAATGAATCCCATAGTGCGTTTTGATTTCAGCGTCTATGGGGCTTTATCTTCTAAAGAATAATTCATATAATCCCATACTCGTGGCGCTTCAGTGGCAAACCGTAGAAGTATGCAAACCTTTAGGAATCTGTTAGTTGCCCGGGTGCGCGGCGACTATGGGATTTGAACATATATTATATATTCATTATCCGCAGACGCTTTAAAGTCTCCACAAAGTGTACTTATTTAATGTTGAACCTCACACCTGTTCTTGTATGTACGTTGTATCTCGTAGCTAGGTCGCTAATCTCTGATGCATTGATATGATGAAATTCCTTTAGATCTACTGAAACAAACAAATATTTATGGAAAGGGCAAACATTGGATAGAAGAGGGATTTTTCCCCTATTTAATCTCCCATTGAACTATCAACGAGATGGGCTACAAACCGCAACTGTTCATCTCTATATTTAAAAATGGATGTTTGGCTTTCTGTCCTCGATTTTCTATAAAAAAATTCTCGAAAATTACTCTACCGATTTTGCTGAAAATAGCTCACTTTCTTCTTATTAGTGCCGGGAAGGTTTAGAGAGTAATTTAAATGAAATTTATTTTGTAAAACTGTTGCTATAACGTTTTAAAATCAGTATGAAAAACATTGAAACCGCCATGTTTTATTGAGGTCAGCAGTTAAATATACCACTCTGGTTAGCCATGGAATACATATTCATAAAAAATAAGGTTTGTTTGGGTAGAATATTTTCAAAATTGAAAACGCAAGTAGTCATCTGCTTAAAAACTTTTTTTATTGAATGTTTTGAAAACATACATTTTTGGAATGAAATAAAATTGCCATTTTTTTTGTTTAGAGATGGTAGATCGCTCTCAAATCAATAATGGCTCCAAAAAGCAAGAATTCATAAATTTATGACAAAAAAAAATAATGATATTCCCGACCGAGGCCGACTACACTGATTTGTAAGTAAATAAAATTCTAACATAATGTACTCGTATATACCTAGATCTAGTTACGAAAACGAAATGCAAAGTGCTGAAAAATAACTTCAATTTTTGCTGTGGCCACTAATACGTAATAGTAAGTGTCGGGCTGTTGATAAAACGGATTATTTTTCTCGCTGTGTAAAACATATGCATATAATCCTTTAGAGTGTAAATGGTGAAGTCTCGTATTATTTATGAGCGAGGGATGCAATGAAGAGAGGCGAAATGAAAGCGGTGTTTTTTGCGTGGATAGTGGATATTGCAGATCGCGCTGTTCAGCCTCCGGGGATGATGCAGAACGACAGTTAATCGATATAAATATACATGCTGACTGCTGACGTTTCCGGATGTTACTTCACTTCCGGGGAGATCAACTTTGTTTTAAATTCGGTTTGAATTAAAAGTTCTATAAAATACGATGCTTCGGAAAAATGTTTAGTAAAATATTGTGAATTTCATTTATTGCAGTAGACAGTGTTGTGCAGGGATTAAGTTCTGATTGAATAATTCATTACAGAAAAACAGGGAAATTCTTTGGTAGGTCATGAAAATGACATTGTAATAATTCACAAATATGTAGAAGTTTTGCTTTAGCAATAATTTTTAATTGCGTCCAATATGTCACCGCTGTGTATTTTGTTTAATATAAAGTAGAAAGTTTGTTTGTGACAATAATCTATGAGTTCAGTGGTTATGAAAGTTGACAGCAATGCACTATCAACTCTGCTATTTATAGCTCGCCACATCGTTTTCCCTTGTGAGTAATTTCCAGCTTAGATAACTGTTATAAAATAAAACGAATTGCCAGGTGACAAAACGAAAACTTAGGTTACGGAATCAAATTTAATTTCACCGTAAAATTGTATTTGGAGGAAAACTGTATTTTAAGAAATAATATTTATATTCGTGTGGATACGGATTTTGTTTGGTGAATAGATATAATTGCCAGGAAACAAAAGCCTGTTTTTTTTCATTAAGATCAGATTGTATATAAAGTGTAAATTTATAACTTGACTGAGAATTATATTATATCAGTTTAGATTCATTCAATTGGTAACCACATTCTTTCTCAATATCATTCCATAAATAAAGACAATTTTTTTTAACAAAGCCCTCCTATTTCAGCGGCTAAATATTATAAATGGTTAACGATCCCTGGAAGCTGCACTCGGAATTTCGATTCGTTTTTACATTACAGAAAACAAATATTTTTCTGGTTTATTCCCATTTATATTAACATTGAATTGAAATGGACGACCAATTTACCCATACAAAGTGAAGAGATTGCTAAACGTTTACTTTTTTCACCGAATTTGCTGTGTTTTACGAAATTGGGATAAACTCGTAACTAAAATACATTTGATCAAGAGTTTTGTAAATATTATGAATTCCGAATAGTGTGTATATCCATGGAATGAAATAAAAGCAAACAACATATTATCTGCAATTGCTGAATCATGAAACAATATTATTAAACAAACTGATTTACTTAGAAGATTTATGATAACAAGATTATTATAATTAGTCGAATAATAATTTCTTCAAAATATTGGTATTAAGATTGTGGCGTCATTATTAATAAATTAATTAAAAATTACTTTGTATTCGCCATAATATTAATATACACAACATGTTTCGAAAGCGATGCTTTCCTCATCAGGAATATACAGAATACTAAAAAAATTATAATATCGAGTATAGACAAATGATAAAAATATAACACAACAATGTAAGAATAGACAAATTATGAACATGAAAAAAAATGATTAAATTAGGTATTAATTAATCAAAAATGCCAATAAAAAATATTTTAAAACACTGAATAACAAATTTATATTAGATTTTTTTTTATTATTAATATTAATGTGAAAATGAATTCAACAGATAGCCATTTAAAATTTATTTTTTTTTAATTATATTTCATTGAGTATTAACACTTTTTCTGATTTCAAAAACTTTCTGTAATTGTAAGCCGGTTGTCTTTGTACGTAAATTTTTCAAACCGTTATTTGTATCAAAAAAGTATTGGTTTTCAAAATATAATGATAAATTCAGAATAATAATTATTATTTAAACACCTTAGGTGTTCTTTAACTTTAATGCTAAAATTTATTGAAGTTTTTGTACGTAAAAAGGTTGCAAGTGTTTCAAATTAATTTATGTAACAATTTTTTTTAAATAATACTCTTATCCTTGTTATTTAAAACATATTTTTAATTTTTATTATTAGTTTTAAAAGCAGTTTAGATAGTATCTGGAATGTGTTTAATTAATAAGTTTAAAAAAAATAAAACAATAACTTTGTTTACATCACATTTCTTTATACTTTAGCCGACCGGGTTTCGCTACTACCGTAGCTTCTTCAGGGCAGTATACAACTAAACTATGAACTAAGATACAAATGTGCTATAGATTTATTTAAAAAAAAAAAAAATTATATATTTTTTTTATATATTTTTTTTTTATATATATATTTTTTATATATATTTTTTTAATATATAAATACCGCACAAGAGTCCCAACTGCTCCCAACCGTTTGGAACCAGTGAGACTATGGCATTCCCAATTGGGGAATGTTGTGAGGATGAAGGTATTGGGGTGAGGAAGGAGAAAGGAAAGAGGAAAGAGGAAGGTGGGGAAAGACCTGGCTAGTCAGATCTGATCACCAAACACGCCTAAAATCCATTTCAAGCAACGTTTCAATTCTGAATGGTGGTCTTTCACCAGGGCGATACTAAGAGTATCTTCCACTCCGGAACGCGCGCAAATATACTATATGTATATTATTTTTAATTAATTAATTGTGAAACAGCACAAATTAATTAAATAAAATTTACTTGCGCACGCCGGGATTTGAACCCGCGACCTTCAGATTCGTAGTCGAAAGCCTTACGCCTCGACCATAAAGTTTGATAAAAACAGGCGGCGAGTAGAGGGCCAAGGGTGGGAGATCAGCAGGTACCTGACCGGGAAGGGTGTGAACTTTGTTTATTTGGAATTATTTAAGAATTGGACTTTATTTAAATTTATTTAATTATTTGGCAAGATGTTATTCATTGTATTCACTACCATCAGGTAAGAAATTATAATAATTTTTTGTTGTTGTTATAATTATTCATTAAGTTAAAAGAAATATTCAATTATTTCAATTTCTTAACTTAACTACACACATATTGTATTAACTAACAACATACATACATTCTTAACCTATTTTGATACCTGACATATTATTCCTATATTACATACTATTCCAATCTTACACATAATAGCTATCTTATTTATTATTGTTTTATATTATACCTTGTCATTATTTTTTTAAATTTAATTTTACAAAAGAAAAAAAAATGCAAAGAGTCCCGATAAATCGTAGTTTGTCTAATGGGAGCTTGTTATATAAAACTTAAAATTTACAGACAAGGTTACAAAATATGTAAAATAAAAACATGAAAAAACAATATTTAAAATAAAAACATATGAAACAAGCTTAAAATGCAAATATTTCTCAAATATTTATAATATTTGAGCAAAAATATATTAAAAAAACATAAAAACATAAACGAAAATAATAAATCATAATTAAATAATATTTCTAATACAAATAGCTTTTTTTCTTATACAAATAGCTTCTTTTCGTACAGTTTTCTGATTTTCAGTAAGTTCATTTCTTGGTATTGTTTTTGTGTGGGGGTGTCTGGGTTATAATTGAAAGGTTTTTTATAGTTTTATTCTGTATTATTTGTAATTTATTCAAGAATGTAATGTTTGTGTTTCCCCATATTTCTATTAGGTAATTTAGGTGGGACTGGATTCAACTAAAATAAAGACCCTTAGCGTCTGCTGGTGGAAGATGTGTAGACGTATTTTTAATAGTGGTAAAATATATGTGGCATCGTTTTATCATTAACTAACCTCAAAGGCACTTTAGATTGGTTATTCAATGTTATAGCCTTTTTTAAATATGTTTTAATTGAAATTTGATGTTATCAAAGCCAGTTTCTGACCTCAGACCAAATGGCAAGTTTCTCTATCCATTTAAACCCAATGCTTTAAATGTGCTGTCGCCGAATTTCGCAGCATTTATTCAGTTCAGTCAGTTCAGTCTGTTTGACGGATTAGCCTTGGCCGACCTGAGGGTGATTTTAAAAATTTTATGTGACACCTCACAATAGCTCCCCTGTATGTACAAAGCTAATACAGGGGAACTATATCGCTACCTAGTTGGGAAGCGTTGTGAGGCGAGTTAAGGAGGGGACTGTAGGAAGGGATTTTTTTAATACGGGACATGACGAGGCCCGGATTAAATGTAGTTGGAAAGACGGATGCCGGTAGCTCGTTCCACATACAAACCAATTTACAGAAAAAAGGGTTGGCGAAACGACCCGCTTTCATGAAGCCGATATCAATTGCGAACGGATGTTCCGCTCGTGTCCGTCGAGTTTCACGCACGTGCACCGGCACGGAGGGGATCTTCTCTGCTAGCCCCTTCGAGCAGACTCCATTTAAATACCTGTAGAACAGACTCAGCATACCCACAATGCGTCTGTGCATTACAGATGTCAGTCGGTCTGTGAGTTACTTCTGAACAGGATTGTCCAACACGAAGAGATCCATCAGGGCTGATGCTACCAGCCCGTTTAGTTCCTATTTTATTTATTTATTTATTATTAACGACCTGAAGGGCTTTTGTATATTTTTTGATTTAATAAGTTTAGTACACGATGTGTATGATGATATATAAGTGTATGATACAGAAAAAAATTAAAAGCCAACAATTTTTTAATTTGCAGATAATACAAAAAAATATTAAAATAGCAATAATTCGATGTTCACGATACATAATAGTGCATAATATATATCACATAAGTGCACCACATAGTGAAAAAAAACATGTACACAAAAATGTACACAATGTATAATATAAAAATTAAATAAAAAATGTTTTTGTTTTAAGCCACTTTATTTTTATACATATTTATGCATTCGACCGGTTTCGGTTGGACTCAACCTTCTTCAGGAATATACACATATAAACTAAAATTAAAATACAGAGATATCATAATGGAGACAGAGAAAGCGAGGAAAAGAGACAGCACGATAGGGTAGAACATAGATCAAAAGATAATTAAAAACTGTGCAATCGCTCCTAAATAATCATTGCAACCTAAAATTATCATTGAGGTACCCCATCAATACGGGCAAACTTACATGTTTCTTTATTTATGTATCTCTTTTATTTATTTAACGCCCATAGGACTTTTACACGGAGTTTTACATAGTAGTATATTTATGTTAACTATACGAACAAATGATTTTTTTTTAAATAAGGTGATAAGACAGGCATATAAAAGAAAACGTCACTTACCTTTATTATGAACATACAGGCACTACATCATTTCTCATATAAATTTAAGAAAAAAAAATGAACATGTACGAGGTTTGTTCAAAAGAAAGTATTTATTTATTCAACAGTATCCATTTTCTCCCCTTCAAAGTAATCCCCCTCAGATATAATGCACTTATGCCAGCGCTTCTTCCAATCCTCGAAGCACTTCTGGAATGCGCTTTTCGGTATGGCCATCAGCTCGTTCTTCGATTCTGACTTTATCTCATCAATTGTGGCAAAACGCTACGGTCTTTGAGGGATGATTACGGTGTTGTTTTTGGCCAAATAATCACGAACAAGCATTGATGTGTGAGCTGGTGCATTATCGAGATGCAAAATCCATGATTTTTTTTCCACAATTCCGATCGTTTGAGCCGTATTTCTTCACGCAAATGTTATATAACTTCCTTGTTGTATTCCTTATTAATCGTACGACCTGTTGGCAAGAACTCATGATGCACCACGCCATTGTCGAAGAAAACAGTGAGCAAAACCTTCACATTTGATCGAACTTGGCGTGCTTTTTTCGGTCTTGGCTCTTCTGGCCGCTTCCATTGGGATGATTGGGCCTTGGTTTCGACCTCATAACCATATAACCACGTTTCATCACCAGTTATGACCCTTTTGAGCAATCTGGATCGTCGTTGACCTCATTCAGCTTGGCGCCCTCGTGGCAGCCGGCTGCGTTTTGTAGTCGCTCCCGATTTACCTTGGAAGGATCGGGAAGTTATTAATTTTCCCGGTGTAAAAATAGCATAAAATAACCGCAATAATTTTTGGGTTACATTTATAAAAAATTACATAATTTTAGTGCTGTCGTTTCGAGCTTAAATCAAGTTTATAATAAAAAGCCAAATATTTTGAGTTGAAATCTGCTTCGTTCTTCCGAATTAACGCATTAGACATCGGTCACATCCTTAGAGTAATAACACATCTGGCGGCGGTCGAACACGTGAATTAGTGAAGTGCGGTGGTTGTAAAAATTTATATTGTATACAACCGGGAAGTGAACCCCAACAAGAACACCAGCTGGGCGAGAACGAGCCTTTACCTACGTCATTGAGATAGTGGCCAAGTACCTCAACAAGCACGACTTTGACCTGATCTGCCGGGTGCATCAGGTGGTAGAGGACGGGTATGAGTTCTTTGCCAAGAAGCAACTGGTACTGCAGGGAGTTCGATAATGCAGGAGCAATGATGTCAGTGGACTACACGATGAAGTGCTCCTCCGGATCCTGAAGCCGGCTGACAAGCGCCTGGCGTACGTGCAGACCAACACCAATCCGACCCGTCACGCCACCAGGGGCGTAACTAAGACAAAGAACATTTTGAGGGCCCTCTGGATAAATCCCACCGGCCACCATCCTCCCCCGCCGCTCCACCCTTTTAAGAGTGTTCTGTGTTATTTATCCTAAAAATATGGATAATAATTCTTTGTCTTAGGTTAAATACATTCTTGAATATAATGGAAACAGTCACTCTATCATTTGTATTATCGTCTTGCAATATTAAATACATTCTTGAATATAATGAAAACAATCACTCTATCATTTGTATTAGCGTCTTGCAATATTAAATACATTCTTGAATATAATGGAAACAATCACTCTATCATTTGTATTAGCGTCTTGCAATATTAAATACATTATTGAATATAATGGAAACAGTCACTCTATCATTTGTATTATCGTCTTGCAATATTAAATATATTCTTGAATATAATGGAAACAATCACTCTATCATTTGTATTAGCGTCTTGTAATATATCGTAAGGAATAAATACAGTTAGCTTTTTTTTTCAATTTAACATTAAATTTAGTTTTGATAATTTAACTTCATCTCTTTATATGGTCTATAAATAATGTGTAATGATGGCCTGTCCAAAAAGAGGAAATAAATGTTAAAAAAAATAAAAAAAATAATAATAATAAATTCGTAGAATAGACGTAATATAAGAATAATATAAGAATACGAAGTAATATTTGTACAGCGCCCCTGAGGTGATTTCTCACAAAAGCGGCGCTATAAAAATCATCCGATTATTATTATTATTATTATTATTCAATAACTCCCGAGCGATACTAATGCGACGTTGCCTTTGCTCAAAATTTAGCAAATTCGGAACAAACTTCGCTGTCACACGTTTGTTTCATGCCCAAAACATCCGAGAAAATTGCATGGCATAAGCCGATTGATATGCCAACATCCTCTGCAACTCCCTAATAATGATTCGACGATTTTTCAAAATCATTTTCTTCACTGTTTCGATGTTTTCTTCGTCTGTTGACGTGGTTGCAACTCCAGGACGCTCATCGTCATTAACACCTTCTCGGCCTTCTGTAAAGCGTTTTTACCACTTATAAACACTTTTTTGGGACAATGTAGACTCGCCGAATGCCACAGTCAATATTTTAAGTGCGTCGGAGCACTTTATTCCATTTTTAACGCAAAATTTAATACATATTTTTTTATCCATTTTTTTCAAAATAAACTTTTTTCTTTTGAACAAACCTCGTATGTTGAATCGATCGCCTCGGTAAGAATAAATATTTTAAATGGTTCTGATGGTTTTAATACATAATATAAAAATTACAATATTACTTTAATAGATATTTACTTATTAAGTAGATAAAAGGATAGATTAACTATTATGTTTTATGTTAAAGGAACGTGTGCATTGTGCAGTATACAGAATAACATCTACTTAAGAACGGTTGGGGTGAAAAAAATCAGGTAACGTCACTTAAATACGTTTTTAAATAAAACTTATAAAGTTTTCTCTTCCTAATTACTTATTCTTGTACAATAATGAATTTCCACAGGCTTTATTACAGAGTTCTAATCGACTGAACGCTTTGTCCATTTTCATATAATCAAGAAGATTCTCACCCCAGCCATAGTGTTTATAAATTTCACGACAATTTGCTAATAAACAGAGATTTTAGTTGGAAGTTCGCTATACCCAGATTGGGGTAGGTATTAGACCCCCTCGCTGGAGGGAAGGGCCCGGAAGGGTTGGGTTGGGTTAGTGCTCCGCAGAGCAAGTGTATCATTGTGTATTTATATTGTGTCCATTACCAGAAAGTTTGCACCGAGATTTGTATATATTGTTTAAATGACTTGATGCGTTTAATGGAAAGTTGACAATGTATGCGTGTGTGTTTTTTTAAAATAGCATTACAATCTTGTCTGTGTAAAATATACTAATAGAAATCAATATAAATCCAAACATTACGCCTAAATTTAAATACAATCATTATAAAGCATTAATCCACTCACATTAAGGATGGGGTTTGATGACCATCATTTGACAATTAGCGCCATTTTGACTTTTCGGCATTTGGATGGTCCCAACAGTTTGAGCTTTTGATTTATTTTATACATTTTACAAAAAAAAAAACCAATGCGAAAAGTTCCGATAACTACATTTTTGTATTTTGTCTAACGAGAGTTTATTATTCACAACCCAAAATTTACTGTTAAGGTTACAATATATATATATGTTTCTAAATTACAGTTTTATTTATATAATTGAAAATACACTTTGTATATACCACTTTATTGTTAATTTAAATAAAGTGGTATATACAAAGTGTATTTTCAATTATATAATTAATAATGATGCCACAAAGTTATAAAGCATTTGAAGAAAAGATACAGTTTTATTTTTTTATTTCAGCGGGTAACATATTTAAACAACTAGGAATCATGTGATCTAAAGGTATTTGTCCATATCTGTTTGTATGCTTAGAAACCATCAATCCTTCATAAAAATTATATTGTAATTAGCTGTCAAATATAAATGCCTCATTGTCTCAGAATCGCCCTGGTGAAAGACCTCTATTAGTACCAAAAACTTGCTTGAAAGGACTAACGGTGTTTAGTGGCCAGATTTAAATAGCCAGGTACTTCCAAACCCTCCTCTTTATCTTCCCTATCACCTTCCCATCAGTCTCGCGGCATACTTTAATTGGGGATGTCCCTCCGGCTCCGTGCAGTTGGGACTGTTTCGTCGTATTAACTAACCGTAGCCGTCTTGCAAGAAACACCGGCAACTGATTTGCATATCCATAAAATAGTAAATATAAAATCACATGTATAAATACCAATACCAACATCTCCTCAATAAACTCACGCATCCCGATTCGGTGCGGTTCGGTCGCAATTCGAAAGTATAAAAGATAAATGATTCGCCGTCCGGTCGGATATGATCTCGGCCACTCCGAAGTCATTAAAGTCCATCGTAAAGCGGACGGGCCGAGCGGCCACCTCTTACCCCCGTTTATAGCGATTCTTTAATGGAGTTTCTCTTTCACTATTAAACATGTCGCCCCTCATTTGGGACCTCCACTGAGGTTAGAGGTGTCGAATTGGTTGAGCTACGTCCTGCGTTTTTTCAAGTCAATTTCGGTTTGATGGGCCCTTAAAAGAATTTAAGACTGCAGAAATTCTATAGCCCAGACGCCGGCTGACAGCGGGTCTGTTACTATACGTAAGCCACAGAAGACATAATTGCGAACCATAAAAATGGCACATCTCCAATGACTTGAGATTGCAACAGAGTAGATTTGACTCTTGATAGTGTATATTCGTGTGTTTTTCAGGCAGTTTACAAGTCAATAAAATGCTCTTCTTGTTAATAAAAGGGTTAGAAGATAGGTAGGTACATTTACAAAGTTTACCAGACGACCATAAGGACGGGCTTTACTTACGCTACTCCCATTTGGGGATACGCAGCTCATAAATACATTAACAAACTACAAACCGTGCAAAACAAAGACATCCGATTAGCTTTGAATCCGCCTAAGTGGATCGGGGTTAATACTCTACACAATGACACAAACATTCCTCCGATAAAGAATCTTATAGTAACACATTCTGAAGAGTTTTATGCCGTTATAGCCGGTCATGAAAACCAATCAATAAACACTCGCTAAATACAACGAGAACGAAATATTTAATTACAAATAACCAAAATCAATCCTCCGTTAGGAGTGAAATCCTACACTTAAAGTTGTAGTATAGTTTTACGTTGTAAGTCATCCACTCACCACCAACAAAAAATCAAAAGTAAAGAATCATTTTTAATTATGCTAGAGGCAGGAAACTTTTAGTTTAGGAACTCTGTATACCAATCATATCAAAATCAAAATTAGGTACATGTTTATTTGATTAGATAAGACTTTACTTTTAGAAACAATATGGCAGCTTTAATAATTTTTTTTCATAATGAGCCGCTCTTGTTCTTTCTGACATGGTTTTGAAAATAGAGATTAGTTCAATATTAATACTATTTCAAAATTTTAGAGAGAGGTATGAGTCTTTGATGAGGTGAATTCTTAGTGTCACTCTTGTGGTGTTTTTTTTAAAGTTTTATTAATGCGAGTTAATTATGGAAAGAGTGACTCTTAACGGGACTTAAGCCTCTATTTCGAAAGTGGTATTTCTAAACTTACCAGTAGTTGGAACCGAAACTGTGTTTGGTTCCTTCAACCACCTTAAGCAAAGTCAATATCAATGAAAATTTTCATACAACAATCTCAAATTTTTTATCTTCAAAAACATCATTAAAATTATTAATGTTTACTTTTAAAAATATTTGGTTACTAACTTTTAGAAGATATGCAGATATCAGCGAACAATAAGTATTTTTCTACGTGTTTATTTTCACTCTGTGTATAAATATTAACATTTTTCATATACTCGTATATTAGAAAGCTTTGGTGACAAGATCTGTTTTTAAATAACTAGAAGCATACATAAAAAAACACTTATTTACGTCCGGTCCTGTTCCACCTTCCATCAAGTTGTTCTACCAATTTAACGACACCTGTATTACCTACGGAGAGCAAACCGTGTGCAAATAGTAAATCCACGCATACATTATGCAGGGGCGTACTCGGGGGAAATCACAAATGCCAAGGTACAGGGGCATACTCCACCCCTGGTCGAATCAGCTTTGATTGTTGACCATTGTGCGAAGGCGGAGTTAAGAATTTACCTGCAATTTATGAAGTGGAGGAAATTGAATTTTTATGACCTTTTAACTTTTTTAGCGCCACGCTGTTATTTATTCAAACGGATGGCGGGAAAATTACGAGTGTTTTAGTCAACTTATAACCAGAACACCGAGCATTAAATAAATTAATTTCTTTCTGAACAAGTTTTAAATTGCCGAAACATGTTTTCCTTTGCGTGATTTTTAAATGAATGCAGAAAATACAAAGTCCTTCAATCGGTAGGTAAGGTATTTACAGCTTTACGGTTAAGCTATTCCACCATTGAATACAAAATCCCCAGAAATGTGAGCCACATAATAAAATATTATAAATAAAACTGTTGGTTTATATAAGACCTCTCAACTCCTAGGCCCCAGATAGGTGAACGAATATGCTTCTCTGGTTACGAAATAATTCCGGTGTTTGGAAATGTTTTATCAATTTCACCACAAGTTCAGAAGAACTGAGTTCACTTCAGGCACACGCACACACCCACAACATAATTCTATTTTTAGATCTGAAATAACTTAGTTGGCCTGTAAAAGCCCATTATTTAAATAAACAAATGCCCACATCAAACTACATATTGTAATTCCCAATTAAGAGTCCCAACTTCTACAACCGTCTGGAGTCAGTAAGACTATGGCATCCCCCAATTAAGGTATATTGTGAGGCTTGTGCTTGTATACTGAAAGTTGTGGGGAGGGGGGAAAGAGATGGAGAGAGGAAGGTAGGGAAGTACCTGGTTATTCAGATTATCTCACCAAATACGGCTAAATCCATTTCAATCAACGTCTCGACTCTGAATGGCGGTTTCAACAGGGCGATACTGAAAGTAACTACCACTCTGGAATGTGCCGCAAATATACTACATGTAATTATAAATGATTAAATTGTGAAATAACACAATTTAAACAAATTAAATTTATTGCGCACGCCGGGATTTGAACCTTTGACCTCCGGATTTGTAGTCGAGCATCGTAACCACTCAACCACGGAGGCCATCAAATATAAACCCTTCAATAACAACTAATCGAATACTACAAATTCCGTTGTTCGTACGCGAGTACCGGGAATATACTCATAATATCCTTATTAAACGGACTTTTTTTTCAAAAAAAAGTCAACAATGTTTAAATGGTTAAATAGATACAAAGCGTTCAGTAAAAAATAATATATCGTAATTTTTTTCCCAAACGATTTGAAAATAATTGAATATTGTTCTTGGAAACCTTTTTTTTCTAATTACTGAAATCATATGTTTTGCAGGTTGTTTTCACTCATATCGATTTCTAGTTTTACCCTGCTGCTTGTTCCTACCTAACATGTTTACCTATCTGATTCAGTGACTTTTCGGCCGGCACTCAACCCGATTGTTTTCCCCTACGTCACCGGATGACGATAACTTTTCGTTCACGTGAGATGTTTTACTTGTTAAAAATATTGACGTTCTTAGAAAAAAATGTGAAAGGTTAAATATAATTTATTCCCGAACATGTAACCTTTTCCCCATAGTAAACAATTGAGGAGTATGGAAAAGACATTATAAACATTTGTAGTTTTCTATTAATTTTTTGGGACACTTCACAAGAAGGGACTCTTCTTCGTGGTAAATACATCGCCAAACGGTTAGGCAACAATGTGGGGCAGAATAAATAAGGGGCTTTCTGAAAGGGTTGAAATAAGAAAGTCCAGTGAAAAATATTTCAGATTAAAAAATACGTAAATTAATAACATTTGCTTTGTTTAAACATGTAAGGGTTACCACGTTGGAGCGCCAGTGTAAGGGACCCGCATACCATTCACTTGGGGTGCCAGTGTGAGGGCCCAGACGGGGGGAGATCATATAAGAAAAAGATATTTATGGTTGCCTGGAGGCCAGCCGTTGAGACGGCCAACTCTCCGTTCTCCTCGGATTAGCTCAGTAGTGTAGAGTATGTGACTCCGTCTCTCTGGATCGTGGATCGGCTTTCCGCCTCATGTCTGGCCAAGGGGCACAAGGGGCTCTCATACCACTCAAATGAAAGAGTCCAGTTCTCAGTACAGGCTTTATTGCGAGAGGGAACACAATATATTTACATTAAAACATACGATTGATTTAACTTAAAAACACATCCTGCTTATTGTATAGTGAATCTCTCTCTCTCTCAGGAACTAAATCGGGCATTTACGGGAGGCAAATAATTATATCAGCACAGTTAAATTGGGGGTTAGATACAGCTTACATGGTCAATGGTGTCGATGTTCACGTTCTCCCATCGTAGATGCGTAATGCAGGGGCACACACAAACTTACGCGGCTAGCATTTAATAGGTCACCTGGAGTTGGAGTTTGGTTATAGATATTACTAGTTAGATTGCTATATTTAGCGATGTCTCACAAGGACAGGGAGTTTTTAATGCCAAATGCGAGGTAAGCGTGATGACGCCTACCCACGCGCAAGCGGCCATTGCCAAAGGCAAGTCGCTCTCTCGTTTACACACAACCTGTCAGTATCAATGCCGGTCTTGTTCTGGCGAGCGAAATGGCGCTGATAACGGGAGGGAGTGTGGCCCGGTGGTGGAACCCGGAACCGGAACCATTAATAATCCGCGCGTATTACTGAGGGTCTAGAATATATCTTAGCTATAGCGAATTCGTTATGTAACAAACGTTTAACGTTTAACCCACTGTTTTATATGTAAATATCTACATGTTTCAGAAGAAAATCTTCCTCGTCAGGATAAAAAATACACCTACTAAAATTAATACTGTTTTATAATTACTTACCTTCATTTTGATTTTGATGACTCCGTTCATGGTCTATAAAACCGTGAAATTAATATTTTTTGATTGAACATTTGACCGCATATTCATAGTTTTTTCACAAAAATACTGTGAATAAAACAAATATTTGCCTTAAATCTAGCCCAGCAAAAGCCTAGAAAAAAATAAAGCGTGAGGACTACAAAAATGTTCATATTTAAATTTAGAATTCCTACTTACCAATAGTTTAACTGGTTATTTTAAATTGAATAACGTGGAAAAATTGGTATGCAGAATTTAACCGGAAAACAATGAAGTTTTTGGAATGACAAAATAAAGTTGATTTTAACTAAGTTATAAAAGTGTTGTTTATAATATCCGTATATTACCATTTTACAGTCTCGCAATATGTACCAGTGTATTAATATGCATCTGGGCCTCGTCCCAATAGGTTTACTGTAACTTCCTACAATTTTACTGGATGTAAATTTTTAATGATATTCTACCCTCCAGCTACAGGACTATGAAGAATGCATCGTGAAACTTTTCGCTTGCAGAATTTGTAAGGTTTTTTAGCTAGTTTGTTCTTGTTTGTAGTTCCACTTGGATAAAATCTGCTCTCCGGGTAACTGTTGCTGCAAACTGCAAAAATTTCAAATGTGATATTTATATAATTTATAAAATTTATATATTATATATTTATATAATTTCAAATGGATGGAATTTATAGCCATTACTTTGAAAATTAGATATTTCATTACAAATTTAATCAATAAGCTATAATATATGATTTTTTTGAGTTTTCGTGATGTAGATTCTACAGTATTATTGTTTACATTATTTTTAACAGTTTTAAGAAACTTTACTTTTTATGAATTATTGTTATGTTTTATTTATGTTTTTATTGAAAGAAAACAAGTTCAATAATATTATTATTAAGTTTTTTTGTTTTCATTATTGTAACAGCTGTTTCGGCGTTTGAAACAATTTTCAAACTATCATAAAACATTGACAATGGTTAGACATAATTAAATTTGCAGAAAAGCAACCGGTATCGGTTCCACCTGAATTTTCTTCAGGATTGAACTACTACCCCCCCCCCCCCTCTCTCTTATCTAACCCCCACCAAAGTTGATGTGCTCACCCTATGTTTTCCTATCGTAATTTTATTTTAATTTAATATTCATTTATTCAACCCTGAATAAAGTTCATGTAGAGACGAAACCGGTTTGTTAATGTATGTAATAAAATGGTGTTAAAACAAAGACAATTTTAATTCTAATTTTATTATAAAACAATTAAGCTGTCCCCAACAAGAGCAGCAACATTTCAAATATAAGAACCTAAAAAATAGAAAAATTTAATTATCACATTTTTTCCCGAGTATTTCTGAGGGTGTTTACCCAAAATATTATTAAGTCATTTAAAACACAATAAAAATAAAAAGAAATTGGGTGGTGGTAATTAAGATCACATAATTAAGTCGTTGTAATGTGGTCTAACTCAAGTACTCGGAGTTGCCCGGGGTTATGAATGGTTTTGAGGTTGTGATGTGTTACCCCAAACTAGCTTTCCTTTTATTTTGAATGTCGAGTTTGCAAAATATCATCAAAAAATTCTGCTTTAAGATGTGGAAAGGAGGAGCGGTGTTTTTTCGACATTTCATGTAGATCTTTCTCTTGTTTCGAAAGTCAAGTGTGCAAAATTTTATCAAGCTCGGAATAAAACTGTAAATTTGTGTACTAAAAAAACAAACACCGCCTTTCGAGACATTCTTCTTCGTCTTCTAGAATATGGAAGAAGATAAGAGTTCCAATTACCTAGTGCCAGTTACACTGAAGTATCTCCAACAACAACAAAAAACCGTGAGGCTGACAGAAGAGTTACTGGTTTTTATGATTTATCTACTAACTATAGCTAAAGCCATGTCAGGCAGTATTTTGTTTATGGATGTTGGTCTCTTACTAGCGTGATGAGAGAATCTTACTCTCTGGAAAAGGATACAAATACGAGTAGGTTATTATAAATACATTTGTATCTGTGTCATTACGATTTCATCGACTTTGCCGTGAACTCATTGTCAAGTAGTCTATAGGTAATTAACTAACTAACTAACCATCACGCCATTTCTCTGCACGGGTAGGCAGAGAAGACGGACCGCCAAACAACTCGATCTTGGCATTAACTTCTTGCTTCATTCACATTCATACAACATCTCATACATTCTCTTCTGTTATTCCAACTTCTGACATGGCCCAACTCAAGTATTTGATTCACTGTGAATCCTATTGATCGTGTCATGTCTTCCTCCGACGTCTTAGGCTTCTTCTTCAATTCACATTCGCGTCATGTATTCTCCTTACACTCCTTTCTTCGTTCACTCGCTCTACATGTTCGAACCATCTAAGCATCCCTTTCTTAATCTTGCTCATTATGCTCAAAGATCTCATATCTACAGTATTTAGTCTACTTTCATCCTTCCTCTGCCAGTTCCATGCCTCACTTCCATACATCAGGATTGGTATCAGCACCCCATTGTGGACTGCTAGCTTCGCTTCTTTGGACAAATTTTTGTAAGCGCTAATCGCGTTCAGTCCTCCTTTAATGTAGTCTGTAGGTAATAAGATACAATATCCTTCAGAACAAAAAAGAGATATTTTGGTCATACTAATAACATGAACATTTGTCTCAATATTGTGGAGACATAGAAAAACATTAATTTTCTTTGACCATCTGCAGGGTTAAGTGTGTCAACCTGTAATATAAAATGATTATTATTGGTTCGTAATACGAAAAATCATACAGTCATAAACAATATCGTTCTGCAAATGATAATAAAGAACTTCAGTAAAAATTTTATTTTTTTTAAATCGATAATGTCGTTCAAACTTAAATACCAGAATATTTAGTTTTTTTCCTAAAGTTAGTTTTTATGGATAAAATAATTTTCGAAGTTTCAATTTTTCAAAGGCCGCCAAAACATTTCAAATCCATGGCCGGTCGGTTTTGATCAGTTTTGTGGTTAGAATGCCAAATGTCGAAACAAGGATGAGCGTACATAATTGTATATTATATTTATGGTAAACCATAACTAAACATGACTAATAAAATGCTGTAAGTTCATAGAAACGAATAATAATAATAGTAAGTATAATACGTATTGAGCATTAATATTATCATAATATCCGTATTGATAATTGGTTTGATCATTACTACTATAATTTATTTCATGAATAATATTTTTTTTATATTGAACAACAACTATAGAGCTTAAAGTTATCCAAATTAAGTTAACATTTTGCCAAAACTAAAAAAAAAACCACACATTTAAAATCCAAAACAAAGTTTTTTTTTTCATACTAATTCAAAAACAAAATGCTCACGTGACGTCACATGACGATATTCCAAATGCAATGGTAGCAACATAAACACGGTGTTTTGATAAGCTGATTTTTTTATTCACTTTTAAATAACGATTTATAAATTCTACGTATAATGAAAGTTAGACCGTTAGACAAACTACGAAAAAGTAGTTTATCGGGACTTTTTTAATTGTATTTTAATTTTCTGTCGTAAAATTGAATAAAAAAATGGTAAAAAATAATAATTATGTACTTTTGTGTTTATATTTTTTATATAAAGATCTACCCCCAGAAAAAACCTGTGCTTGTGCGTATGGGAGGGGTGTTACTTTTTTTCTATTAAGAAAAACTAATTTTAATTAGAATATACATTTAAAAAATATATTAATACGCTTTTTTAGTTTAGTTTTGAATTCAGTTTTATTAAGACATCTTATATTTGCGGTAATTTACTGAAAAAAAATTTCAATGTACGAGTATTTGTAATTTTGTTGACTTTGTGTTTTTTACGTAGTTTTGAATTGGTGGCATGTATTTTTGCCTGAGATTTTTAGTGTTTCAGAATGGTTCAATTTTATTACGTACTAGCTGATATGTACCCGGCCTTGCTTGGAATTTTTTTTTTTTTTTGGAATAAACTTATGAAATTGTGAAAAAAATATATTTATATGTATATTCAGAATCGGCGTTTGCTGATCTATATGAATATATATTTTTAAAGTCAATATATTTTACACAGGAGTTCCTTATTCATGCACGGCCACACAGTTGTTATCGATCTCATTATCCATAATCTGCAATCGTACTAAATAATTATATTTAAACCGCTGCGTTATATTTATAACAACAGGGCTTTTTCATACTAGTTATTATTATTGCGGATCAATATCCTTGAGTTAAATGGTTTCGAATACTGATAACATCTGGAGTGAACTTATCTGAATTAGGTCCATGAGGCACAATGCTAAATACCAGTTCAAATAATACTCATAAGTACGTCCACACCCTGTAGTTGTATTGAACTAGATTGTAATGATAGCTGTTATATATTATGTCGGTGAGAAGTAAGTAGCTAGCAAGTCAAGTGTGCATTTAAATTAAAGGATATTAAAAGGGAGAGGGACGTCTGAGAGAGATGATTTATTAATTAGAAATAATAAATATAATGTTATTGCGCTATACGATAAATATAATGTTTTTAAAGAGAAGTACATTTGTCACAAATTTTTAAAATTTACGGTAATTTTTAGTGGCGAGAAGGTTTATAGAGTAGTTTTAATGAAATCCAAACTGTAAAACTTAAAATTAGTATGAAAAATATTGAACCCGCCATGTTTTATTGAGGTTAGCTCATAGATATACCACTCTGGTTGCCACAGATTACATATTTGAATGAAGAAGATTTGTTTGTGCAGAATATTTTCAAAGCTGAAAACACAAGGAGGTACCTCCTACTTAAGAACTTTATTATTTAGATATGTTTTAAAAAAAATATATATTTTTAATGAAATATAATTTTCAAAGGAATGTGTTTTTGTTCCTTTGTTTAGAGATAGTTACTTTCGCTTTCAAATCAATTGTGGCACCGAACGACAAGTAAGAATTCATAACTTACAGATAAATGCTCTGTAAATTAAAAAAAAATATTTAGTACATGTTTTTATCCTAAAAAATATTTTGTTTATCGTATTGCGTAATTGTAATAATAATAATAATTAGATGATTTGTATAGCGCCGTTCTTGTGAAAAATCACTTGAAAGGCGTTGTATAAATATTAATTCCTATTCTATATTAGCATTATTTGCACTTAATAAATAATCCCCTTCCATCGTGCCCCTTCCCTTAATGCAACTTGATTACAAACATCCTCGTGAAGTTTTGGAAAAAAAAATGTTTGAAGTATGTTGCGTAAAATAAAAGCAATATTTTGTATAAAGGAAAATATATCATGTTTGATGACAAAAATACCTTTATGTTATATTTTATGAAGCACGTATTAATTTACTTTCTCAATATTCACAAACATACTCGTATACAAATCCTCTAGAAATTTTCTGATTTTAAAATATAATCATAACTAAATTTATCGTACTATGTGTATTTATATTTACGATTATTGTTACATTCTATAATTATGTCCCTTTTATAATTTCACGAACGTTATCAGCTTTGTGATTGCTGATCACAATCATTCAAGAATTAACTACCACGTACCTAGTAACTTATTTTTATACAAATTATTAATATTTTCAAATTTTATTATTTAATTCATGTTATGCATTACATTCTTTAATTTTATTTTTATTATCATTTTACTTACTCAAGTCCACTAAACATTTTACTTTTAACCTACCATATATGATATGCAGATATACACATGTGCATGTACATCTACGTATGTATTGTGTATGTATGTAAACATGCGTTTATGTACATTGTACTTAAGCAAAAAGTTAATTTTTCATTAACTATTTATTTTTAAAATTTTGTTTTTTTTTTTGAGATGTGAGATGCTAACACATTATTTCTCAAACTTGTTTAATAACAAACACCGCCTTTGAATAATGTTTTGGTATTTGATACAAAACATCAAATATATTCTATAACCATTACCCATCTAACTTCACACTTCAATCAAATTAACTGTTATGTAATATATTATATTTGTATGCTTTTTATTATTGTACAATGTTTTTTTTTCTATCATGTATTATGTAATATGAACAAAGATTGTCAATTTGACTGTCCTAAAACGGAACTTCCCTGTTGGACGGTCAAAGTGTTCTTACTGTAAAACATTTTTCTGAATTGAATAAATAGAATAAATAAACGTAAAGGGGAACTTTGGTAATATTGGCAGAATTGAGTCAATATTCACAAGCAACAGAGCAGTATACTGCGATGGGAAGTAAAAACACAGTACCCTCCTTAGGAGTCTCAAGGAAGATACTGTGTTTTTACTTACGACGGCAGTATAAACAATACGTAAAACTTCCTTTCACGGAATGCACTGTTCTACCTCTCAGATCCTTGTATTACAAATAGATTCAAATGAAGGCATAGAATAATGAATACACACTGGAAGTGCCTTCCATGCAGATTTACATGGAAGACGATGCGCCTTTGACTAAGTACCTATTTGTTCTATCCCCGAGAGAGCCAATGAAAATATAGTGCTCTGTCTCTCTCACACTGCCTGTATTGTATATTGCCATTCCATTTGATAGAAATGAAATAATGATGATATCATTTTTGTATTAGAATTTGTAAAGCCCATGTGCCAGACCTTTGAAACACGCCCACATCGCATTTCTTGTGTTCTTCTTTCTTCTGTATGGGTGTATGGTATTTTGACGTCTGGAACGCCCATTGTGAGTTAAACGAAGTTGAACGTTCGTTACAAAAATATACCGGTCAGTGGCTGAGTTGGCATCATGGCTGTAATTCCTTGGCTGGCTAAGTCCCCCACCACGACACGAGCAACATATTCCGCTTAGTGTGATGGTTGTGGGAGATTTTAAATATTACATAAAAAAGAAACCTAACATACCCAAGTAGTTAAAAAGTGTTTGAAGGCAATTTAATTTAATTCCATTAAAATCTAAGGTACATACTATAATGTAAATATCTTTTAAAATATTCTTATTTTATTTTACATTAGTAACGATTTATTACAAATTTTAATATATGCCTTACCCAACTTGAAAGAATTATCGATAATTCCTTTGCCTAAAAGTGAAATAATATCAAGAGTTTCGCTGGAATCCTTTTAATCTAAAAATAAAAATATTTTACACTATTTTCCAATACTGCCCTGTCCCGACTCTGATACCAAGCGCACAAATTACTGTAAGTTTGCTCTAATTTCGCTTCGTACTAAAGTAGCCTTCACCTGCACATAAGCGCCCTTTAATATTTAACCGAACCAGCAGTGGGTCACCATTGTAATAATAATAATAATAATTGCAGTGCGCTTAATGTCTAAAGTCTCATGCAATCATAATGAACGATAATCTGGAGGCGTGTCATTATTTATTAGAAACGGAAGTTTAAATTTGAGTAATGGCCGCCTTTGAATACTTAACGTCATATTTGTCAAAATTAAAATAAATTGAAAACGCTATCAAGATTCTATTTGCGAAATATTATGCTAGTTTTTATTGTTTATGGGCGTTAACTCATTTTTCTCGTGTCACATTAGCGTCCAATATTGTGTTTTACATAGAATCACACTGTTTCCGCCTTTCGTAAAGCATTGCTTTTTTACGTGATCTAAAAATACGGTTTTATTTGTAATCCACATTACTTGTAAACTTATTCACCAAAAATAGATAAGTACTCAATATTAAACGCATTTTTACCCATAGCACTAACCAATACCTATCAAACATTTATAATTGTTATACATAATTGATCACTATATAATATTTGATTTTCCTTAGTTCTTTATAAGTACGCACCTACTACTATACTCAGATTTTCTGGTATACGTAAATTATTAAAGTTTTTTTTCTCATATTTTTGTACTTAAATATTTTTCAATATTAATTATTGTACAATACTTAAGTATTATTCTATATTTATTATTACACTATACTTAACTATTATTCTATATTAATTATTATACAATAAACTCACTATTGTTCTATGTTAATTATTATACAATACTTAAGTATTATTATATATTTATTAATATACTATACTTAACTATTATTCTATGTACATTAATGTATTTTAAATATTTTTTTTTTCATTTATTTTTTCCTTTTATTTGCTCACAAAGAGAGCCTGAGGGACAATGTAGTGATTATTTAGACAGGATGTGATAGAATAATGAAATGAAAAATAATGAAATAAATTTTGTTATAGTATGACGTCAGAACAAAAATAATATATTAGAGCTCTCAAATTCATACGAATGTCGCCAATTTTTGTTTTCATTGATGTCACCGATTTCTTCTTTCGTCAATTTGATCAATGAATATTCGGTAACGGTTTCCAGTTGGAACTCAATTGAAAAACTCATCATCTATGAAAATGAAAAAAACTTTCAGATTCATAAAAAAAAAATATATATTTGCGTGTGCGGAAATAGTAGAATAGGTTCTGTATTCTTATTTTGGGTTTATTCTTTCTTAAAAAAACCCAAACTAAGAATCTAACAACCTATGTTATAAATATCTATTTTATACAGTTGAGACTTTTGACAAGTACGTTTCATACTAACATTAAAATGGCGTCAATTCGTCTTTAATATTTACGTATTTTCATATAAAGGATGTAAAAAATGAAGTGCATTTTTTTGGACCTCCGTGTGTGCAAAAAAATAAATTTTTTTGAACCTAAAACTGCTTTTCTTTTTTTTTTTTAAATTATCTGTTTTTCTACTGAGTCCCAATTGGAAAAAAATACCGAATAATCTTTTGACACCCCTCTTACTCCTCCCTCTTACTTCTTCAACACTTCTGAGCATTTACATCGGTTCACCTCAATCGTAATACGGGCCGTCAGGTTTCACCACACATACACCTAGGGAATCTTTTCTTCATTCAGTCTATTTTTCATATCATTTCTGTCAGTTTCATACATAAACCATTAAGAATTTTTATGTTAAAATTTTATGTTATTTAAAGAAAAGATTTAAAAAAACCTCATTTTTAAGGTATCAATAATTATTAACCAGACCGAACAATGCTCGAAGTAAAACATTATCTAAACGGAATCCCGCCCATTCTTCAGTGACTGTTTTGTTCAGTAAAGACTCCCTAACCTTATTCCTGCTTGAGGCTTCCGAAGTAGAAGTATTGCATCACACTCCGAGGCAAACACAATGCAGCAGATAAAGTTGGCTCGTGAATAATTTAACACTTCTGCTCGGTTTCGGGGTTAAAATTACAATTTGCGCCGCGTTACAGATGCGCTTGCCTAAAATTCTGACTGTTAGGGTAGGAGGAATAATTTACAGGGCTTAAGGATGTGGCAGGGGAAGATTTTTTGTTTTGGGCTTTGTGTTTCTTCCACTCGAAGGTAATGGGGAATGCGGTAATATAAGCCATTGGCTGTGTACGGTCTACGTTATCGAAATTGACTAATGAAATTATCAGTTTCCAAGTTTACAAAGTAATTACAAAATTATTAAAAGCTTATTAAATAAACCATTCATAACACTTAGTGAAAAACCGCCATTTTTCAATTTCTTCATTTTTTTATTGTATAATATTAATTACATACAATGGGAACTTGTACCCGCTAAGCCTCTGCAAGTAGCTTGTCAGCAGGAGTTTAGTTCAACCATATTATATAATTCAAGAATAAATACTAATCATACGAATGTAGAGCAATAATAGAACAATATAGGTGCATGCATGTTGTGATCAATGTACACAAGTTGGAAAAAATATATAAAACATGAAAACAGCATAATAGTTTGGTTATAGATATACTAGATTCGATTCCAATTACATAATATCGATTTAAATAATATTATAAAAATGTCAGCAGGTATTAAACAAATTGAGAAATAAAACAGGGTAGTACAGTTTTGTTACAGTGAGAATAGACTTAATATAATAGTAGCACTTAAATAATATTCAAAACACCCGCGGATTCAGAAGTGAAACGTTGTTTGAAATAGCTTTAGCCGTGTTTGGTAACCGGATCAAAATAACCAGCGACATCCCAACCTTCCTCTTATCCAGGTATTCACTAATCTACTTCCCTAAGCCTCACGAAATATCTCGTTTAGGGATACAATAGTCCCTCTGTCTCTGGGCTGTTGGGGGTCTTGTGCGGTATGACGTAGTATGGCTGTAATAATATGCGAAAACTAAATAACGTTATGTGTTAAAGAAACTAAGTGCACGCTTATGTTATGTATGAATACTTCCTTCCAATATAAGATTAGTTACAGATGTAAGCAAGGTTCATGCAGCGGAGTGGAAGAGGATATCTCCCTTCTCATCCCAAGGGCACAGCTTCTCAAGGAGCAATTTGCCCCCGCCCCCGCCCCCGCCCAGCATGCGCAGCCTCCGTTGACTAAAGCCAGACTAACACTGAAGTTTTAGGTTCCTTTGCTAATTACAGGTGTTTGCTCATAATTTTTGCCCGCCGGAGTTAGTGCAAGTTGGGGGGCGGGCGAGCTTAACAACGCGTGTAAAGTGGCTCAGGACTCGGCGGCACTATATGTTACGTAATTTAAACTTTTAACGTAAATATTGCAAGGCTTTGAGATCAACATATAATGATAAAATTTACGCGAGGGTTTCTCGCTAGCCCAACAGAATAGAACGCGACGTAATATTATGGTACTTGCCCAACGCAAAGAGGGTTAAAATATACTTTTTTGAGTTTGACATTCTAATTTTAACCTAGTTTATTCTGCATTTCATAGAACTTACCCGTTTTTTCCATGACTCGGAGCTTGTGGAGCAAGGGGTCGGAAGTAGGAAGTTATTAAGGACAGGGAAATTTTATTTTTACATTGACTCTACAAGGTGGCCCCGAGGAAAATGATTTTCCTTAAAGCCTATGTCATCTTTGGGGATGCTGTGTGGAGGGTTATAGAAATGAAGGAGAAGATGTTCTGGGAAGGAAATAGGTATGAAGGGTGGGTAGGAATTTGAGGGTCACAGTGTCCAGAAGTGACGGACGTATTAATCCATCTCTTCTCCTACCATGCAAGGCGATAAGTAGAGAGATTCCGGCTGGAGAGATTAAGGTGTCATCTTTAACCGGCCTCTTCCGATCCTACCCACGACGCAGTTGGTGGGAGACCAACGCATATATATTAGATGCATCCGTCCCAAGACCTGGACAAATCGCACCCCATGAACCCAAGCACCGCTGCTAAGTCATCGAACGTAGTGAACCACTTGGAATGACTATAAGCTTAAGCCATTTCAAGCATTGTTTCGAATCTATGTGGTGATCTCTGATAAAATCTTACGCCCCGAAGTGAGATACAAATATCATGATTTTTATGTATTTTTAATTAATTACATTTTATTCATTAAACTTAAAATAGTTCCACTTCATGTTGTCTAATTTAAAATTACATATATTAACATTTTAATTGGCATATTGCTTATTTCTAATACTTATTACATACATATTTCTTACATCTACGATAAAGGTACGCTTTTATTTAACTCAGAAGTAAGCTATATACTTTAATACCAATTTTGTGTTTTTATGTAACTAGGAAGTAAGCTATAGACTTTAATACCAATTTTGTGTTTTTATTTAACTAGGAAGTAAGCTATAGACTTTAATACTAATTTTGTGTTTTTATTTAACTAGGAAGTAAGCTATAAACTATAGTTTGGAATTTGTTTATTATTTTTAGTCTTATATCTTATTTCTGTCTTCTGTTTGGTGTATGTGGAAGTCTTTATTGTAATGTTGTGTGACTCTAAAGTAAGGTTGTAGTAAATTATTAAAAACTTTGAGAAAAAAATTTTTTTTTACTCACTTCCATAAGTTTGTTTGGGTTTGTGAAAAAACAACCGTGATGCCAGGTTCCGGAGTAATCTAAAGAAAGGTTAAAGCACATTCAGATATAAAAAACATCAATACCATATATCAAATAAAAATAGGATTAAAGAAGACTGAATGCTGTAGAAATGATATATAAGAACCTTATGTGTGGTGTAACATTATAAAAATAATAAAAAATAACATAGAATTTTCAAGATACCTTCAGGCTGCACCCCTGAGTTTCGTTATCGGCTCATAAAGCTGAGTGATACATGACTCAATCTTATCAATATTATTCAAAAATATATATATATATATTTTTTAGTACAAATGCATTTTTTCCTCATAGCACCAACCGGTACCTATTAAACACATACACATAATTGTTTACTCAATAATATTAGTTTTTCTCATCTCTTCATAAGTACTTATCTATTACACTATTCCCAAATTAACTGGTATACACACATGTTTATTTTCTTCTGTACTATTCTTCACATCTCTTTATACTTAATTATTATACTTTTTTCTAGATATACTATATTACCATACTATGACAATACTAGCTTTTTTTTATATTTTTTATAATCTCACTTCATGCGAACTAAACCTGTCAATTTAACTGTCCTAAAACGGGATTTGTTCCCAATTGGGCAGTCAAAATTTTCTTACATTTTATTGTTAAATAATGTGTGTTTCAAAAATATAAAAATAAAAATGTATATAGTCCAGTTTTGTGTTATTTCACTCCAAGTGCGCTTGTATGACATTATTAAAAATGTGGAGACCCGGAAAGATTTCAAAAAGGTTAAGCTTAAGGGCAGCTCGACACGATAGGTTCGCACAGTACCAACTGTAACCACCCTGTCGAAAGACTCAGCAGTTCAATAGTTCTTTCCTACAGTCGAAACCATTGTTTGATCATTTCATGTGTTAGGATAATCCACACAGTGACGACTTATTTATAGGATTTTGTTTACTCCCACCCAATTATAATTTGAACGGGTGTTTAAAATTATTATTTATTATCGGCAAAATCGATTTAGCTAGAAAATAATTAAAATTCTCTATTCTGTAAGGCTTTTAAATTTATAATGTGTTTTTCCCGTATTTATATGACATGTTTTCTTAATTGATTTATTTAAATATGTTATGTTGTGTCGATAATGTGAGTATATTGAGGAGTGGTGAATAAATAATTTTCCTTACTTTATTAATGTTATATTTGGATCATTCGTTCGTTTGTTAATTTCTAATTGTTCACTGTCACAATAATAACAACTAATACTCGCAGAACTTAATAACATCATTAATTTTCATTTAGAAAAAATTAATTGAGTTCTAGGAATTAAACACAAAAACAATTAATATATTACTTCTCCTTGGACAATACATTGTAGAGCTTTATATAGTGAAAGTCGTTCTAAATAAATAAACAAACTAACTACCTATACATCTATCCAACTCACCCTGTTAATCATCAGTGTCACATACACTGAGGACGTCCTGATAATGGACACTATTAGGCTGGTTCAAATATTGGCTCAAAAGAAGAAGAAAAACACATCTCTGCACTCCGAAAAACAACCAACGTAAGGCTAATGAGAGTGGAAATCTTAAATCGTCAATCTGCCAACTTTTCAGAATTGCAGGTTAAATTAGCTTTTTTGTAATGTATTCTTTCTCGGAAAGCATGCACCCTGTACGTAAAGCGTTTCAATTAAAGTAATATCATATGTGTTTGTCTATTACCTATGACATATGCAACATAATTTTCATTTTAGTCAAATAAACACATATTATTCTTGCTTGTTAAATATCATCGTAATGTTTACTGACCTGATTTCGGTAGCAAATAATTGCATGCAATAGTTAATCAACAATCAAACAGCATCGCAAATACGTGGGGATATGATTTGTCTTTTTATATTTATCTTGTTATCTAAATTATTAATAACACCCTCTGGTTTATTAGATGAAACTTGCAAACAGCAGAAAGATTTGACTATAGCTGTGAACCTTATTTTTGTATCAATTAAACACTGCTTTATTCCTATATTAGTTTATATATAAAAATGAATGTTTGTCTGTCTGTCTGTCCAAGATTTTTTGGAAAATTACTAAACCAGTTTCGCTTAAAATAGCAAATTTTGTTCTTATTAGTATCGAGAAGGTTTAAAGAGTAGTTTGAATGAAATCCAATATGTAAAACTGTTGCTATAACGTTTTAAAATTAGTGTGAAAAACATTGAACCCGCCATGTTGTATTGGAGTTATCCCGTAGATGTACCACTCCGGTTAGCGCAGATCATATATTCAAAATAAGAAGGTTTGTTTGGGTAGAATATTTTCAAAATGGAAAACACAGGTACCTGCTTAAGAAATTTATTATTTAGTTTAAAAAATAAAACAATAAATTTGTTTACACCACTTTTATTTATACTTTAGCCGACCGGGTTTCGCTACTACCATAGCTTCTTCAGGGCAGTATACAACTTAACTATGAACTAAGATACACATGTGTTATTGATTGATAAAAACAAGCGAGTGGAGGGCCAAGGGTGGAAGATCAGCAGGTACCTGCCGACCGGGAAGTGTGTGTACTTTGTTTATTGGGAATAATTTAAGAATTGGACTTTTATTAAAATTTATTTGATTATTTATGAGTCTACTATTAGTGTTTTTGGCTTTCCTTATTTCTGACGCTTCCAAGTTATCTAGTCGAATGCTTGTTCCATTTATATGCAGTAAACTAGCGCCTGTATTTTTATCGAATGTGTGGCCTGTTTCTAAGAGATGGTTGGCAAATTCGGAGAAACCATTATTATTTAGACATCTCAAGTGTTCTTTTACACGGATATTAACAATACGCGACGTTTTGCTTACATATAACGCCGGTCAATCATTACATTGATGTGAATAAATGCCTGAGTGGCCTAAACTGTATCATCACCATTAAAAATTTACCTAAACTATTGTCTGTATAAAATGCTGGTTTAATCTCTGACGGAAGGTTTTTACGCCATTAGTACGGTTGATTATTATTATTTATTATATTATTATTAGGGGGGAGGGGGGGCTGAATAAAAACTTATCTGACGACATTTTTTAAAGTTTTTTATTTACTATGTTATTGACTAAGTTTTCATGATAACCGTTATTGATTGCGATTTGTTTAATTATGGATAATTGTAGTGAAAAATTGGCATTTGAACCAACTGGTGAATCATCGAGTGGAAAGCGGAATGTTTGTGGGAGGTAGGATGATTAGAGGTGTTAAGAATGGTTATGTCTGTATAAGTGGGTTTACGGTAAATTTTAAAATCTATTTTATTGTTTATAACTGATAACGTATGGTCTAAAAAAATTGGGGTTGATTCGTATTTCCATGGTGAATTTAATTTGCTTATGAAAGTAGTTTATTAGTAGGCCGCCAACCGGAGTTTATTAGTAGTACCGCCAACTTAACTCCTTCCTCCTACTAATAAACTCCTTGACCCTCCACTCGCCTGTTTTTATCAATCTATAACACATGTGTTTCTTAGTTCATAGTTTAGTTGTATACTGCCCTGAAGAAGCTACGGTAGTAGCGAAACCCGGTCGGCAAAAATATAAGATAAAAGTGATGTAAACGAAGTTATTGTTTTTTTTTTTTTAATTATAATTTCACATTACCAAGTTACCGCTTCATATGAAAATATAGAAAAAACATTTATTATTTAGATATGTTTTGAAAAAATACATGTTTGGAATGATATAAAATTTCTGAATTAATGTTTCTTTGTTTGTATTATTTAGAGATAGCAGTAATCGTTACAAGGCATTACTTTCGCTGTCAAATAAATTATGGAATCCAAAAAAAAGCTAGAATTCATAACTTTATTCCAAAAAAAATTAAAAATCCCGAGCAAGGCCAGGTACAAGGTACGTTTATCAGCTAGTATAATATATGTTTAGGAAAAAAAATGTTTTGAAGAGAAATGTTTTTTTCTATCTGATATTTTACAACTATTATCCACATTATATTTCAGTAGATATCACGAAATGGTATTTTGCAATTGTTGCATATGTGGAAGTGTCGTTAAAGAACATGACCATAATATGAAAAACAAACATGGTTTATGGATATTTCAACGTCCAACGATATAGAACTGTTTGCGTTTCATTCCAGCAGAAACTGATTTGAATGAAAAGAATTACTTACATTGCTCCATATGACTGAAAAGATGAAATTTACTCTTTGAACACATTTTTTCCCAATGGTCATGTTCTTTTTCGAATGACACCTCCATATAATAATGGAAGAGAATGGCTAAACTCATTGTTCAAATCAGACAAAATACTTATTTTCTTCAAAATAATTAACGCAATTTATAATGATAATAATTGGATGATTTTTATCATCTCAAGGGCGCTGTAAAATTATTGAGTTGTGCTAAGTGATAATTGATCCAAAAAGTTAGTTTTAATGCGGGTATTCAGCAATATGCGGGATAAGACTAGGGCTAGGAACTAGGTCCCACGTTGGTAAGGCTACACAGGCTGGAGTGGCTATTTGGTAGGTAATCTCGGATGAGTGATTCGCTTTTAATGAAATGGTAGCCACGTTCGTGTTTAAAAAGTCGTTCCGTTGAAAGCTGTTCCGTGCACACTGCTCGCTGCACACCACTGCACGTGTCAAAAGAGAAGGCGGATATTAAATACTCGTTCCTATCTTATTCATTATCTCCCATGGAGGGCCATGAGTTCATGCCGTAGAACTGATTATTTATAAAGAGATGAAGCATTTTATTTCTGTTAGCTTCTTCAGGAATGTTTAACTTCGCCAATTTTCAACAATCTTCGAAATCGTACTCCGAAAAAAAGTGAGATACGTAATATTTTAGCGTCCTGCCTAGTGTTCGACACATAAATCTGTGCGAATTTCATGACACCAAATCTCATCGCTTAAGTTTATATTTCTGCTTTTTAGTGACAAGATTTGCAATTCATGTACTAGCGTATTTTTTATTTATTTTTTATTGGCACACGTAACAGTCTTCCAACAGCAAAAACAACAAAACGTGGGAAGTACTATATTTTACAGTCAAGTAAAATAATATAAGCTATATTTTTTGTATGTAGATTATGTAAAATGTAGTGTCAGTAAGAAAGGTGTGTAGGTGTGTAGGTAGGTATTTAGGTATGTTAGGCAGGTAGATACTGTAAATTATTGATATACATATATATACATATTTTTTTAAACCATAATTTCTTTTGTTCATTAAGTGAGAATTTGTACCCTCTACTTTGTACTTACAACTGCAAGTAGCTTATCAGCTGGAGTTAAGTTTAACAATATTATCTAATACAATAATAATTCTAAATAATTATGCAAATAGGAGTGCAATAAAATAACAGGTACATGTACAATATGTTGTGATCAATTTACACAAGTTGAAAAATAGGAAAACAGAAGAACAGTTTTGCCACAATGATAATGATAGCAGTCTCCTATTACATGATTGCAATTTAATAATATTATCACACAAGTTGAGAAATACAAAAGCAGTATTAGGTACTTGCGATGAGAATAGTCTTAATATAAAAGTAGCAATTAAATATTTTTAAAAGATATCTGCAAATATCAAAAACATATGCAATCAAGAAAAACGTCGTATTTGTAAGGGCTATATAACATCAATACAGCAGACATCAAGAATACAATTAAGGAGACCATCATATTTGTTTCAAGATAATATAAAAAAGAGCCAATACTTTAACATCAGTAAGAATTTCGTCATAAAGCAAATGTTTTAAAATTTTTATGGCAACTTGTTAAATATTAATGGTATAATGTATTCAAGAGATCGTTGGCTATATTTATTTTGAAAGATTGGTAATATCATTCTTGTATTATGTGAATCGTGTATTGTGTACATGATCCAAAACTGCCTTATATGGATCAGATATTTGTTATGATACAAATTTTTGCCATAAAAGAGCACAGACAGGTAATACAATAATTGATTTGTACATGATATCAGTGTCTCGTCTTTGGTTAACCTTCCAGCGGGCGCGCTGAATAATTTCCCTTGAGCTTGTCGTAAATTTTACGTCATCAATTTTTCGCAATGTAAATGGTGTTTTCTTTATATAAATGTTAGGTAAATGCTGTAAGGTTATTAGGCCTGAGCGCCGACCAATCAAAGACACCCAGGGCCTTACTAGGCGAGGGGAAATGAGGACCGGGGTTAACGTCTGGTAGGGCTTCGTAAATACTGAGCGGGGGGTATCTATTTACCATTTTACATTAGCGCTCCGGTTTAGTCGCAACATTTCGACAGCGTGGTGAGAGGAGCGCGGGAACTCTCACACGACCCGTTATGTATAAAAATAAACGATATAAATGAGAAATAAATAAAAAAAAGTACTTTATTTAATATACTTACACTTTAAGGCGCGTGTAGCAAAATTTCCAAATAGAATGAATAACAAAAACTTCTAAGCAAATCCGGTACGTCTGTAGTTCAGAGAGATACTGACCCTCGAATAGCTCAAAGCTCGACGCTTATGACTAGGTGGTAAGAGTGGGGAAACGAAAAGGAGCATTTGTCTAAATTTTACGATAGCGCGCCCGCTGGAAGGTTAAAAACTATCTTGCTTACTAGCAACACGGAGTATATCAGCTGTATATGTTTTATGTTGATCTTTCACGGGTGGCCAGAATATATTATGCCATATCTAAGAGTCAATTCTGCTAAAGAGAAATAAATTAGTTACATTGTTTATACAGGCACATAAAATTTTATTAATTGCTCGAGGGCGCTTACAGAGATTGAAAATTCGTACGTCCCATTTCATGTTCCAATCCACCATAACACATAGGTAGACATATTAGTTGACTAATTCTATACTTTTAAAATTTTTGGGAGACTGAAAAATAATTAAAAGACGGCTTTTGTTAATTCTGCCTATTATATGCAAGAAAAGAGTTATAGTTACTATATTCACAGCAGATTAATAGTAATAAACAATTACAAATTTAAGAATTACCTCCATCATTTTTTTGGTAGCGAAATCACGTTTAGTTCAAATTTTGTATATCATTTTTTTCCGGGAGTTTATGGTGGCCTTCCCAGTACTTGACAGTACTGACTAGTCATATGCAATGTAAATAGATCTATTCCAAACAAGAAAAGCACACATAAAATAGATATCTTTATGTTTTTATTTAATTGACACTGCTTTTCAAAAGCGTCTTCGGGAAACAAATCTTTAAGATTGTTAATTTTTTTCCGATTTAGGACCGAAGAACAGAAGAGTTAAATGAAAATAGTTCAACCCCAACTCTGCAAAGTATCCAAGGACAGATATTTTGCTAAGTTTTTATTTTATTTTTTCAACGATGTTTCAAGTAGAATACCATAAGTTCACAAATATTTGTAAGAATCTGCAAATCGATTCCGACTTGTGCCGGTGCCACAGTCGGACATTCATGAAAATTATTATTCCTCAAAATAACAAAGTACCCATGAAATAGATATATTTTCTTTTTTGTTTAATTTGTAACCATGTTTCGTCAATATCGTCTTCGAATCCCAAACCTTTACGATTCTTATAAATATATAGTTTGGTAATTTTTTTTCTGATTTTGTGCCACAGTTTCGAAGACATTCATGAAAATAGTTGTCCACCAACCTAACAAAGTACCCATGAAGTATATTTTTTTTGGTTTTTGTTTAGCTTTCAAAACGGCTTTTCAAAACCACTTCAGATCACAAAACTTTACGATACCTACATTTTTTTGCAATTTTTTGCCAGAGTTACGAAGACATTCATGGAAATAGTTGTCCCCCAACCTAAGAAATTACCCATGAAATATGTATTATTATTATGATATAAAAATAAATAAATATTTGTTATATCGGTAATACATTTATTTTTATTTTAAAACTTTTGTAACTATCTTCCACTTATTTATTTTTGATAAAAAATTCTTCACGCTATTATCATCGAAGAGGCGTTATATATGAATTAATAAAAAAATAAGTATGATAAAGAGAGGAAATTCTTCTGAGAAATAAATAAAATATTATAAGTCATTATATGATTAGAGTTCATATCATATTAATAATGTGAATTATAAATATGCATATTATATTATAATACTTATTTTGTACCGAAAAGTAAACATTTGTAAGTACCTACTCATACATGATACGTAATAACGGAAAAAATTGAAAAATAGAGAAAAGGAAGGCTAACGCGTTATTTTAGAAAAATTAAATTGATGAATCAACCAAAACGTCTCTAAAAATAAAACTATTGTTTGAAAAGTTTTATTCCATGCACTTTTGTTACTTGCATTTATTATTTCGCTACCGGTGTCAACACATCCGTTAAATTAAACAGTTAAGTACAGTAATCCGTTAAAGTACAGAAACAATTAGTCATCATTAGGTGAGGGTAGTGGGAGTGGTGATTTGCCGGTGGACTGGTGGGGGTGGGGGGGGGGGGGGGAGGAGTCAAAATAACAAGGAAACGTGGTTAACAAAGGTGATTTACAGGGTGCTATTATTTTGTATACAATTTTTTTTTGATTATTTCTAAAGTTTCTAAGGCCCGCAATTTAAAATATGTATTAATATTTGAATGTTTAAACTTGCTTTTTTTCTTTATTTATGCTATACTACAGAGTATATCTGTTATTAGTATATATATACTATGCAAAATAAAACTATGATATAAAATAATGAGCAGCAGATTCACTTACATGCGCAATTTAGAATAAGTTATGGGTATAAATAATCAAATCTAGAGTACAAATATTAAAAAGAACAATAAAATCCACACAAAATAACCTAACCTAATATACACTTAATTAGAAAATAGCATATATGTTACATGCATCTAAACTAAAACCACAATTTAGCTATTAAATATTACAATTTAGAATCTAAGGGTATTAATAATAAAATATCGCGTAGGTACAAATAACAACAGAGCAAGAGAATATTAATTGACATTATATACATGGTTTTAAACTGGATAATAAGGCCATTTAATATCACAAGGAGTAGAAAACCGAAACTAAATCAGCTATGGAGGATCAAAAGAAATAAATGGCTTGAAATTCTATTTCTACGTATATGAAGTTATGTTTTTTATATATATGGTTACCCGTAGTACTTGTAAATACTTCGGAAAATTATATAAGATTTGAACAAGGGTCTTTTGTTAGGTTGGGGTTGAAATATTATCAATTGTATGTTCAGTTATATGCTTCCAAATCGAAGAAAAAATTATGAATCGTAAAGATTTGTGAAAGAAAAAAAAATTGATTGAAACATTTTCTACTCCAAATAAAGTCAGGAATCACCGGTTAAGTTAGATACGTCTTTTGAAAAGGTATAGCTATGGTTAACGAGCTCAAATAATGTTTCAATTTATTTTTCCTTATAAACCATTGAAAGTTCAGTAATTTGTCTTTCAAATTTGCATGTTATTGTGACAAACGACGGAAGAGAATTAGTTCGATCAATAAAAGTTTTAAATTGGATTGTTTCATGAAAATCTTTATACGTGAACTGCAATTTGACAGCCCAAACATACGAAATTTGTCGAAAGAAAGAATTTAATTTGAAAATATAATTTTTCGTGTAATTTGAACATCTTTATTCGTTTGTTTATTCCATCGTGTTCGTGAATAAATAAAATAGATTTAAACGAATCAGCCTTCAAATCTAAACGATATAAACTAATAAGAAAAGTACTAATTTCGAATTTTCGTACTACATTTAATATCCCTTTCTTGTTCGGTCTTTACCAAACAAAACGATCCTCTGATTTTTTATTCGAAACATTCGAGAATACGATGATTTTTTTTCATTTTCCATCAAATAAAAAGGGAAATTTAATTTAAATGATAACGTGCAATCATATATATCTTCTTCTATCTTCTTTTTCTTTTATTTATATAAAGAAGAATGTTCCGGGCGGGCGGGCGTATTTGTTTTGTATACTAATCTATTTCTAGCTTGATGAAATTTTACACACTTGACCTTCAAAACAAGGGGAAGGTCATTGTTTTCACGAAATTTCGAAAAAATACCCCCATCCTTCTTTCCCACCCCTTAAAGCAGAATTTTGATTCTTCCTGAAGAAATTTTGCACACTTGACGTTCAAAAAAGAGGAAAATGACTGGATAGGGAGTAGGAGTAGGAGTAGGGGTAGGAGTAAGAGTAGGAGTAGGGGTAGGAGTAGGGTTAGGGATTATAAGACTTTACTTCAAACTATTAACAACCCCGGGTAACGCCGAGTTCTTCAGCTAGTATATTATATTTTTCTACGTTCATTTGTCTTCTTATTGAGTTTTTGCTTTGATTTCCAGTTTAATGGGAGTGAGTAATGTAAGCAGCAGAACCCGACCTCTAATGGTAATAGCACAATTAAAAGCAAGCGCAGAACTGACGGAACCGCCGTTAATTGTGCGGATATTAATCTATGGCGGATTTAATCTACATACGAAATTAACACACATACGACTTCAGCCACTCTTCGAACTGCACTTAGAATTTCCCCGGCTGCAGGCTGCGATGCATTTCCCCAGATTCTCGCGAACGATTAATAAGGAAATAATAGTTTGATGAGTGCATGTGCATGAACCATACGTGCAATATATAAAGTACTTGCCGTGGATGCACTATGTGCAGTATTGTGTGCAGGGTACACGCCTCGCCTAATTGAGTTGTCTTGTTGAGGATATTGCAGTTCCCCGTTGCTTGACGCGCGGAGACTATCGCCACTGTGATTTGTAGCCGGGTTATCGAATCATGAGCAATGTTGTTTAAAGATTATACTCGAAATAGGTAAATTCCTACTAAAATGGTACTAGACAAACAGAAATGTTTTTTTTAAATGTCAAAGTCAAAATTACCGACATGATCAAAAATGTATGGTTACAGCAAAACGGCAATATTATCAAGTCTATCTCATTCATCAGATGTATTATTATTCTTTATTTCGTAAGATATTCAAGTAACATCATTCATCAGATGTATTATTATTCTTTATTTCGTAAGATATTCAATTAATATCATTCATCAGATGTATTATTATTATTTATTTCGTAAGATATTCAACTAATATCATTCATCGTATTATTATTATTTATTTAGTAAGATATTAAACTAATTTACAGCGCCCTTGAGGTGATTTTTCACAAAAACGGCGCTATACAAATCATCCAATTATTATTATTATTAATATCATTCATCAGATTTATTATTATTATTTATTTCGAAAGATATTCAACTAATACCATTCATCAGATGTATTATTATTATTTATTTCGTAAGATATTCAACTAATATCAACATTTGCTTAGTTGTCCATTCATTAACTCTCCGCATAATATCCGCAAATCTAAACAGCAAATACCAAACACCAATGCCAAATTATAACGCAAAGCAAAATAAACGAACCGCAATTTATTACTTTATTATTTGACTCTGTTACCTTAGTCCATTTATAGACTAGGGTTTTATGCAAATATTAAAAAAAGAAAACAATTTCTTACAATCGTTCCCTTACAAAATACAAACCTTCAACTACCCATTGTTAAGTAAAATAGTGACGACAAATGATGCCACTATAATGCTTTCGATGTAGGGATGTGGGAGAAGGAGAGGAGGAAGGTTGGGAAAGAGCGGTTACGGGAGACAGTTCATCGGTATAGACTTACCCCGAGGGTGGTGTCTCTCCAGGGAGCTCGGCTCTGAACATTCGACTAGCTCAGTTTCGGCAGGCCAAGAAGCTCCTCTGCAGGGTCGTAGGCCGACAGGCAGTCTTATAATCGGGGTCGGGGACTCAAATACTTTGTCAAATGAATTTACTACATGCTTTCAGACTCAGAGTTTATTCAGGGGAAGGTACAGACATGGTAAGTTATGTTACAATAATCAAAAGGCTAACCTAACCTCAAATGGAACTTACGGGTGATTACTCTCTCTGATATTTTCTAAACGGGCATGGTAACGGGGACTCGAATAAGTTACAACACAAAAGGGGAAATACAAAGACAGCTTACAGTCATGGCTGTAGCGGCAAAAGGGGTCCTAGTAGAAGCAATTCGCAACTGCCAACATGGCTGCTCGCGCGTTCCTTTAGAGACCCAGTAGGCGGCGTACCAGAGATGTCATCCTCAAGCCGGGTGGGAGGAGAGTGGCGACGTGTGGGCGTGCAAGCTGCCGTTATGGAAAACGTGTCGCTCGCGTCGTTTTCGTTGTTGATGACGAGTGGCTTTTTTAGGCTCTTTCTGTCGTTACGTAACACCATCTTCGTGTTGTTTGTTGTATTTACTTTTAGTGGGGCCATATATCCATTTTCTACATCTTCTTGGGGCTCATCTTCCAGAGAGCTACCTACCCAGGATCAAGATCAGAAACTCATATATGTTAATAGGTTAATACGGGGAAACACATTATAAATGTAAACACTTCAAAGAAGATAGGATTTTGATTTTAATTATTTTCTAACTAAATCGGTTTTACCGACAATAAATCATTATTTTTAAAAACCCGTCCAAATTAGAATGGGGGGGGGAGTAAATAAAATTGTATAAATAAGTAGGCAAAATGTAGATTAACCGCAGTTTGAAAATGGCCATGAAAGCCAAAACAGCTCTCACAATAATAAAAAACAAAAATACTTGCAGAACTTAATAATAACATTATGAAATTTGATTTACATTAAATTAATTTTTTTTTAAATGTTAAGAAGTTTCCAAAGAAGACAGTTTCACGGTGATTGTTTTCATCTCCTGTATGCGATTTCCAATGTTTTGAAGTATATTTCCATGGCATGTAAAACTCAACTACTTTGTACATCTGAAAACTATCGTTTTATTTTGAGTAGAACATGAACTTAAAAAAATAATTGCAAGAAAATTAAATAAATACTCGCAGAGCAAATTTTCACGCAGCTTTTCTGTATTTCCATCTGCCGCAGTGCCTGTCATGAGAAGTTTGTCGGATTATAAATAAGTTGCAAAACTGCATACACGAAAGCTCGAAACAAATTTCAAGCGAAATTACTATCAAGTCATGCTGCATGAAAGTACGCTACCTTCCCTGGGACTAGTTGGCTGTTTGGTTGGTAGCTTGCTTGGTTGGCTGGTTAGTTGGTTGCATTGCGTGCTGATACTTTTGAACATTATCTTGTACCCGCGCCTTTCAAATGGCAGTTCAAATAAAGATGCCAACTGATATTTCTATTAAGTCACGACTTAGGATTTGAAATGATATTGCGAATTTTGTAATTTAATCATACCTTTCCGAAGACTGTAAAACAAAAAATATATTTTTCGTTTATATTAAATGTAGCAATAAAACTTGTCCTTTTACTTTAGTAGTCGGGGTTCTGGTTCGATTCTCGCAGTAGAATTTAAAAGAAAATACATTAACAGTAATAACCTTTTCCAAAACATTGTTCGTGAACAACTTTTTGGTCGTAACTAGGTAGATTTACTGTCTTTCTTCTCTTCTCTTCTTTGATGACCTGTCACTTGTCAACCATTCCTAAGAAGGTAAACATTATTGCCACTCTAATAATTCCACACTTCGTCTGCCAATCCTGAGCTTCATTAAAAACGATGTTTTACTTTCAATCAAGACAGAACAAAATTAGAAGACAATATAAGCAAAATCAACACATATATTAACTTTTCTTCGAACAAATGAGACGTAGATTAAAGCATTTACAAATACATTAAATTAAAGCATATGCAAAATATCAAAAACAACACCATATTCCTCTTTCTCAAAAACAATAAAAAAATTATGAAACTCTAAACACATAGAAACAAAACTTTAAACAGCTGTGATAGGATGTTTCCATTTGCACATCCGATATTGGTAATTGGAACCGTTGACATGTTAATGATGCAGGGGGAGTCGATGTGTCTTCAGTAATTTATCTGGAAAGATAGTTAAGTGTGTGTTATTTCATCAACCTTTATTGGTAAAGAGGGGATGATACAAGTTACACGTTTTAACAAAAAAATCAAGAAAAGGGATTCCCGTTGTAGCACCGAGTCCTGTCATCGAATACAATAAACACATGGAGTTGACCTCATAGATAAATTAATTTGTCACTTTAAAATAATAATGCACGCCACTTTGTTTTATCGAACGTTTTAATCTGGAGTGCCCTAGCAGGAAAGTATGTTTTCTGTATATGTACACAATAAGATAAACCCTAGCAAGTAGTATTTGTCCTACCAGGTAAGTATGTTTTCTGTATATGTACACAATAAGATAAACCCTAGCAAGTAGTATTTGTTAAAACGGCGCTACAAAAATCATCCAAGAATTATTATTATTATTATCATCTCTTCAATCTATGAGCGTCATAAGCAGTTAGCTACTGTATAAAAGCTAAAAATACTCTCACAGCACATTTGTTTCTCTCCAAACGTCTTTGCATCATTTGTCTACCAGGCAGGTAAACTTCAAGAATGTTCCTATAATAATAATTTCTCCCTGGATTAAAAAAAGCCCAGCAGCCTTCTTAATCTCTAGCCAAGCAGCGCCTCATTACCACAACATTACTGTCACTGAGGTCCACTATCTTCAACCACTAACAAAAAAAGGACCCGACCCTGCCCATCACAATTAAGCTGGAGTCGTACTTGTAGTTACGAATCAAGTTGTCTCACAATACATAGACACTTTCTGGAAACCTACCTTTTGGCCATGTCAGTCCTAGGCCCGTTCCTGTTCCGCACTAGAAGCCAGTTGTTGTGTCTTGTCACGCTAGACATAGACACAATCCTCGTCTTGCATACACTATCGCTGTCAAGACTTACCAACATTATTATCCACAAACACATTGCTCTGGGATAATCATCAACCATAACCCTACTTGACCACCTGACATAATGGATTCTCACTGGCACAAATCGCAAACCACGAATCACCTACTGCTATCTTCTTCTTTTGACCTCCGTAACCCTCCGTCAACCTCATTGAAACCCCGCCGCACATTTTTATTTTATCACTAGACCCCAGTGAACACTCGAGTGATATCTCGAAACGGTCAGATTGCAGTGAAACGGTAACCTAGTAGAATCAGTGAAATTATCCACTTCGTACCGCAACGCAAAAAAAACCACTTCCAAAACTTAGCTTACAGACCAATGATAAACCATAATCATTTTTTTTCTTTTCCACTGCATAACCATGTATTGTTGTCTCTGTTCTGCATAACTATGTATTATTGTTGCTTTTAGTGCATAATCATGTATGATTGTTCCCATCAATCACATTGTATGTAATTCATCTGTCTCAAATGATGTATTTTATGCCATAGCTAGCTCTCGCACTCAATTCTCTCCACTTTCCTCAACCTTTGTAATATTGGTGCATTTTAAATGATTTTTTAGGCCTATTGCTCCATTGCCACGTCGTTTTTTTTGCGACAGGAGGGGAAGTGTTACGTAACGAATAGGAGATTCTAGTCGTTAAAGGAATAATACTTCTTGCTTCTGGTTTACTTCTAGCCACTCGATTGCAAAACGTTACATTTCAACCAATAACAGTACATCTCACAATCACATGACCATTATCAACCAATACGGTAAGTTTCCGCCGGCCATCTTTATTACTCAACCAATGAGACAAGCGTACGCACTTAATTTTCAATCCAGACACCGAACTATCAGCTGCGTTTGTGCCTTGGAGGACATAGCCATTGCATAATTTCCTAATCTAATCACGTTGTTGTCAAGCGCGTTCTGGTACCTTGAGCACCGAACGCACGAATTGGATTTCCTAATCCAGACATGGAATTATCTCTGTGTCCCTATTCTTGTTAAAATCAGTGTGGGAATGCATAATCTACCTGTGAACGTGGACGCTGGCCTCATGGAAATCCGGCCTGCCGATGGCGTCCCCTGATTGCCAGCTACACATGTAAGCCGCTACTAAAACTTCCCCTCTTATTATGTGCTGAATATTTGTGCCTTTTCCAATAACATGCCCGGTTGGAGAACCCCCAGATAGAGATTTTGTCAGGAACATATTAGGTTTCCCCCTTTATGATGAACCCCGTATGTAATTTACCTGCCCATGTTTTGTTATAAATAAATCCTGAGTTGGAAGCACACATTTCTCTTCAATTAAGGATTTAGATGCCCATTCCAATTTTAAGACTTTAAGTTGGTCCTGCAGGCCGGGAGATAAAACAGTCTATGCTGTCGGTGACGGAGATAACCATCGGGAACATAGAAATGAATATTCTCCATGACAGCCGAATTTTCGAACCATCCGCGAATCAGTCTGAAGAAATGTGTCACAATGTGTACATCCCTTCTGACCCGCAGATGGTTCATTGAGCATACCTAGGAGAAAGTCAGGATAGAGCCACGGGTAGTAGCCATATTCCCTCAAATAAAGAAATCTTCTGAAATTTCTTCTGAACTCTTTCCAACATGAGAGAATACTTCACCTGATGTGGGCTCCAAACCACCGACCCACTCTCAAGCCTACTCCTTACTAGCGAGTTATATAAAATTATGAGAACCCGAGTGTCTTTAAAATTCCTTGAAGTACGTATATTTTTAATGAAGTACTACAGGCGACTTCAATATGAGCATGAAATGTCAGCCTACTATCAAACACGATACCAAGATCTTTCATAGTGGAGACACGTTTTAAACTTCGGGCGTTCATATTATACCGGTAAAACCAAGTATGACACGCCCTTGTGAAAGAAAGAATGAAACATTGAAACATGAGAAACGCTATGTTTTAGCAGCTGAACTATGCCACATTGGAGCCAGGATCCAGTCCTGAATCTGGTCTCAGGGTGAGTTTGCACTGTCTTCTTTTCACCAACCCTCTTTTACCTCCTTTTCCCCGCCCTAATACTGGAAACCAACGTGGATGTCGTCGAGTCCAATCTGTTTCCGCCCTAACACTGGACGCCATGAACGGGGGGTTTTTTCCTCACCATCCTTCCCCCCTTTTCCCCTCTCCTAACAGTGCTGATAAGAAAAATCTTTGTTTTTGTATTTTCCATGCCACTTATCAAATAAAAATTTGCAAAGCTCTTTTCTTTTTCCAGAATTTTTTTTATAACATAATTTTAAATGTTCTAATCAATTTTCTAAAACTTCTTCAATAGATTTTTAGTTATTTTGTGGCGTCATTAAGAATAATAATAATAATTGGATAATTTATGTAGCACCATTTTTGTGAAAAATCACCTCGAGGGCGCTGTACAAATATGACTTCCTATTCTTTATCTAAGTACGTACAAACAAATAAAGAAAAACATACTTAACTGCTAGGTCGCTTCAGATGAATACGGTTTTTTTTATCAAACGTGTCTATAGATTGAATCAATTCCAACATAAAAACTTAACCAAATTAACAGTTTGCAAGTTGAATGACCTCTGCGTAAACACCTACCCATATCTCGACGAAAACAAGTTCATCAAAACAACAATACTTGCAAATTGAATCCTGCGCAAACACCTGCCCATATATTTGCCGTTCGGCCTATAAAACCCGTATTCCCGCAGTATGTTTCATTATTCCTACTTCAGCCGTGGAACGAACAACACCTCAACCGGGCGTTGCTTCACCTTGGATGCCTCGACTTACCGCTGCCACACAGGAATAATCTCTACACCCAGCAACAGCTGACGTCACCTTAAGTGAACCACGAGCTTGCACCGACCGGCCTGACCTTGAATGCCGGCCTTGGGTCGGCCTGTAGGTACTAAAACCACGATCTACTTATTAACTACATTCATCAAATGGTTCAAAACAACAACCTATATAAACAGACCCTCTGTTTCGCACAATACTAACAGCATAAGCACTTTGAAATGTCAGTACTTATCTATGTTTGAAGGCGACATAAAATCATGCTATATGGAATAACAATTATCAAATCTACATGTTCATAAGAACAAAATTTGTACTATACTAATGTATTAGTTATTTTTAAGTAGGTAACTAGTACCTTTACAAGTAAACACTTTGATCGTTGATAAGAGGGAAAGTATGCAGAAGAAGCAGAAGAAGCAGAAAAATCATATATGTCTTTAATATATAAATATGAATGTTTATCTGTCTGTCTATCCTCGACCTTTGGTTTCGTTAAAAATAGCACATTTTATTCTTATTAGTACCGGGAAGGTTTAGAGAGTACTTTGAATGAAACCCAACATGTAAAACTGTTGCTATAACGTTTTAAAATTAGTATGAAAAACATTGAACCCGCCATGTTGTATTGAGGTTAGCCCATAGATATACCACTCTAGTTAGTCACAGATTACATATTCCAAAGAAGAAGATATGTTTGAGTAGAATATTTTCACAATGGAAAACACATGTAAGTACCTACTTAAGAACTTTGTTATTTAGATATACGAGTATGTATTTTGAAAACATAAATCTTTCATATGAAATAATTTTTTAATTTAATATTTATCTGTTTCTTTGTATAGAGATAGTTTCGCTATCAAATAAATTATGGCAACCAAACGACAAGCAAGAACTTCACAACTTCATTCTTATTCAAAAAAAAATCCTGATCAAGACGGGGTACACATCAGCTAGTGGTTTAATATAACTTAGTCGTTAAGTTTTTTAGGCAAAGAGCAAAGGAAAAAGAAAACAATTAAAGTCAGTGTTTCAAGAAACTAAGGAGTTTTCCTTGTGTAAATGCGGGTAACTGTCTTCGGGACTAATTTCCGCCATTTGTATTATTTGACAGTGATATATCAAACCATATGTACCCATTAGGGGAGACGTCGTTCTCTAAACGACTTAACAAAAAGAAGGAACCAATATATTATACCGTACTTGCTTTTTTCTTATACCATCCATACAGGTACATTCTTTGCTGCAGGAACACTATTGTTTTTTTTCCGTTAATTGGCGTTGATAAAATACAGTGTGATACTTAATTAATACAAACACAAATATCTGGACGCGTCATTACTAGTAAGATGATGGATAAAAGACGAACACTTAGTGTAAAGTCAAACATGTTCAGTAGAAGGTTTCAACTTTGCAGTCCGCTTTCTTGCGTTCTGTACAACCCTCTATACATGCGAGCTATAGTCTTTCCATACACTGCAGTGCCTCCAACATGCTCACGGAGGGGCGAGTTCCTGGCTTTGCAGCCCTAATAATAACCCGCGTGGCAGGATTTAGGCAGAGGGCAAACAAATCCGGAAATGTTCTCATTATTGAATCCCGCCAGATTCCAACATAGAGAAGCAAATTGAAGAAATATATTAGCTCCACCAATCTCAAGTACAATAATTCATTAACGTCTATTATGTTCTCTTTACATTTCCATTTTTATGAATATATATATAATCAATGTTATTTATATATTAACCTCATTATTATTAAAAGAATGAACATTATAACGTTATGTTTGAAATAATGAATTACTTTTTTATTTGTGAACATTTTAACTTGTTTTTTATTTTTATTTCGAACATTAACTTTGGGAGATTACACTGTGGAACGAACTATGTGGAGCAAACAAAAATGGTCACATTATTTTCGGAAAACTGAGTCAGTAATTGTTACTCAATGTGCAACCAGGGAATTTTATGGAGTTCGCAATGCTTCAACATCTCCATCAATGGTGGTTAATTTTGGCAAAATAAGCTAAAAATGTCATAATGCAAAATGCTAAAAATGCCCAAAATGGCAAAACGTGATGCGAAATACAGTGAATAAAACGATCCACAGAGGAGTAGTTTACCTCGAAAGTTGGCCAAAACTATTGAGTGGGTTTTATCGATTTGCTTCATAATAAAAGTTAATTTAGAGACAGTATTTTATATATTTTTCACTAATCACACTTTAAATTCCGCAAAACTTAAAAAAAAACTTTTAGTGGAATTGTGATAAAATAACTGTGATTGCCTACTTTTGCAAATAAAAATGAATGTTTTATAGTAGACCATGACCTATAGTGGACGCAGATCCTTTTTAAATTAATAACTTCAAAACATAAACATTAGATACATTCTTAAATGAAATATTCTGAAAATCACATGTCAATCCTTAATCGAAAATCATACTAAAACATAAGCGAATGACATACATAAAGAAACTTTTGACGTATTTGGAGCAAAACAAATATTTAAATAAGAACCATAAATAAAGGACATTGAATTAGTACAAAAAAAATTTAAACTGGTTCTTCTTCAATTGTTTCGTCTTCCTGTTTGCTGTCATTAGTGTGCAGAAGTCTCCGGGAGTTACAGTTGCATAGTCTCAGTTCAAAAGAGCGTACTTTTTTTCTGGGGCAATGGTCATGAACTGCTTAAAAATGGATCTGAACTAAGCAAAAGCCTGTTGAGAATATTCATAATCTATTCTTGGGAGAATTTCCAATAAAAATAACGCATCCTATATGAGGTGATTATTTATTTATTGCTTAAAGTCTTTTCTGACAATTGCCCGGTAGGCAATATTGCGCGGTAGTACCGCGCATCGATTACTCTTTAAAAGAGTGTGTAATTTTTTTATTTGTGTTTACTATGAATTTTTATTTACTTCGTTTCTTGCTTGCCACTTCTTAAAAGGATGTTGTTGTATGAAAATCGAAGAATTAAAAAAAAAGAATCCTTGCATAGAGTATTTAAGTTATTATAGTATTTATCACTTTCCGGGCATTTAGTGATTTATTGAAGACTGTTTTCCAAAAACACCAACTTTTCGTCGATTTTTTCCTTTAGACATCATTCTTTCATAAGCTTCCAAAAGAAGTTTCTAGTAAATTTGACCTTTGTGGATTAATCCATAAAAAATTAAAATATGTATTTAAGATTTTTTTATACGACGTAAAAGTTTTAAGTTACGGTAAACAAAACAAAAAAATACACAGAATGTCACAATGTTATTTTTAAAACCTTCCCAAGAATAACGAAAGTTTACGTTATCATCATAATTATATGTCAACTCCACTCAACTAACATACTTAAATGCTTGTAATGAAGAAGCTTAATTGAAAAATATTTTGTTTTAAATTACCTTTGAAAGCATATGGCTACAGAAATAACTAAATCGAATATGATATCAAAACTAAACTTTCTGAAATAAATTATGAATCCCTTTATTAATATCCATAATGATTTTTATCTAATTCCACTGATATCAAACTCAAAATATGAATGTAAAAAATACAAGCAGCGAGAACAGTACAGGCAATTCACACAACGACTGCATTAGAGCTGATTGCCGGTAGTGTGGTTATGGTAGGGATGGGAGACCATTATTGAAATGGTCGCTATCAGAATATATATATTTTTTTAGGATTTTGACAAAGTAAACGTTTTCGACTTATGGCCAACTTTCTTTATAGAGATACTCATCTGTGCGATGCGTGCGTGAATTCTAATGGTGGAAACTTAACCGATATTGTTTTCCACACCTAATTTCATTATAAATTGGAAAACGTGTTTTTGCCCAACCCTTACAATATGCATTATATGAGTATTATATTATACCTGCCTTTTAATAGTAATAATAATGAAGAAATAACTTAGTTATTTACAATGCTTGATGATGCATTGAGTTCATCTTTAAACTTTTTCTTAATTGCTTATTTATTTTTCATGCGGTTTTATCGCTGAATTTAATTTATATTCATTATTTTGATGAATTTAAATCCACTATGTAGATTTGTTACTTAATTTACTTTTTTTGTTACCGGTTTCGATATATCAGTGTTCATCAGCGTTCTTACAACTAACTTAAATTAAACAAGTACAGAAAAATTAGACATTATTAGGTGAGGATAGTGGGAGTGGAAGTGGTGATTTGGAGGGTAAAACTCTTCAAAACAAAATGTCTAGAAATTTTTACGTGGTTAATGCTCGAGAAATTCAAAAATACTTTAATCATTGTTGTGATTGATGGTTTATTTCTTTATAATGTTTTATTGCGTCCTTACCAATATATTCTAGATATACCTCTATATCTTTTTAAAAAACAAAATATTAATAGTACTCTTAAAAAAAACTCGTAAAAACAAAGGGTTTACTTTTCCTTTATAGAATTCGGTTACTTAGACATGAAAAAATCTTTAATGGCTCAAATATCCTGAAAGAATCCAATTCAAGTATTCCTGGATGGTATTTTAATCAATTAATGGGATGACTCCGGATTACCTATCGGAACTATGCGTCCCTGAAAATGCCAATTCACGGCAGTCAACTCTTCACGTCAATCTCTTCGGAGTCATATCCATGCATGGTTCAGTTGCATTCCTAATTAACATAGAGAAGCTAGCCGTTAGTACCTACCTAAAGGAACTAAAAGAATTTTTTTAAATTTTCATAATCCGCGACATTGTAAATAATTATCAATATTATTTGTAAATGTAAATGTTTTTTTTCGAATATATCAAATAATACAATATTTCAAATATACACCTACAAGAGTAGGTGTATATTTGAAATTGCCAATATCTTTCTAATAAATATAATAACAATGACAAATAGGATTTAAACAGTAACTGCAATATCATGCAATGTGCAGTGTTTTCTAATGTGTCCTGTGCGTGCAAATCATATCTTCCGAAGCGAAAACTTTATAATTTAACGTTTTAATGTGTAGTGACCTACCAAGTAATTGTGTTTCAGTATCTGTTTGTACATTATAAGATAAACACTAGCTAGTAGTATTTGTACAGGGCCCTTGAGGGTATTTTTGAGAAAAACGGCGCTATACAAATCATCCAAGTATTATTATTATTATTATGACGATAACATTGTCGGTATTATGCTTCTTTTTTTATTGTTTCATTTTATGTGAATTATTATTGCAACTCTCCACCAACATTAAATGATGCATTCTGAAAATAAATTATTAGATCATCAAGAGATAGCCCTATTATTACTAGGAATCCACCTGTTCGGCGAGGGTGGCAAAGTTTTTCCCTGAAGTTCTCGCATCGGCGGGGAACAAAAGGAAACTCTGGTCAGGAAATTGGCTGAGCTGATTCGATCGATTGTAAGAAAGCAAAAGTGATTTGCGGAGATGGCATTCGTTATCTCCCCCTAGTCCTGCCCCCTACCCCCATCCGCTTTCTGGGATGATTCTCACAAAGCAAACAGCAATGCAGCGGGGGGATAGTACTAATGGCGCAGCCGGATGCTTTTTACTAATCAATTTCAAGGATTGTTCATTGATTTAGTATTGTTACAATGCATAAGAAGTTTTGTAATTCAAGTTTTCAAACATCTTAACAAAAGCAGAAAATAACAATTTATATTGCAACATAGTGTATAGTGAAATCTGATTAACTCGGTTATTCCTACCAACTTCTTCAAATTATATGCACCATACTAATAAAACAAATTTATCGAGATCGGTATTGCGAAGATCCAAAAACATTCGAATGCTCAGCTCTGGAATCAGGAAATTTGAACAGCTCTCGTCTTTCTATAAGTCAAGACTCCATACTTGCTGTTTTTACCAAAAATTTAAATTTTTCATAAGATAATGTTGAAACTTAGCAAAGCCAAGTTGAAGCTACTAGTTTGTTTTATTGGCATAAGATTGGCATCTTCCTTCAAGAACAAAATAGCGTGGTTAGCAAAACTTGTATTACAACCGCGGCATTAATGTACATGAAAGATTCATCTCCAAACCCTTATAGCCGAAGGCCAGTAAATTAATAAATAATTACTAATTACAAGTAAACACACCACAGCTCTCAAACTTTGCAAGTTGTTTCAATATGCAGTATGTAGAGCAAAGTCGGCAGAGGGTCGAAAACTATTTCAATATTAATAGTGCATCGCATTAAAGTTCCACGCAGAAAGTTCAACCCTTACCGCACTGTGGCTGTGAGTTTGTTCAAAATTGTTTCAAAAATAATTTGGTTACGATTGCAGGGGAAAAATACATTGTGGATTTTGTTGGTTTACCTTAAATGTATTTGGTTTGGGGTGAACTATTCAGATTCAGGAGTATGTTGTTACAGCACACTGATTTATGTAAATACAAGTCAAACATTATAAACTAGGCTTTTTTCAGTGAAAATAAAAATAAAATAACTTGCAGTTTGTTTAAAATAATGCCTAAAAAACATGCACACACACATATATATATATATATTTTTCATATAAAGCGGTAATTTGGTGATGTGACATTATAATTTAAAAAATAAAACCTTAGTTTGTTAACATCATTTATTTTTATTATCATGCCCGAAGTGGGATGTATTGATTGATACAGTAAATAAAACCCTTGTAAAAGGAAAGAACATAAATTTAATGATTCTATAACCACGTCTATCATGGTTTAGCAAAGAAAAGAGTAAAGAGAAGGATTGATCCCAACACGAAAAGGTTCAAACAATAATTGATGGCTCTCATGGTCCGACTCCTCTCCTCAGCATCATGGAAGGCCTCTCCAGGTCCAGATGCTCACCGATCGTAGTAATCTCCAAAAAGAAGTCTAGGACGACTCTTCTGAAGCGCCATCCGCCATAGCCTCTTCCGTGGGGTCCAGACAATGGAATATGCAGATGCTACCTTATGTCCTTTTTGGTCCGCTCATCACTTCTTCCGAGATTTTCACCAAAGCAGCAGGCACGCGCGGTTTGGCTTCATCGCCTCACAATCCGGCCATCGATCAATCAATAAAACAAAAAACACACCCACTTCGGGCAAATTCAGTAGACGCCCTCCGACGTCAAACAAAATAGAAAATCAAATACATAATCTCTCCCAAAAACACACGTCGATCACGACCGCTCCAGTCAGGTTATGTCGCCCGCCATGTTGAGTTGCTCCCTTCCGTCTGCCGTCTCCCATAGACATCCTCTCACCAATCTCTTCCGTAGACAATTATCCCAATCATAGACTCGGGGTCAGTATTTACGTTACAATACTTTAGCCGACCGGGTTTCGCTACTAGCGTAGCTTCTTCAGGGCAGTATACAACTAAACTATGATCTAAGATGCACATGTGTCATAGATTGATACAAACAGGCGAGTGAAGGGCCAAGGGTTGGAGATCGGGTACCGGGAAGGGTGTGTACTTGGTTTATTAGGAATAATTTAAGGATTGGACTTTTATTTTTGGCTTTCCTTATTTCTAATGCTTCTAAGTTATCTAGTTGAATACCGGTTCCATTTTTATGCAGTAAACTATAGTGCCTGTATTTTTATTGAATGTGTGGCCTGTTTCTAAGAGATAGTTAGCAAATTCGGAGAAACCATTATTAATTAGATATCTCAAGTGTTCTTTTACATGGATATTAACATTACGCGACGTTTTGCCTACATAGAACGCCGGGCAATCATTACATTGAAGTGAATAAATGCCCGAGTGGCCTAAACTTTCTTCTTTATCTTTATCATTAATTAAAAATTTACCTAAACTATTGTCTGTATAAAATGCTGGTTTAATCTCTGACGGAAGGTTTTTAATGCTTCGTTGAGAAAAGTTATTGATATATAAGATTCTACGCCATTGGTACGGTTGATTATTATTATTTATTATATTATTATTAGGGGGGGTACTGTTGAACAAAAACTTATTTGACGACATTTTTTTTAGTTTTTTATTTAGTATGTTAATGACTAAGTTTTCATGATAACCGTTATTTATTGCGATTTGTTTAATAATGCATAGTATATCAAACGGGCCATATAGAGGCACATAAATAAGACATAAACAAAATTCACGCAAGCTAAAACTTGTACAAAACTGGATCAATAACAACACAGTCAGTTGAATGACCTCTGAAACAAACAAATCAACAATAACAAGTGCAAGTAAAATCCTGCGAAAATACCTCCGTACGGCCTATAAAAGCCCATATACTTGATACATTCGGATTCATTCCCGCTCACGACCCGGACCAAGTAACACCTCAACTGTAAACGCTGCATCACCGTGAAAATCAACCGGACCTGCTCTCATCAACACGTTATTCTACCCTGGACCTGCTCATCGACACACTATTCTACCCGGACCTGCTCTCATCAACACGCTATTCTACCCGCACCTGCTCTCACCAACAGGCGAAAGACTCTTATCTACCTGGACCTGCTCTCCTCGATAAATAATACTTCAACATATACCCTTCATTCTTGTACGGGCTCTACAAGTCTCGCACAGATAGTTATAGTGAAAAATTAGCATTTGATAACGGGACCGTAACCAACCGGTGAATCATCGAGTGGAAAGCGGAATGTTTGTGGGAGGTGGGTTGATTTGAGGTGTTATGTATGGTTATGTCTGTATAAGTGGGTTTACGGTAAATTTTTTAATCTTTTTTATTGTTTATAACCGATAACGTGAGGTCTAAAAAATTTAAAGTGGTGTTGATTCCAATTTCCAAGGTGAATTTAATTTTCTTATGGAAGGAGTTTATTAGTATTACTATAACACATGTGCATCTAAGTTTATAGTTTAGTTGTATACTACCCTGAAGAAGCTACGGTAGTAGCGAAACCCGGTCGGCTAAAGTATAAATAAAATTGAAGTAAACAAAGTTATTGTTTTATTTTTTAAACGTAATTTCTTTCTTTTGACTATGCCCTTAATGGTACAATACTAATGAACATGACGGAGGCCAAGGATTTAGGAGTGGTGTAAGACCAGAAGTTACTTTTTGACCGCCATATCGAATCCATGGTTGCAAAAGCTTCCCATATACTTCGCTTTACACTCAGAACCTGCAAACATTAAAAAAGGTAAACACAATAAAAATGCTGTACTTCGCGAATGTACGCATTTCTTTGGAGTATGCCTCTCAAGTCTGGAATCCCAGGTACATATGACATACAGAAGGGTTAAGAAATTGCAAAACCGTTTTCTACGATACCTCGTTTTTGGGGCTATCGTCCCCACTTGATTCATCAGGGGTGAGCCGCATTTTTCAGGATTTCGTCGAAGAAAGCCGTAAAAATTACGCAGACCCACTGTTTTTACAAAAAATAGCCACCTCTGTGATAGATTTCCCTGTTCTTGAACAAATTCAATTAAGAGTGCCTAACAGACAAACCAAACAAAACCACACACTAAACCTACCTCAATGCAACACTAACTCAAAAAACAATGCCTTTATTCACCGCGCTTCACATATTTGTAACACTTCATACAGTGAGTTCGAATTATTCAATTCGGCCCCTTATAATTTCAAACCTAAAATCTATAAATAACATTCACACAATACACCAGACAGACACAGACTAAATCCTTTCCCTTCCCCTCCCACCCTTAATTCTAACCTCTTAGACGAACCTAACTTTTAAGTAAATTTTATTTTTACTTGAATAATTTAAATACTTAAGTGAAAACCTATTATTTCTTCATTTCTTAAATATACCATACATAATAATTATTGTACACTGTTGGTTTTCTAAATAAAATAAAATAAACATAATCGAGGGAGCTAGCAGCATTGATCCCCTCGGCACCGGTGCACGTGCGTGAAACTCGACGGACACCTGTTCACGGTTTTTTTTTTTTTTTATTTTTATTTTTTTTTTATTTCTTGCTAAGGCAATCCCGATGAGTTTCAAAACTCATTTTAGGACGGGAGGAATTTACAATACATAAGTAGAAGATAGTACATACAATTTTACATTGACAGCAAAATATCAAAAATAGAAGTTTCACATACAAACAGAAATAATTTTATAAGGCCAAGTTAAATAGAAGAGACACAAGAGAAAACATATAAGGGAACAACAAGATATACAAATATGGATTTACTGATTTTCATTTTTAAATATGCTTAAAAAGTATTCCTTTAAACCATCATTTTGAGATTTTTTATTTTTCTGGATGGTTTTGTACATATCTGGAAGCGAATTATAAAGTGTGTAGGCAATGTAGTTTAAAGATTTTATTCCATATTTTGTAGTGTGTTTGAGGAATGCGGATTTTATTGTTATTTCGAGTATTGTGGTTGTGGATGTCTTGATTGTAAAGTGGTTTGACGTTAGTGTGAGTTGATTGTTGAGTAATTTGTAGGATGGTGCTGGTGATTTCATACTTAGGAAGGATCGTGATTGGAAGGATACCGGAAACTGAGTAGATGTCCCTGACATGAGTGTTCCATGGAAGTCCAAAAACATTTCTGAGGGCTCGGTTTTGAACCACCTGCAGATCAGCAATCAATTTCTTCGAGGCAAAGCCCCATATACAGCAGAGATAGGAAATGTGTGAATGTACCATGGCGTAATATACTGCAGTTAGTAACGGAATGGGTAGTAATCCTTGAAGTCTATATAGCACACCAGTTATGGGGGTAATTTTCTCCTTTACATGATTTATGTGGAGATCCCACGAGAGTTGAGAATCTACTATAAGGCCCAAATATTTTGTTGTCGTTTTCTTTTCGAGGCAGTTGTCACCAATTTTGATATCGAGGCTGGAATTTTTCTTGTTGCCGAATAGTAAATAATGCGTTTTTTTTACGTTAAGGGTCAGTTTATTTATTCTCAACCAGGTTGTGAGATGGGAAACATCGGCATTCATTTCCATTTCAAGTTCCGCTAGGTTTTTTTGTTATAAAAAATTACAGTATCGTCCGCATAAAGTTGAAGAGTTCCTTTAATGCCCCAGTTTGTTATGTCATTAACATATATTAGAAATAGCAACGGTCCAAGAATTGATCCCTGTGGCACTCCACATGTTATTTCACCCAATTCACTCATTTCTCCACCCAGTTCTACTGCCGAAAAGCGATTTGATAGGTAAGAAGTGAAAAGTTCCAGAGGAGTACCAGCAATACCCAAATGTTTCAGTTTTTCGATCAATACGTTATGGTCCACCGTGTCAAACGCCTTCTTTAGATCAATAAATATTGATGTCGGCATCGTGAGACCGGGTCGTTTCGCCCACATTGACTATATTACAACCAAACGAGAATAAAACATGTTTATCCTAAAAATGATTAAGAATATCTTCCCATGCACAATTTAAAGGACCTTGTATTTTACTTTCTCTCAATCCATAATCAAGTATGGACTGCTGACTGGGGGAACTGCAACGAATATGTGCATCTACCCACTAGTAGCAAAAGCACAAAGATAATAGTTAAAATTATTCATCAAATACAATTCTTTACATATTCTGCTGAAATTTTTAAGCTTTTAGATATAATGACAATTAGACAACTTTATGTTAAGTTTGTAATCCTTAATTTCTTCAAATCTAATCTTCATATTACCCTGCAATACAAACCAGTTATTTTAACAAGATCTTCAACAAACTACACCCTTAATATCACATTAAAATATATCACTCATTAACAAAGACTATGCAATGAAACTATATAATCACATCTTTGAAACAAACAAGATATAATACACAAACACGTTTATTAACTTAATTGCACCAAATTAAACATAACATTACAACATTTACATTAAATATAAATTAATGTTTTGCGTTGTTGTCTTTTACATATATTTTCTTTAATAATTGTACTATCATATCAAAATATTACTACATCATCCATAGGTGAAGATCTCAATACAGGTTCTTATAGTGAGGCATTTACGATACATATAATAATATATATTAATAATTTACTGTACCTACACATCATTCTATATAATAAAATACAGGTTCCCATAGTGAGGCATTTACGATACATATTATAATATATATTAATAATTTACTGTACCTACACATCATTCTATATAATAAAATACAGGTTCCCATAGTGAGGCATTTACGATACATATTATAATATATATTAATAATTTACTGTACCTACACACCATTCTATATAATAAAATATTGCTTGCATATTAATACCAAATAGAGACTAACACCGAAACCACTCCACTGCACAAAACACCTCACCTTAAATCGTTTTTTTTTTTCATCATGCACATCAATTTAATATAATATAATTTATTATTTCGTATATGAAATCCTCAGAACGGAACATCCGAGTAAGGATATCATTATTTGTTATTTTGTTATAAAAAATCAGATATTAGAACATCATTATTATTGTTATAAAAATTGTCCCTAGAAATAAAAATAAATAAATTCGACAAAATTTTTCTAGCTTTAACGCGTGGTAGAAATCTATCATAATTATGCTATTAAAACTTCAGCGCAATTTTTTCAAGGAATTGTTCCTGTCGCTCTGTCCCGCTTACAGTTTCTTATGTACCGGGTACCTTATAACGGTTTTCCATATCCCTGACTAAGATATCATAAATACCATAACACAAGCTCTAATTTTCCCAGTCTGGAGATGTCTTTAGCAGGACGAAATTGACCCGGTCGCAAATAATTGCGGTATAAAATAACAATTTTTTAAGGTAATTGTATGAGCCCACACCCGGCCAGCGATACCATATGGGAGCACCCCTTATTGCGGTGAAAAATAAATTATTAAAAATACGTGTAATAATAACAATGATTTTACTTAGCTTAACTCTTGGGAAGGCACATATTACGTATTAAATATATTTTTTTAATAAATTGAAATAATTTCACGTTGATCCGATTAAACTAACCCATAATATTAAGGTATACCTAGATACAATAAAGAAAATCTTCTGGTTTAATTAGTTTCTAACTTATTTTTATAGCTAATTACAATCACGGTTGGAAAATCTTTGGCAAACTAACTTAACGATTGTTTACTCTATGGACTAGCATCCACGTACTTGATAGCAGTATTTCAAGCCGAAATTCAATTTTAATCAGGCCGAATAGACTTGGCATGGTTGCAACAGGGGCGGGTATTTATTGCTCGCCTCCCAAAACACACATGGGGTTGGAGGGTGGGGTAGGGGATTGGGGGAATTACCAATACCTACTGTTTTTCGATTCAATCGAAAGAAACAAAGAGTACATTCCACCCATTCAATAAACATTTAACACATTGAATACACGAGTCGCAATTTAAATTTTTTTTTTTTTTTAATTATTACTCATTGGTCATGATACTCTTCATTGTTTCAGGAATGGACGCTGCCAGTCTGGGGTATTGGTTGTTAACTTCGATAGACATTACGAAAATTCATTTTACTTGAAAAACACATTAAAAATTAAAACTTTTAAATTAACCGTTTTCCACCTGATATAGAAATGGGGATGTGGCCCCACGTTTAGGCGTCAGTGATAAGAACCACCCACGTGGGCGTCAGTGTAAGAAAGCGAGTAGTACATGCTGGGTGCTAGTGTAAAGAAGGCAGTTTAACGCACCTCGAGGCCAGAAGCAGGGCTAATCTCAGGTTCCACCACGTTAGCTCAATTGGTAGAGGCATCACAACTCTGTCTCGTGTCGTAGGTCGGCCGCCGCCTTATATCGGAAGGTAACTAGCTACCAGTGAAAAGAGGCGTGCTTTCTGGACAGGGCTTATTACAGAGAAAACATTTACATACGGGATTCAAAACAAGAGGCAGTATCTAATCTAATCTGAGGCTCGATTATTTATTTATTTATTTATTCATTCATTTATTCATTCATTAACGCCCCAAAAATCCATAAAGTAAATTTATGGAAAAAAAAAGTGTTTTTTTTTAAGTATGTTGCATTTTTATTTATTTTTTTTATTTATTCATTCATCAACGCCCCAAAGGGCTTTTACATATTTTAACATTAAAATGATTATGTGTACAGAAATTAAAAAAAAATATCATGATGCATAGTTGGTATATAAGTGTAACATATTTATAATATATATGAAGGTATAATAATGTATAAGTGCATGCCACAGAGAAGTTACAAAGGGTAAGGTTTTTAATTTGTAGATACTACTTTTTTTATAATAAAAATAGTAATAGCCTGATCTACATGATACATAATACACAAGTGCAAAATATAATACTCTTATAATATGAGTGCATTACATTGTGAAAAAAAATCATTGTGTTCTTATATTTTGGATGATGTAAAAATATATGAAATTGCATAATACATAATATAGTATATGATACATAGAAAGAAAAAAAGAGGAACAAGTTTTTGGATTGTAGATGAGTACAAAGATGATATATATAAAAAAAATAATAATTAAACAATAGCTCTTATGCAATGCTCTTATAATTGTTGCAACGTAAAAATATCGTTCAGGTACCTTTACATGGGTAAACTTATGTTAAATATATCTATAGCAGATGTGAATTTATTTCCAAGTATATGTAGACGAGAAATGGGTGCGTGCATTTGGTAGTTTGTCCCAGAATTATTGTTAGAGAATAACATATTTTGTGATTTTGTAATAATATATTTAACACATCTCTCTCTGGTGAATCTCAAATCGGGAATAATATTCAAAAGGACACAGTTATTACAGCACATAAAATAGGATATAACAATTCTGCTTACATGAGGTAGTCAGCGACAGGAGTCACGATCCTTTCAGCGTAAAAAGGTGTGATGTTCAGGTACTCCGTATCTCACACGTGCAACGTGAGGCAGGACACAGCCAATTAATGCACCGGTCACTGGCTTTAATATTTAGGTTCAATGCAAAGATAACAAGTTACAATGTAATTAGCGGGCAGCCACGTGCCCAAGGCACGCTGCACGCACCTGACGACTCTGCGTCAGGATTAGTAATGGCAGGCGTTTGCTCAGTCCGAGCCCACGCCGTAATGGCGGCCGGAAACAGTGTCCGATTCGCTTGTCTCGCCGACCAAAAACGTGTCAAAAAAAAGCGGCTAGATGTGTCTTTACTTAACTAGCGGCTAGAAAATTATTCTATAACCGACTAGATTATATTATTGTGTTTCATAATACACCAGAACAGGCAACATATTGTAACGTTTGCGTTTTTAAATTAAGATAACTTTTTTGCAAATGTTATAGAGATCTGAAATTTCTACATTATTTGATGCAATTGTGTATGTTAAATTTCAGAAAAAATCTTATTCAGTTCCTGAGATAGGGGGTCACCATTAATAGGCGGCATAGGTATAAAATTGTGCAGTCATAAATTTTGTATAGAAATGATGGAAGAATGTTTTATTTATGGTTATTATTATTATTTAAGGGATAAAACACAGATAGGTAAAGCAATATACAATAACTGGGGAATTCACCTGCATCCTAACTATTTATCACCGATTAATATGATACAGGTATACCTTTACAAATAATATTAAGAATAAGGTGATTAACCTTATCACAAGCTTGATGTTGATGATGTGGTACTGATTTCTAATACCATGGGAGGTCTACAATCCCTCATATCTAGGATAGATGTAGTATGTAAGGAGAATGAGTTAATAATGAATGTAAGATGTCCAAAGACATGGTGTTTTGAAAGTGAGAGTTCGAAGACAGGTTGTAATATGATTGTGAATGATGAATACGTAAAGCTAGCGGATAAGTGCTGATAACAACCCTGAATGTATTTCAGTGCGGCATGAAACTGGCAAAGGAATATAAAAATAAATAAATAATATAAAATGTACTTTGTTTACACCACTTTTACAAAAATAAGTAAATATCTCTACATGTTTGGATAACAATGCTGTCATCCTCAGGAATATGAGTGTAGACGAATGATAAAAATTAGAACAATAATTTAAGAATATACAAAATATAATCATAAACAAAAATGAATTAAATTAGGTAAGTAATTGATCAAAAATGCTAATAACGAAATAATTATAAACAATGAATAATACATTTATATTAGAAATAAAATAAAAATTATTATTATTATTAATATTAATATGAAAATAAATTTAAGATATAGCTATTTAAAAAATATATTTGATCATTTATTAAATTTTATTCGCTGTTAATACTTTTCCTTATTTCTAAAATTTCAAATTTATCTAATTGTAAACCGGTTGTATTTGTATGTAAAATTTTTAAACCTTTATTAAGATCAAACGAATCATTGGTTCCTAAAATATGATTTGCAAATTCAGAATAGTTGTTAATATTTAAACACCCTAGGTGTTCCTTAACTCTAATACTGAAATATCTACAAGTATTTCCGATGTAAAAATAGTTGCAATCATTTCAAATCAATTTACATACTCCCGACTTATTAATTTAAGAAATTATAATATAAAAATAGACTGAATTCTTTAATACTGAGATCCCTGAGGCGTAGGTGTGGTAAAACAGTGATAAAAAATGCGGAGATTTGGAAAGAATGCAAGACCGATGAGCTGAAAGAAAGGGACGCTTAGTGGATGAGAAGAATATCTGTCAACCCCTGTGTGGAAACGGCGTGATGGTTAGTTATATAATTATTTTCTATTTGAAAAAACGAAATTACAATTTTTTTTCAATACAAACCAAAAGTATTTTCCTATCCATGTTCACTGGTAATGCCACTGAATACTCGAACAGGTCGCGCGCTTGTCCATGTAGCTTTTCCTGGTATTGTGTTATTTTAGTCTTTGGTCTCTGCATACTTTACTGATTGTTAAATCAAATATAGTGTTTTTTTTTTTACATGAATACCGCACAAGAGTCTCAATTGCTCCCAACCGTCTGGAGCCAGTGAGACTATGGCATCCCCGATTGGGGAATGTTGTGAGGCTGAAGGAATTGGGGAGGGGAAGGAGAAGAGAAAGAGGAATGTGGGGAAATACCTGGCTTAAAAAAGTGGTAAATACAAAGTATATTTTTAATTTATATAATTAATAATGATGCCACAAAGTTACCAAACATTTGAAGAAATTATAAATACCTGGCTATTCAGATCTGGTCACCAAACATGGCTAAAAGCCATTTCAAGCAACGTTTCAATTCTGAATGGTGGTCTTTCACCAGGGCGATACTGAGAGTATCTTCCACTCTGTAACGTGCGAAAATATACTATATATTATTTTTAAATTAATTCATTGTGAAACAGCACAAATTAATTAAATAAAAATACTTGCGCACGCCGGGATTTGAACCCGCGACCTTCGGATTCGTAGTCGAGAGGCTTACCCCTCCACCACGGAGGTCGTCTAATTGTTTATTGTTGATATGGAAAAAAAATATTGGAGAGAATGAAAGTTCCCAAATGTTCCAATAGGGCAAATTTTACAATGCCTAAAGCTATTTTTCAAATGGTTTGATGTGATCAGCAACATTACAATTTCCCTACAATTATTTTCAGAAAATCTCAAACGACCTCACACGGGAATGTTTTTCTATATTTGCACAAGGTTATTTTATCAATTCCACTAAAAAAATATTTTTGTAGAAAAGGAATATAGTAATTTTAAAAACGTGTGGGTATTTTATTTTGCCACGAGAGACAAGTAAAACATAAATAATTTGCAAATTATTACCAAATATGAAGTAAATAAGTTCTCGTGGCTGGAGGTGTTAAGATCCGGCAATAGGGAAAGCCTCTAGTGCTTTAACATTGGCAAAGGATCGAACCGCAAATTGTAGCCGGAGTACCACAACCACTCGGGTAACTTTGCAAATTGAGTTTTCTTGTTTTCAGCTCCTAATACTTTCGGCACACGTACCGACTGCCGGCCCACCAAGGAACGCCGCTAACCCGGCGGGGAGGCACGAGTAGGACACTGCCGACTACCAGGGTAGTACGGTACATGAAGCTGCGGTACTGATGGTGCGAGGGAATGTAATACACTGTACAGTGTTCGCAGGGTGCATTGGGTCAAAGATAATATAGTTACGTTTAATATCGCGAGGAGTGCATTGCATACTTCTGCATTTTGAAAACCTTCGTCTTTACTTTCTTTAATGAAATGCGTTTTTCACGCAATATGGTTAATCAGACCGGTCAGTGGCATCGCATCTGGGTCGGACCTAGGCGTCGTGAGTTCAATTCCTCCAAAGTCCTCCGTCACAACACAAGAAACATGTTCAGCTTTCTCTGATGGTAGTACGAGATATTTAATTATCGTCAAGTTTTTTGTAACCCGAAAATGTTTGTCTTTCTTTTAAGTAAAAAAAAATTACGTTACATTAATTTCAATGACCTCCGTCTCAAAGCGGTTAAGATCTTCGGCAATTGATATGCGCCCTTTATATAGGGGATTTTCCCACGAAAACGGCGCTATAGAAGTAATCCAAATATTATTATTATTATTGTTATAGAGATCGTGGGTTCGAACCCGGCGTGCGCGAGTTTTAATAATTGATATTAAGTAATACGTTGTATTATATACTGTATTCGCGGTACGTTCCAGACCAGTCAGTACTCTCAATATCGTCCGGTGAAAGCCCATTAATCAGAATAGAACAGTTGTTTATGTTTAGTTACCAGATCTTAATAGCCAAGTTCTCTTTTCAACATTATTCTTCTACTGCATTTTCTATTCCTCCTATTCCCTTTAGCATTTGAACATATCCACCCCAATTGGAAAAGTCATTGTAGTGGTCAGTTGAGACTTTTATGCTGTAATATACCACTGATTCCGAAGCATGTTTGGAATAAAAAAAAATAGCTGCTATTTTTCAGTCCGATTTAATTAAAAAAAATACATATACTTTTTTTTCTTTTTCAAACACACCGTGACTGATCGAACAGCCACACATTGCAACGGATCACGTGATACGCGCTATGTCTCATCTATACCGTGCTGCGAGAACGAGACAGAGTACATATCATGAGATGCACTAGTATATACCCAGTGGCGACGCGTAATAACAAAATATATATTTTTGTTTTTATCAAACCAAAAAATCATCGGACATCAAAATTACATGCACATTTTTCACTCTAAATACGAGTATGCTTAAGAATCGCTGGTTAAAGTCTGTTACACCCTGCATGTATAAATAAATCATTAAAAATGTAATTAATTAATGATTCTGAATTATTTTTAAAAATAATTTCATTTAGTAGTACCAAGGCTTGTAAAAACAACTCAGCTCACTTTGTACCATATCTGCCACTAAATGACAGTACTCACAAAACTCGTTCTATCTCTAGACCCCGGGCAACCTTTTGCAGTATAAATATTGGTAAATAAGTTTATTCCAAACAAATTCGTGCAGTTTAAAGAGGAACAGCTGCGCTGCCTGTTTCATATATAACATAATTTTGAATTTGAGGCCAAAATACCCATCCAAACTGCATGATATATTTTTTTTAATAAAGGTTTAGTAAATATCTATAACGAACGAAAAGCATTCTATTTATTTTTGTTTAAAATTATGGAGTAAATTGAAAGAGGTGGGCCTGGGCGCGAAAATGAGTAGTCTGCAAGTATGTTGCCTGTTGTATGCTGATGATGCGGTGCTGATTGCTAACAGTATGGAAGATCTACAGTCCCTCGTATCTAGGATAAACGAAGTATGAATGAAGAATGAGCTAATGATGAATTTAAATAAGTCCAAAGTGATGGTGTTTGAAAGAGAGAGTACGAAAACAGTATGCAATATAGTTGTGAATGATGAATACTTGGAGCAGGTCGATGAGTTTGTGTATTTGGAAGTATGTTTACGAGAGATGGAAAGACTGATAGGGATATTGAAAGAAGTGTGAATGCAGGAAACTCCATTAACGGTGGACTGAACGCGGTTGGCGCAAACAAAAAGTTGTGCAAGGAAGCGAAGCTAGCAGTCCACAATAGAGTGCTGATAAAACTATTTTATATTATGTACGGCAAATTTGTGTTCCAACTTAAATTGGTCATTTTTAATTTAATTTGACCTCCACCACAATGCTTATTTTTTTATTTCTTTTAATTTTATATTACTTTATGTTTTCAAAGTAGATGGAGTATTTTTTTTTGTTTAATCTCCTTTTGCCCCTAAATAATTGTTAAAGGTGCCTGTAAAATCGCGAAAAATCAATTCCCCTAAAATAGCCTATTTTTCATAATGTAAAACACAAATATATACATTCCTTTTAATACGTAGTAGATATTTACTATAGTTTTTGATGAAAAAAAAGCATTAGGTTTAGGTGAATATTTTGGCCTCAAATCCAAAATTAAGTTTCGTATGAAACAGGTCGCGCATCCTTTCGTCTTAAGGATTTGTAAGAGCCACGTTGAAAGTTTAAAAGCCGGGAACTATAGATAATGTTAATTTTTCAAAGTTGTATATATTGCCTATCGAATAAACTGAAATTACTTCTTTCACTGTGGAAATCTATCGATGGTGGAACTATACTATACTTGCATGTGGGTCCATAGCACCAATTCCCTCATCGCCGAAAATGTTTGGTTCATATTCAATCGTACCGTGCATCCGGAATGCGTCCATCCATCACCGCTTCGGTAGTGATTTTTTGTATATTTGAATGTCCTAATGTCCTCCGGGAACATACAGGGATGCGGCTGCCGAGGTAGTTCCTACGTATCTGAATAAAACATTTTTGGTATTGAAATATTTATTTATTTTTCATTTATGAACACTAGGATTTCCGATGGAATAGTAACAGTGTGTCACTAAGCGTAAAATTAAACATAAATACGACATTGTAGTAGTATCATAAGTAGGTATGAATATGAATAAAATTGTTATTATTTAACATGAATGTACAAAGTATGGAACAATCAATACAATATATAGGAATCTAGTTGTAACACATTGAAGATGCATGAAAATTCAACATGGAACCGACGAACGTTAAATAATAATTCTATAAACTTTTAACACAATAATGTAAGTACAGGTAGTCTGTTGCAAAAAGTTACCTATGTATGTCATATTTATTAAAATTAAAAAAAACATATTATGTAAAATGGTACTGTGTAATATATAGATATAAATACATAGATATAAACAAATATATGTAGATATAATTATATTGATATAAATATATAGATATAAATAAATAATAATAAATAAAAAATACGGCCTAGGAAGACGGCACGATCGAGTGGACCAAATACTTGAGTCGGTCCATGTCAGAAGTCGGAATAATAGAATAGAATGTATGAGACGATGTATGAATCTGAATGAAGCAAGAAGCGTATGCCAAGATCGAGTTGTTTGGCGGTCCGTCCTCTCTGCCTACCCCCGCGGGGAAACGGCGCGATGGTTAGTTAGTTAGTTAGTTAATAAAAATAATTTCTTCAAACGATTGGTATTCACTTTGTGGCGTTATATTAATTAATTATTTAAAAAATACAATTTGTTTAAAAATATATATATATATAAACATCAACATGTTTCGACAGCAATGCTATGCTTATCATCGGGAATATATGAATACTAAAAAATCATTTCAATTATAGACAAATGACGTGCCCGCTTTTATCAATCCATAACACATGTGTATGTAAGTTCATAGTTTAGTATTATACTGCCCTGACGAAGCTACAGTAGTAGCGAAACCCGGTTGGCTAAAGTATAAATAAAAGTGATGTAAACAAAGTTATGGTTATATTTTTTAAAATTATAATGTCACCAAGTTACCGCTCCGTATGAAAATATATTACATATTATTATTTACCTATTTTTATTTTTATAATTATGTACTTATTACTATTTACATAATTTTATTTACTTATTATTATTTACCTATTTTTATTATTATTTACTTATTACTATTTACTTATTAATATTTACTTAATATTAATGTATATTATTATATGCTTATTACTATTTACTGATCATTATTTACTTATTATTATTATTTAATTATTATTATCCGGTCTTTACTATTTATTTACTATTATCTACATATTAATATTTACTAATTTTTATTAATGTATTATTGTTTACTAATCGAAATTTACTGATTATTATTAAATTGTAAAGCCGCTCATCTCAACACAGGATTATCTTAGTGAGATGGGTGGCTAATATTTTTGTTTTCATAATTAAATTTAAGAATAAATAAATAAAATTAATTATTTATAGAAATATTTTAGTCTAAGAAGTTAATGGTATTTTTTTTCCTGTTTAAATGTTAAATTAATTTAATTTAACAGTTAAAGAGTTAATTATTAATTTTATTTTATTTAACAATTAAAGAGCTTAAAGTCATCCTAATTAATACTAAATTTCGTCAACATTCAAATATACACATTTAAAATATAAAACAAACATAAATAAAAAATTTCCATTCCCATCCAAAAATGGAATACACACGTGACGTCAGACGTTCTAAATGCAAGGTACCAACATAAAAAGGCGTTTTGATGAGATGGTTATTTATACACTTTTAAGTAACGATTTATAAATTCTACGTATAATTATATATGGTAAAAGTTATAAATTCGGAATCGTTGTTTGCTGATCTATATGAATATCTCAAATCTTCCATTTATATCTAAAATCTTAGAAAAAATACTGCTTCACAGATAGTATGTCACTTAAATTCTAATAAACTGTTGTGGGAATGCCATAGTCTCACTGGCTCCAGACGGTTGGGAGCAGTTGGGACTCTTGTGCGGTATTCATATAAAAAAAAAAAAAAACTAAATACCAATCTGCATACAGAAAGTTTCACTCAACGGAAACTGATTTACTACGAGTTTTATCGGATATAACTCTCGCCATCGAGTCGGGTAAACTGGCACTTCTTTCAGTTTTCGACATGAGTGCTGCTTTTGACACGATTGACCACGATTTCCTTATCACACTTTTATAAGAATCCTTTGGTTTAAACTGTGGCGTTAAGAATTGGCTGACATCATATTTTTAGAATCGTGTACAAGCCGTGAAGGTGGGTCAACACCAATCATGCTATGCAACTCTCTCATCTGGAGTACCCCAGGGGTCTGTCCTGGGCTCACTACTTTTTATCCTCTTCACAAATGATGTCGCTAAAATAATCGAATCCTTTGGTCTTAAATCCCACTGCCATGCTGATGACCAGCAAGTTTATTTTTATTGCTTGCTTGAAGAAATAGACATTCTAAAAACTCGCATAGCTGAGTGTTTAGAAGCTATTACTCGTTGGATGACCTCAAATAGATTGAAACTGAATCCGTCAAAGACTGAGTTTCTCTGGACCGCCACAAGCAGACGCCTGAATAACTTTGACATGTCCCCAATAACTATTTATGGAACTGACATTACTCCAAAGACATCTATCAAATTTCTTGGAGTCAATCTGGACGATGATTTGTCCTTTAAAAGCCAAGTGAACAGAACTGTAAGCACAGGGTTCTTCCAATGGAGGCAAATTAAAGCAGTGTGGAGAAACCTGCCAACAGAGGCGACTAAATTGTTGGTTAATTCGTACGTCGTTTCACGTCTAGATTATTGCAATGGAATATACGCTAGTCTCCCTAACTATCAAATTAACAAATTACAATCCGTTTTCAACGCTGCGGCAAGACTAATTACAGGTGTATCTAAATACTCCCAGATTTCAGAACATCTAAAAAATCTGCACTGGCTCAAATGTCCTGAAGGAATCCAGTTCAAGTTTTGCTGGATGGTATTTAAATCAATTAACGGGATGGCCCCGGTTTACCTATCGGAACTCTGCATTCCAGAAAATTCCAATTCACGCCAGTCAACTCTTAGATCAGCGACGGCATCGGCCATCGGGAGGCTGAAGGAACTAAAGCACACACCAGATACTAAGTTTGGTGAGCGAGCTTTCAGCGTGTCAGGCCCTAAAGCCAGGAATAAACTGCCATACGATCTAAGATTGATTAAAGACTCGACAGAATTCAGGTCAAAACTCAAAACTTACCTCTTTGGACAGTCATATCCATGAATGGTTCAGTTACCTAATAAACAAATAATTTTATTATTCGTAAATGTAAATAATTATCATAAAAATAAAAAAAAACTCAAATAAAATCATGTTTCAAATAAGCACCTAGTCTTCTTTTGTCAATAACCTTCTAATGTACGAGTATATAATATCAATGACAAATAGTATTTAAATAGTAACTTCAATGTCATGCAATGTGCAGTGTTTCCTAATATATGTGTCCTGTGCGTGCAGCCATCATTAGTCAAATCATACCATCTCAACCCAAAACATTGTAATTTAATTAAGTTTTAATCTGGAGTGCCTTACCAGGTAAGTAAGTTTTCTGTATATGTACATAATAAGATAAACCCTAGCAAGTAGTATTTTTACAGCGCCCTTGAGGTGATTTTTCACAAAAACGGTTCTATATAAATCGTCCAAGTATTATTATTATTAGTCATAATATTTTTCACTGAAGTTCCTCATGGAACGCGCGGAATCCGTTGTTCTTCGTCAAAATTTGAGAATTGAACAACAAAAATATTAAATTTTCTTGCATAGCATTGTTTTATGGTAGACAAAACATATTTTTGTAGGAGGTAAATGTATCTCTCATCTTTACTTGTGTATTATTTCGTCTTGTTTTATTTTCAGAAAGAAAAATATATTCTGGCCCCAACGTCCCGAAAAGATGTTATCTCCCTACGATGTTGCGCTCCCCAGGTCTACATTTGTGTCTAAGAGAGGTGCTCGCTTATGTATGATATATTAGTTTCCAGGGGTATCTGAACGTGATTTCCTCCTATACATGTACTCGTATGAGGCACGCAGAACGTGCTGTACCGAAATGCATTTCAAGGTTCAAGGTATAAATTCCCCTCCATATTCCGAGCACAAATCTCTTTGCATGTAAAATGATTCAACAATGGGAATCTTTCTTGTTTTCCATGATTATATTTTTACTTTTTGTCTTACTCACTTGTTGAGTATTGCATAATAAGCGTATTAAATTTACCTCAAAAATACTATGTCAGATTCATCCTAAAATCATTAATAATAATGTTTTTTAGGGTGATATTTATGCACTTCACATTTCTTTCATCTTTGATGTGATGTTTGGTAAATTAATACAATTTTTCAATAGAATGAATATGAAATGTTTTGTGTAACTACTATTTAAAATATAAATATCAACACGTCTCTGAAGCGAAGCTCCCCTCATCAGGATACACAGTATACTGAGAAACAATAACAAGAATAGACAAATAATAAACATGAAAAAAGTAATAACTTAAGAATAGACAAATTACAAACATAAAAAAATTAATAATAATTGATGGAAGTGGGTAAGTAATTATTTTTAATAATTCAAAACGATAATATTAATTTAATATTTTTTTAAAAATTTGTACATATTTTTATAAAACGCTATAGGTATAACATATACGAAGTGAGGTATATTTATTTAAAAAAATCAGCAAATAACTATTTAATAAAAACGTTTTTTAAATACCATACCCTAAATTTATTTTCACATTAATTCGTTCATTTAGATAATATAATAAAACAGCAATTATTTTTAATTATGTTTACACTTTAAATTAATTATTTACCACTTATTGTTATTTTTTTATGTTTGTAATTTGTACATTCTTACGTTATTATTTTTGTTATGTTTATTATTTCTCAGTATACTGTGTATCCTGATGAGGGATACTTTGCTCCCGAAATACGAGTATGTTGATATTTATTTATTAAAAAGCTGTTTAAATTTCGTATTCATTTTATTGAAAATGACGATAGTATGAAATTCGAAACAGAAAAATATTAATGCGTATTTTTGGTATTTGCAATTCGTGATGGAATTATATTACAATAGAATTCTATTATTAGAGGTCACAGCTGCCATCTAGCGGAGTGCTGAAAAATCTCTGACGGCAGTCTATCATCAATTTGACCTAAAAAATTGTTTATTTAAAAAAAAAGGTCTAGGAAAAGGCACAAAAAATGTAAGTATGTACATACCAATACGTACAGAACAGAAGAATATGTTATGAACAAGAGAAGCCAGATATCCCAGTGCACGTATTGTACTGATTTGATTCGTTGCCTTTCTTATTTTTAGTAACAACTATTTTATATTATATTACATTGTGTTGCCAGGTGTTAAAAATCAGTCAAAATATGAACCAACACAAAATGTACACGCTTTACCTGCTTTCTATTAAATCTAAAAATAACTGGAAAACTTCAGAACAGACGCGAAAAAGTATCCACTTTTATCAGACGACTCACAGCTCAGATTTTTGTTTTGGGATCATTTGTATTCCGGTCTCTTCTGTGTGGTGTAGCTACAGAAATGCTCAGTGTATAGTGTACACTCCCTCGTCGTTAGATAACGCACGAAACGTGTTCCTTACTACAAGGAAAACTATAAAAAATGCACACACTATAGGCAGGAGGGACTATACGGCGTGACGTCATCGTACAGAAGGATTTGTATTCACTTGTTTAGTCTGTATCTCGAAAGTTTTGTTTTCTGAAAACGTACTTAAAAATTATGCATTGTTTTTTTTTATTATTATCTAGTAAATACATACGAATTTTATTTTATTTTATCATTATCTAGTAGATATATACGACTATTATTTTACTTTATCATTATCTAGTAGATATATACGACAATTATTTTGTTTTTATTAACACTTCATAATAGGCACATAAATAATACACATTTTGTGCGGGATTTATGAAAATAGAATGGATGTAGAAAAAACAAAATAATTCAAACATGGACACTTAACACCTCAACTGTTCTGATTCCATACTTTTATCAGTCTCAAAATTCTTTTAGAAAGAGCGATTCTGTGGTATAAAATTACATTTCAGCATATTAATAACCCAACATTTAATAAAAATAGACTCTATCACACTTATAATACTCGTCTCAATTTCATTGAAAGATTAATGGTTCCTAAGCACACAAACAAATATAGACAAACAACTTTAGATCACATTCCTAGTTCAGATTCCTAGCTGTTTAAATATTTTACCCGATTACATATTAAAAAAAGTTAAAACTAAAAAGTTAATAAATATATTGAAAACTTGGGTAGCTGAAAGTAACTATTTGTATCAGATAATTAGGAAATATTATTTTATGTAGGATTTATTGTTATATTTTATTTTTGTAGAAATATTTTTGAGAAAGATTCTTGAGAAATATTTTTGCTTTAAGTTTGTTACATATATGTTTTTATTGTAACCTTAACTGTAAATTTAGGATAAATTGTTGAATAACATGATCCCGTTAGACAAACTACAAAAAAGTAGTTTTTTGTGACTTTTTACATTATATTTTTTGTAAAATATTTAAAAAAAAAAAAAAAAAATTAAATTGAGATATGATCACAATTTGTTCAACAACTGAAAAGCAACATTAACGAGGACCGTTTAAATTTTAAAGAAATCAACCCGGTACCGATTGACGGTTTGATGTACTTGACGAAATTTCAAAACAACCTAATCATAGAAGTAGGTAGCATGTATAAAGAATATACTGATTCGTATAGAAACGTTGATCCATGCTTAAGTCAAAGGAGAAATGAGAGCACAAAAAATGAAATCGAGCGTAAGGTTTGCTCATGCGAGATTATGATTAATTTATACAGTTAGGTTTTGTTTGTTTGTAGTCTGGTAGACTTTAGTTAAGTAGACATAAAATTTTCTCGTCTCATGTGTGGGATATAAAGTAAATATATCACAGCTCTAGCGCTGAATGCACTAACCGTGATTGAATATGTCAATAGTAGATAGCCTTTGTTTCGCTTTGTTTTATTGCAGGGGTGGGAATCCTTCTTGTAAAAATACAGATCGATCAGAAATGATAGTGACATTACGAGCATTAGAATAAATATGATAGTATCATGAGCGTACAACGAAAATTGTAAGTCAAGATCCCTGCCTGTTGGAAGACTAAAACTGTACTGCTATGCTTAGATACAAACTCACAGTTTCACAAGCTAAAATATTCTTTACGTATGTAAAAAAAAAGTAATTCTAACTTGCAAAACGATGAGCCTGCATCCATGCAAAAATCCTCAAGTGAGATTGAGATTTGTCAAAAAATAAGGACTTTGAATTTAGTTGAAATATTCACAATAAATGAACATAAAAAAATGCTTTTTCTCTTTCATCAATGGTCACTGAATAATTAGAAACGGAACCTTCAATAATGAGCTCTGGGGTTAGCAAAATTGCTATGAGTTTTTTTCTCAGCTCTAAATGTTCATTTCTATCATGAACAAATGAGCTTTGAAACATCCTTAGCATATGTCCCTTGTTTGTATTTTACAGATTAATCAGAAAATTGATTTTTTTAATATCGATTCTTGGGTGAAGCCGAGTAGAGTAACCACTAGATATATTAATATAACTGTTCCAAATGTACAATACTGTTGTATTCACATTAAAAGTGAGAAACAAACTTCCGAAATCATAAAACAATTTTATTGGTTTACAATTTCGGTTGGCCAAAAACTTATACATTTTGCTTTTAAAAATACGGAGACTGCCTAACTTTTCGGTGAAAGGGAGTCCACTGGTGCAAAAACTGCACACGTCCATATTTTGCCAAAGTTTTTACTCCTCGATTTGTTTGTCGCATATGCGTGGGCAGAGTTTGGCGGTGGGGAGATCGCAGGTCGGGTAATTTACTGAGGATACAAACTTTCGCCAACTTTGGGGGGCTTTGCTGAATTCGGGAAGTTTCCATTGCAGTATTTGAGGAAATGCAGAGCCTAAAAATTTTGCCAGCCGAAAGTCAACTTCTGCGTATTTCATATTTTATTTTCTCTTTATGATTTATTTACATAACAAACTGCTTCGATCTTGAGGAAATATTTTATTTATTTATAAAACAACAATACATATTTGTGTTCATGATGCGATGTTCTCACCTTGACCAGGAAATCAGAATCTAATATTCATGTCAGTAACTAATTTTCGTTTACTACATATATTTTTTTCTCTTTCGCTTTTGGCTTTCCCATACAATGCGTCCCTCGTCGGAGAGAAAGATCAATCTGCTCTGACGTAGTCTAGGACGCTGTTGTCCTGTGGACCACATTAGTTATACCGTCATAATTGATCACAATTTAAAGTGGACTGACCACATTTTTCATTTAAATAACATTTATTAATATTTATTAAATAACAAAATTAAAAAATTAGCTTACTTTTTTCAAAACAATCAGGAATGTCCTCAGTACATAAGATTTGATTAAAACTACATGGCTCTCTCTGCCAATCACTATTAGAAAATGGTATTATCGGATGGGGCAATTCTAATAATAATATTCTTAATTTACTCATTACAACACAAAAAACACTAACGAAAATTATACCTAAAATCCCTGTAAGAACTAGCTCTGACGATAATATTATGTAATTTCATAATGTCGGAATGAAATCTTCAGCACAGGGAATCCCAGTGAGTATATAATAATAACAATAATAATAATATTTTTTTGAAACACACTTTTTTTTACAGAAATATTTAAGAAGGCTTTGACTGTCCAACTAGGAACAAATCCCGTTTTAGGACAGTCAAATTGATAACTTTAGTTCATATTAATATACATATACATGAGAGAATACAAAAGAATCCATAAAGTAAATTTAAGGAAAAAAAAAATGTGTTTTTTTTTAAGTATGTGGCATTTTTATTTATTTTTTTATTGTACTGTATTGTAGAGTAATAATGAATTATAAATGAGATGTAAAAGTTTAAACTGTAAAGCATAAAAGTTTAAAGGATATAAGTTAAAGGTGTGATACACATTTTTTAATTTACTATAGAGAAATAATGAATTACATATGAGATGTAAAAGTGTAAAGTATGAAGAATGAAAGTTTAAAGTATAAGATACTAAAGTATTATATGCATTTTTTAAATTAGTGTAGAGTAATAATGATTTACAATTGAGATGTAAAAGTTTAAAATATAAAGTATAAAAGTTATCATTATTTGCATATATATCATTTGCATATCATTATTTGTTTTTTTTTATAAAAAAAGACAATAAAACATTGTTATTATTATTATTAATAAACTATGGTTGAGTCTCTCAGGTACGCCGGTGCATGATGAATATAGTTTTCTCCACAGCCACTTAAATACTTAAATATAATCAAGTTTTGATCATCTCTAACAAACGACAGTTTTTACAAATAAAATCAAACAATTATACACTTTTTATATTAATATCTAAACTAACTAACATCACGCTGTTTCGTCGCAGGGGCAGGAAGAAATGATAGACCGCCAGACAACTTTGTCTCGGCATATACTCTTTACTTGATTCACATTCATATATCGTCTCATACATTTTACTCTGTTATACTGTCTTTTGATGTCCATTTTTTAATGAATTAAAAAGACAAACATGACCGAGTTACGAATAACCGGACAATATTTGAAAATCTCCTACTACCATCACTGTAGATGAATTAGATGAATTGAACTAACGGCCCTCGGATGGGACTCAGATGCGATGCCAACTCAGCCACTGATGTCTTTCGATCTATTAACGCCTTTCTGTCAAAGTTCTAAAACGAAACTGTCGAAAAATGAATAAGTTCTTTAGAGGTCTTGAATATAAGTTTGAATAAATTGATTGAATAATGAAATTCGTGTAACGCAAACATTTTTTTCCAATAAGCTACACACTGGCAGTAAATTACAGGGGATGTTTGTAAAAGATACCAATGTCTAGCGAAGTTTTCTATCCTCTCGTTAGATGTGTCGGGACGCAACGTGAATAACTGATTTCTTTATGACGGGAGCTCGAGCATCCAGAGAACTTTGCAAGATGGACATCGAGGAGCATAACTTTTAATATTAAATTCCCGAGATGAAAAATATTCCAAGTGAATTACGGGAACTTTTCAAATTGACTTGAGAGCGTTGCGTCCCAAACTGGTCTGACGGGTAATTTCAGCTTTTTAAAAAACATTCAAATTTTCAAGACGGATCCTTAATCATTATAGAAAACTTTCCCTTAAAAAGATTTGATTTGAGCCTTTTTCGAGAGCAGTTATAAATCCACGAAATAAATATTTGATGAACAATTCCATAATTTCATTCGCTGAAGTATTAAGCTGTTTTGGAAATGCTTCCTTTATTTAATAAACTCAATCAAATATTCGTTATTGTTGTAGGCTTAAGAATTTAAAATTAAGCTCCGTCATGGCTTTAGTGATCGGGTATTATTATTTGTAGGTAATAATTTCTCGAGTTATCTTATTTTAGGATTTAATCTGGAATCTGCGTGAAATCAAAGAGCGGGATTATGATTTGAGAACTCAATCTGTCGGGCGTCTTGTAATATAAATACGTAAGCACGCATCAAATATGAATCATACTCGTATAAGCACAAAGAGATGGCATCCCTCTTCCTCCTGATCCTTGTTTGATTTATTCCCCGACGAAAATACACATTTTCAGAAACTCACCTGTCAGTCGCCTTGATAAACTGCGAAACATAATTCTTGATGTGAGTTGCATTTCTTCTCTTCCCGTCTTCTGTACTCCGGATCCGGATATAAAATGGAAGCTGCTCACACTGCTCAGAAGAGACATGAGATATTCCCAGTGAATATGTAAATTGTTCGTTTCGTCTTAATATTTCAGCACTTAGGTATGGAATGCTTTTAAACTAAAAGCACGCTGTGAGTATCCCCTAACAGAATCCATATTTTCATCCCCATACAAAAATTCCCACTGATATGCAAATTTCAATTATCCAGCCCCAAGAAAACTCCGATAGTACATAGAGCTACCTACTCTGAATCTTTGAGCTGTGATAGGGTATTCTTCCATTTGCATATCTTCTTTGAAACCTTTTTTAAATGCTAATTGAACTAAATATTTTAATTTGAATAAAGTAAACAGAAAAAAATTTCCGAGTTTGAATAATAAATTGCATGTTTTACAGATTCATGGAAAATGTTTCACGTGCTGTAAAAACATCGCCACAATTTTTTTTTAAGATAATATAATATTTTTCCGACTCCTTAAGCTCGTAGAATGAAATACTTCGTGCGAATTTGAACACAAATTAAACATTTTTGTCAAAATATTACGAGTTAAGTAGTGAGTGATGCCCTTCATCACATTTTGTTTGATATTACCATTTTGGTATACCTAGTCAATTAATAGTGCAGCATCATCCACTCCCGCAACACCTTGCGTTAAATATATAATGAAAACAAATTCAACGGAGCAGGAAAAAAATCGCTTTAAAATTTACAGTAAATCTGGAAGATAAAAAATCTGGGTGATAATAATAATTAAAATTCATAGGCAGTAAATTTAATTGATTGAAGTTATCACAGCCTTAGCGAACAATGCTTTTCTAATTAGGGATCCTGAAATTTTTCTCGTAGATTCCATTTAACGTCTGGATTTATTCCCGCCTTCGACCTTATAATATTTTTTAATTAAACATTCCGCCCCCGAGTAAATGAGAACGCGTAATTTCATTTGTTTACCAAACATCTAATTATCACCCAGGGTTTTTTTTAGTTTATCATGCTATTTTTTTATGTTCGTCTTAAGTTATTTTTGCGCGGCAGACGGCGGAGTCGAAGGGTGCATAAATTATTGTAAGTACATATTATAAAACTGGAGATATTTCTCGTAGCCATATTTCTCTTGTTGTTCTTAGACTTAAACCGGGGACTTTACCGCCTGGAAAATCTGTCGGAAGAAGCGGAAACCCAGCGGAAGTGCGAAAAAGGCTTCAATGATGACTTCAACCGGAAAGTATCAGAGCGGTTTCATTTAAATATTTCAGACGTTTCCAGTTGCTTACAGTACTTATTATTATTATTTTTCGATGTATTTTTGCTATACATAATTAAGATCTCACAAGAAGAGAACACCATTTCTTTAATTTCAATATCTTAATCATTATTTTTTTTTTAAATAAATGAAAAATACTTTGCATTCACCACTTTATTAATATGCAAAGATTTATATATGTTTCGAAAGCGATGATTTCTAATAATGTCAAGTATAGACAAATGATAAACATAGAACCCAATAATGTAAGAATAGGAAAATTATAAACATAAACAAAAATTGATTAATGCAGGTATGTAATAAATAAAAAAATATTATAAAATATAAAATAACAAAATTTATATTAGATGTATTATATTCCTGATGAAGAAATCATTACTGTCGAAACGTGTAGATATGTGTACATTTATAAAGTTGTGAATACAAGTATATTTTTTAATTTATTTATTAATAATGACCCCACAAAGTGAATACCAATCGTTTGAAGAAATTTGAAGATTTTTATTTTATTTTTTATTGACGGAACATTGTATATTTACACAGAATACATAACACGACATGAAATAAACAAGAGTTACAGACAAAGAACAGAACATACATAATAGATGAATGAAGCAATGAAAAAATACACATTTGAGAAAACATTCAAGGCAAAGCCTGAACTAGGATTTGGTAGTTTGGTAGTTTTTAGACATTCTAAATGAGAAGCAAAAGAAAAGCATAGGAAGGATATCAAATAATAATAATAACGAAGCATTTATATAGCGCAGTTTTGTGTTATTTCACTTCAAGTGCGCTTTGCTACAAATAAACTTTAAAATATGATTAAATAACTCCATTCAGTGGTATTCCTACAGTGTTATTTTTACATTCTATTTAGACATTCTTAACATATTACATACATTCTTGCTTATTCTTAACATTACTCCTACAGTGCTACTTTTACATTCTATTTATACATTCTTAACATATTACATACATTCTTGCTTATTCTTAATATTACTCATACAGTGCTACTTTTACATTCTATTTATACATTCTTAACATATTACATACATTCTTGCTTATTCTTAATATTACTCCTACAGTACTACTTAGGTGCATAATCATCTTATAAAATTACAAAAATATCACATTCACAATAATACTGCAAAATAGTAACATTTTTAGAAAGGAGTCGGGTTATCTTCAGCAATAACTGACTTCACATAATTTTTTTTTAAATATACTCGTATACGGAGGAAACCGAAACCAAACAACTATCAGAGGCTTGAAAACGCAAATGAGACGCATATTCAAGATGAGGGCGAACTCGTGAGCAATAAAGAGTTTAAGGGTATTTATATTCTTAATGTCACAGGCAAAATATACTATTGATGAAGCCATGAAGATTTAGTGATTTATTAGCAACATTATTTATGTGATCACAAAAAGGAAGCTTATAGTAATATTTATCACGTATTTATTACGGAAAGGGATATTGAAATCATTTTCACAGAAAATTAATAGCTTACCTATTAACAGCAATTAATCATTGTTTCGAAACTATTAATGTATTATAAGAAGTTTCGCTAACAACAAAATGATAATTTTACTGTCGTTAGATAATAGATTGCCCTGTTTACTAAATGCATTCCTGTTACAAGGTAAAATCATATATTTGATTCACCCTGTCCCGAAACAAGTTAATATTCCTGCCACGTTTTATGACTCCCACAGGTAAAACTTAACGCCCCAAATTAACTCCCTCCCGAATGGTGCTCGGGAAACTTCGGATGTTTTCGAAAATGGCCTACGAATAGTTTCTGTGTTTCCTTTAATAATCGATATACTGTAAACAAGCTTAAACTTAAGTAGTTTGGAGTTAATATGGCCTGTAGGGCACGTGTTAACTAACTTCACAGAAGTTTCAATCATTCCAACATCAGGTACAATATAAACTATGTTAACTGTATTTTACAGGTGCGTACAGTTAACTCATTTAGCTGTAAGGGTATACAGATATGACTTTTAATTACTTTTTTTTATATTACGATTGGTTCAGGAATGGATCGCTCATAACATCATTATTGAAAAATCAAACATTTGTATTTATCTATGAATTCATATAATTATAAGGCGTATTAGGTTTTATGTGTTTTCATCAATCAAATTATTTTTATAGCGGAGTTTGTTCATCAGTTGGTCATGTTAGCAGGTATGTGATTTCAACGTTAAACTCTGCATTTCATATTATGTATTTGTATATACGGCGCAGCATGTGCTATTAATATGTAGGTATAGAAAAAGTGTAAGTACGACAACGATATTTATATATTTGACGCAGCATGTGCACTATTAAACTTTGTGATAGAATGCGAAAACGATATTTATATATACGGCGCAGCATGTTATGAGTATGAAATATTAAGTACGAAACGATGTTATATAAACAGCATGTGCTATTAACATGTAGGTATGAAAAGCGTAAGTACGAAAACGATATTTATATATACGGCGCAGCATGTGCTATTAACATGTAGGTATGAAAAGCGTAAGTACGAAAACGATATTTATATATACGGCGCAGCATGTGCTATTAACATGTAGGTATAAATGTGTAAGTACGAAAACGATATTTATATATACGGCGCAGCATGTGCTATTAACACCTCGACTCCGGTGATGGGTCTGATTTGACCCAGTGTTTTTTAAATAAAAGATTTTGCCGCAAATATTTCGTTTAGGCTAATTTTCTCTTGTCTATTCTTTTATCAAATATTTACCCACATCTCGACTCAAAAATGATTAAAATCGGACACGTTTTAAATAAGTTATTAGAATAATTGTGTATAAAAACACGCAAAAACTCTATCTCTTCTCATTTGAATTTGAGCAGCCGACGAAACAGTATATCTCTCGCCCTATCCTTCCGTCTTTGTCCCTCGCAGTCCTTAACACGCAGATGTTGTCAACCATTCGGGCACATTTCTAGTATTGTGATTATATTTTTATAACTTTGTTTTACTTTTTTTTATTTCGTACCATACTAACGCAATGGCAAGGCAACATTATTTAGCTGATAATGAGATTGAAAAGCTACTTAACAGTGAGATCAGTGATGATGGCGACTTGGAATTCGAAGCATTGGATCCAGAATTTGAAAGTGATCCGGAAGACATATTACTAGAGAAAATATCTGAAAGTGAAAATGGAAGTGATAATGCAGTTAGTGTAGGAAATCTGAGTGAATCCTTTGCAGATCAACTTGTTAAATTCCGGATTCCTTTAATTTTTTAATGAAAATTGTTCATTTAAATTTGTTTTGTTGAAAAATAAAAGTTTTAGTATTTTTTAACTAAAATGTATGTCATTCAATGGTTTAAATTGTGACAAATAAATGTGTGAGAAAATTAAATACTCAAATAAGAACGCCATTATATAATATTTTCTAATATTTGCATAAGCAATCATCATATAATATGGCTATAAATTTAATTTATTTTCTTTTTACACATCTTTCTATTAGAGGTACGGCCACAAGGAAGAATTAAATAAGTGATTTTATTTCTGGTATTTTAAATCATACATGATATACTTGTAAATGCACACCATCGATTTCCCGAAAATGTTAATAAACATAGGAACAAAAATGTTCGCTTCCACTGACTTCCTGGGTCGAGTCCTTACCCCCCCTCCCGCACTGCCATCCTCATTCCCCTGACCGTCGGCAGCGGTTGTCTCAAGACGAGACCGATTTAGTCGTGGTTTTGCTCTCGCGTGGTATGCCCGCGCTGCTGCATATCGAAGAACCGCAACATTTACGGAATACTAATTTCTAAAATATCTATCTTTATACAAGAAACACAAGGGATATGTTATGAGTTTATGAGGAATTACATAATATCATATAAAAGTAAGGATATGAACGAAAAAATGCATAAAAAAGCCTTTTAATTTCATCATTTCAGCCGGGTCTATCTGGACCCACCATCGCCGAATGTGTTTTATTTTGAACCTCCGGGTATTACGTGTTAAGCAGTGGAAAAAAAGAAAAAAGAAAATGGCTCTATGGTTTATCATTGGTCTGTAAGCTGTAAGTTTCGAAGTGGTTTTGCGTTGCGGTGCGACGTGGGTTATTTCACTGATTCTATGTTATATTCTCACTGTAACCTGACCCTTTCGAGATATCACTCGAGTGTTCACTGGGGTCTAGTGAAAAAACAAAAACGTGCGGCGGGGTTTCGATGAGGTTGGCGGAGAGTTACTATCATAGGGGTTAGAAGAAGAAGACAGCAGTAGATGGTTTGTGGTTTGCGAATTGTGCCAGAGAGAATTCCTTATGCTAGGTGGCGAGGCAGGAATATGGTTAATGATTGTCCCAAAGCGATGTGGTTGTAGATAATATTGAATATTGCACAGCGGCAATGTTGGTAAGTCTTGACAGCGATAGTGTGCGAGACAAGGATTGTGTCTATGTCTAGCGTGACAAGAGACAACAACTGGCTTCTGGTGTGGAACGGGAACGGGTCTTGATAGCGATGATGTATCCAAGACAGTGATTGTGTCTATGTCTAGCGTGACAAGAGACAACAACTGGCTTTCGGTGTTGAACAGGAACGGGCCTAGGACTGACATGTCCAAAAGGTCGTTTTTGAAAAAAAAGTGTCTATGTATTGTGAGACAACTTGGTTCGCAACTACACGTACGACTCCAGCTTGGTTATGGTAGGCAGGGTCGGGTGCTTTTATGTTAGTGGTTGAAGATGATGAACCTCCGTGACAGTAATGTTGTGATGATGGGGCAAAGCTCTGCTAGGCTGGAGATGAAGAAGGCTGCTGGGCTTCTTTTTAGTCCAGGGGGAAATTATTATTAAAACAAAATTCTTGAAGTTTACCTGCCTGGTAGACCAATGATGCAAAAACGTTTGGAGAGAAACAAATGTGTTGTAAGAGAGAAATGACGTTGGTTAGCCGCGGTTAGAGATATCAGAAAGAGAAGAAAAAAAAGAAAAAGAGGAACAATAAACATCCGAGCTGAGAGTCTTAAATTATATACATGTACCAATATCTAGTATCAAGAGGCGACATTATGTAGTCCATCCAGTGCGATAGTACTGAATACATTTCCACTGATACAGGAACTAAGGTTTGTACATAGTAACACATACCTTACTTGAAAGCAATTGACCTTTTATGGTCAATGTTATCGGCGGTAACAATATATCACTATCAAAGATAAGACATTATGAGAGTGAAGATGAGAAAATAATCCATGGATGAGATTTATCCTAATTGACAGACGTTATGCTGAGTGCGAAACGTACGATTTCCAAATGCATGAATAATTTATTTCACTTGGGTGACAAGGGGATTGAGTGAAGAAATCTGTTGTGATCTGGCTAGAGTCCAGGTTCAATCTCTTTTGGAGAATGAAGAGAGGTCAACACAGCAGGATTCCAAACTCATTACAGTTTATACAAATGAATGACTAGAGAATACACAGTTATACAGAACTAGTCTTTCGCGTGTATTTGGCGAAAGGCTAGGGGTCGTTTTAATCTTCTACACGTTTGTGGGAAAATGACAGACCTTTGTTCAAATTTCACAAACCTAGGAGTTTTCTTTATTCGTTTCCTAGACAATAAGTTACATGTTTTTATACAAATATCACAAAATATCAAACATTTAGTTCGATAGACAACAAATGTGGCAAACCTTATTTCAAGAAAAGCCAAAAGATATTATGTCGTTCGCACGAATCACGGTGAGTTTTATAACGTCTTCACGTATCATGGTGAGTTTTATAACGTCTTCACGTATCATGGTGAGTTTTATAACGTCTTCACGTATCGCGCAAAATTTGAACGATTTACAAAGGGGTGCCCAGTATAGAAAAGACGGTAAAAATTAGGAATTTATGACAAATTAATGAAACAAATTTACCTAAATGCCAACATTATTGACAACAAGAGTGATTATGACGACTCCTCGTATCACGGTAGATATTTTGACGTTCTCACGTATCGCGGTAGATATTTTAACGTTCTCACGTATTGTGTAATACAATAATTACGTTCAAAAGGTACCCATTTCAATACAGACGGCAAGGTTAGCATTAATACCATAAATTTAATGATTGAATTAACAGTCGTTAACACAGCGTAAAATGCAACCTTTTAAACAAACAAAACCAAGTACAAAAGAGACCTGTACGGTTTTAATATGTAACAAGGGAAACAATGTGATGGTAAAATATTTACTTACACAGAGCAAGATATTTTGCAGAAGAGACCGAATTGGTTTTACTTACTCTTTTGCCTGAGAGTTACTGTGATGACTTAGTTATTGGGCTAAGTTTACACAGCACAGAATAAATTAGGGACAATACAAAACATGAACCTAAAAGTAAAAATGTCACCTTAGTTTATCTAAGACCTTTTCGGGTTTTACATACTTAGAATGACTAAACAATAGTTATACAAAGTAATTGTCATTAGTGTGGGGAACCGATCTTAAGATTGTTCTACGCACCAATGACGTTTTTCAGAATTGACGTGTCAGTACCAAGTTCTGAAAAAAGAGAAAAAAAAGAGCAATGGGAATCGGGGCGCCATTCAATTTTGGAAAAATTGAAAAAACAAAACGTTTACGGGTTGTAACTTATTGTTAAGCAGGTGTGATTTTTTTAGTCAGAATGTGATCCCTCAGCGGGAATTTACACTTGCATTTTGACTGAAAATCATAACCAGAGTCTGATTACTGTGGTTGGATATTTAACAAAAGGTCAGTGACTTTTGTACAGATGCACTCTCGAGCAGTAAGACACTTGAACAAACAAAAATGACAAAAGGTAACATAAGAAACAACAAATAAAAGGACGAATTGATTATTTACAATGACATGATATGACGGACTTGTTGTTGTAGTAAAAGGGTAGTGTAAGCACTTCTGGGCGCGCTTTCCAGAAACAACTACCGCCAACGAAGGTGATTTCTTTATCTTGAAGTGATCAGTTTAAAAAAAAGGTATCCGGCACGAGTGGAGATGATGAATGAAAACAGAGATTTAAGAACAAAACAAACAATTGATTATATACAATTATGTTACAAGAGGCAAGGGTTACATCTGACAATAATGTAACTTTCCAAAATGTAAGGTTTTCTTACATGTTAAATAGTGAATGTCTCTGCGAGGTTCGCAACGTATGGCAATTGTGGTTCTGCCAATAGGGTATAGATGGGTTAACATGGAAGATGGTTTCCATTGTTTCCATACTTCCAATTTTAACGATGTCCTTCATGTGGTAATTGTCTATATGTTTGACATAAATATCAGAAAGAGTATATACTGAATCTGTGATTTTTTTCAGTCCAGTTTCCAAACGTAATATAAATATAAATCAAACGTAATCGTAATCTAATCTATAAAATTGGGTGCAGCTTATGTTTGACTCCTCTGCGACCGAGGTGATATCCTCGTGTTCTTGAGGAATGACTTTTACTTCAACAGGTTTCATTGAATTGAAGGGCTGGCCTTAGATGTATTTTTTGTTGAAATATGTTTTGGCGTATTTTATAAGTACTTCCTTTGTTTTGTCCTGTGGGCACAAATTCTTGTCACGCAATGCTTGAAGAATTGTATCTTTCTTTGAATGGTGTATTTTGGTTTCCATTTTGATGAAAGAAAGAAGCAAAGAAAAAAATTTGACACTTGGAAAAAAAAGTTGAGAACTTCTGTGATTTTTCTAAGTGTTAGTTTGTTAAAAAAAATCGGCCAGAGGTTAATTTCAGAAAATTGTGTTTCTAAGTTTCCACTAGCACTTTTGTAAAACTCAAGAAAAATTTTACATTTCGCCAGGACTTTAGTTTAGAAAACAAATATTTTAAATTTCACTTGTCACTTGTTGAAAACTTGAGGTAAAAAGAGGATTTGACCAGGAATTTGATTTTAGAAAAACCGGTATTTAATTAAAAACAACACTTCTTATTTATTGTCTTTGCAAAAAACTTGAAAAGAGATTAAGAAAAAACTGGTCATTACTTTATTTTATGAAGTTGACACTTTTAGAATCACTGGTATATTATTTTTGATGAATTTTAAACACTCATTGAAAGTACCACTTTGATTTAATTATTTTAAACTTATTATTTATTATTGTATTCACTGGTAAAAAGGGATTATTCACTTAATAATGTAGCACAACACAATATGTAAACACATTATGACATATTTCGCATGAATTATTTGAGGAATTTGAAGTAATTAATCTTTGTTGCAAATTTAGTATGTACCTGCTACTTATTGGGAAGAAGGTCTTAATGATGAAGCTTGCGACCTTATCTTATTTGAAAACAATTTAATTGTTAAAAGTTGATTGCATCGCAAGGGATGGCGTGAGTTGTTTGTTTATTGAACTCTCAAAAACGTCAGCTTGCTTCGGTTCGCCAACTTAAGAAACGTGAAAAATATTTCCTCGCAAAATTGTAACTGCGTTCGGAAATAAGTTTGTACCGAACTTCACACGCGCTATCTCGCTGGACAGATTTCAGCCGATGGATATTTGAATTTTTCTGCGCGTGCGCCGAGCGTTTCACGGTAGTAGCCGATGTGAGTCGAATAGCTGTTCGGAATTTCTTCCGCGCGCGCGCCTGTCTCGAACAATGCGTGAACGGCGACTTCGAACTCACCACGCGCCTTGGTTCGAAAACTTCGAAAGGATCAAATTCTTGCGTCCGTTATTGCGCAATCTACTGGATATGTTACGTCACGCGGATCTCGAACGAAACGGAACGGTTCTCGCACGTATCTATTGGGATGCTACGTCACGCGGTGGAATTTACTGGAATGTGACCCCCTTTACTGGTTTTTTGAAACACGTGCTGCGACTTTTCTGGTAAATTCGACCGTTTGAGATAGGAAATTTTTTTTTACAACTTGCTGGAATGCATGTTAATTCCAATGTACACGCTGTTATCACAATTACAAGTGGGAAAAAATGACAAGAATGTGGTGAATATGGCAATAAGCATTATTACAAGATTTTTAGCCAAGTTTGAAAGCACTGCCTCGACATGTAAACTGAGTAGGTGGATTAAAAGAGAATCGCCTCAATTCCAAAGAAAGCCTCACGTTGTAGCGCCAGTGTTGTGTAAAGGAAGGGATGGAGAGGAGGAAGGTTGGGTTACAGGGGAAGTTATGGGAGACAATTACAATCTACAGGACCTACCCTGGAGATGGCCTCTTAGATGTGAAGTCTGCTCCGGACATTAGCCTAGCTCAGATCGGCAGGGGCATCAGCTTCACATCGTACAGGGTCGTAGATCGATCGCAACCTTATAATTGGGTTGATGGCGTTTCTAATTCTACGTTAAATGAGTATGGAAGTGTTTTCATACTCGGGGTTTATTGTAAGCTCAGACAAACATTGTAGGTTAAGAACAATCGAGTAGTTAGTAAAAGGTCTTAATCTAGGTATGATTCTATTGTAATATCTTTCTTTCTGATTCGAATCTCTAACCGGGTTATGCAAATGTAACAAGGGCTTAATCAACACATTAAGGGGAGATGGAAAATCAGCTTACATGGAGTGATCTGGTCGATTGGCGGGGTTGCTGGCAATGACGCCAAGGCCGGACATCTTCACACTGAGTTTAATGGGCTTTTTTAATTTGTAAGCCACCATGTTGAGTGCTTTGGCAGCAAGTTGCAAGTCTAGCTGCGGGCTTCAGCCCGCCTGCATAGTACTTGGCCGTAATAAACTAGTAACACAAAATGGCCGCCTCTTTTCAGAGACGCAGTTTTCTCTTCGGGCTCCAGACGGGAAGTGATGCGTTTCAAGGGCCGCAAGTAACACCGCCGAGCTGCCGAGGTGCTCGCGTCGCTTGCTTCTGCTTGTTAATTTTGATCTGATTGGTTTGTTTTAGGCGCAAAGTCGCTTGATTGGTTAACACCTCGACTCCGGTGATGGGTCTGATTTGACCCAGTGTTTTTTAAATAAAAGATTTTGCCGCAAATATTTCGTTTAGGCTAATTTCCTCTTGTCTATTCTTTTATCAAATATTTACCCACATCTTGACTCAAAAATGATTAAAATCGGACACGTTTTAAATAAGTTATTAGAATAATTGTTAATAAAAGCACGCAAAAACTCTATCTCTTCTCATTTGAATTTGAGCAGCCGACGAAACAGTATATCTCTCGCTCTATCCTTCCGTCTTTGTCCCTCGCAGTCCTTAACACGCAGATGTTGTCAACCATTCGGGCACATTTCTAGTATGGTGATTATATTTTTATAACTTTGTTTTTTTTTTTTTTTTTATTTCGTACCATACTAACGCAATGGCAAGGCAACATTATTTAGCTGATAATGAGATTGGAAAGCTACTTAACAGTGAGATCAGTGATGATGGCGACTTGGAATTCGAAGCATTGGATCCAGAATTTGAAAGTGATCCGGAAGACATATTACTAGAGGAAATATCTGAAAGTGAAAATGGAAGTGATAATGCAGTTAGTGTAGGAAATCTGAGTGAATCCGTTGCAGATCAACTTGTCAAATTCCGGATTCCTTTAATATTTTAATGAAAATTGTTCATTTAAATTTGTTTTGTTGAAAAATAAAAGTTTTAGTATTTTTTAACTAAAATGTATATCATTCAATGGTTTTAATTGTGACAAATAAATGTGTGAGAAAATTAAATACTCAAATAAGAACGCCATTATATAATATTTTCTAATATTTGCACAAGCAATCATCATATAATATGGCTATAAATTTAATTTATTTTCTTTTTACACATCTTTCTATTAGAGGTACAGCCACAAGGAAGAATTAAATAAGTGATTTTATTTCTGGTATTTTAAATCATACATGATATACTTGTAAATGCACACCATCAATTTCCCGAAAATGTTAATAAATATGTAAGCAGAAATGTTCGCTTCCACTGACTTCCTGGGGCGAGTCCTAACCCCTCCCGCACTGCTCTCCTCATTCCGCTGACCGTCGGCAGCGGTTGTCTCCAGACGCTACCGATTTAGTTGTTGTTTTGCTCTCGCGTGGTATGCCCGCGCTGCTGCATATCGAAGAACCGCAACATTTACGGAATACTAATTTCTAAAATATCTATCTTTATACAAGAAACACAAGGGATATGTTATGAGTTTATGAGAAATTACATAATATCATATAAAAGTAAGGATATGAACGAAAAATGCATAAAAAAGCCTTTTATTTTCAGCATTTCAGCCGGGTCAATCTGGACCCACCATCGCCGAATGTGTTTTATTTTGAACCTCCGGGTATTACGTGTTAAGCTGCTAACTTAGATTATACAAAATATTAAATTTAACTATCGTAAGTCTGATATATATATATACATACTTAAGCTGATAACTTAGATTTTACGAGGCGTGGTAAAATAAACACATACGGCATATTTATAAATCTCAGAAACAGCTGTCCTGTTAAAAGGTTCCGTTTGTGGAATTAACTGAGTGATATAAATATAATATAGAGATGACAGTGGTTCGCAGTTCATAGGTGCTGAAAAGTTGTGCCTATCTTTTAAAAATGAAAGGTAATTTTTTTTTTAATTTTTTCCTAAATTTTTTGATTTTTTTACGTTATAATCGATTTACCATAATAAAATATTTCTACTTTACAAAAATCGACTTTTCAGTTCCAAATTGCAATTCGTGTTATAAATACTCTTCTCTGATCAAGCGGCGAAAAAATGAACCCAATAATATATATAATAATAAATTAAAAGACTAAAGCTTACCCTTCGCCAAAGATCAACGCACGCCACTGAGAGATGACCTTATTAGAAAAATAGTCAAAAATGTATACCTCTATGTGAATATCCCGCATCTACTCGTATATCATCTACAATTAATTCCCATATATTTTAGCAGTTCTTAGATATCGAAGTAGAAGTATGATACCGATAAAACAAAAGACGGACCGGTTGGGGTAGCCGTGTATTTTCGGTTTCATGTTTCATTTCGAGAGTTGTTAATATTTTCTTCGATGATTAAAAACATGTTACAATGAAACTTCACTTTGTTATTCCAAAAAAATTAACATATAAAATTATTTGCGCACCCCGGGTTTCGATTTCGATTTCGCGACTTCTGGATCCGATTCCAAAGATCTTAACCGTTCGACCGCGGAGGTCATCAAATATGAAAAAGTATCAAATACTTTTTATCGAAATTGATATTTCAAAAAACCCGAATGAAAATCTCTAAATGGAAGTCATTGTACAAAGTGCAACCAAATATGTTTTACTCACAGCTTTAAATTTAGTCCATTCGAAATTGACCGACAATCGACATTTATAAATGCGTCGGCTTCCTGCCGGCGTCGTGATCTCTATTCCTCGGCTAGCTAAATCCTCCATCGTTGCGCAAGCAACATCTTCCACTTAATAATGGTAGTAGGAAATTTCCTAATATTGTCAAGTTATTCGTAATTCGGTAATTTGTCTTTCTGTAAAAAAAATATTAAAAAATAATAATAACTATGTAAAATGTTATATACCTAGAGATATAAATAAGACGTTGATGCAAAAGATCTTGGATTCCACGAGTGTCACAATAATCAGCACGTTTCTCCTTTCAACTACAGCTGCCATATTTTTCAATGTTTGACATTCAATTCCATAGACATATAAATAAATTGTCAATAGATATTATGTCCTAGAAATTTGTCAACTCAACCGTAAGAAATTTCTGTAGCAGCGTTTTTTTGGAAAAGTAAAGCAAAGAGCATGCTTATTAGATTTTAATACGAGGGATGCGTTTATATAATTGCCTTCCAGAAGACTTATTAAATTTGAAAAATATGCTTACCTTCAATGAACAAAATAATATACATTTTTTAATTTTACGTAAATCAAATTTAATAATGTTATTATTAAGTTCTGCAAGTATTATTAGTTTTTTTTTTGTTATTGTGACAGCTGTTTCGACGTTTAAGAACATTTTCAAACTGCGGTTAATCCACATTGTGACGACTTATTTATATGATTTTATTCACTCCCACCACATCCTAATTTGGAGAGGTTTTTAAAAATAATGATTTAATATCGGTAAAACGATTTAGTTAGAAATAATTAAATTCTCTATTCTGTGAGGTTTTTACATTTATAATGTGGTTCCTCGTATTTAAATGATAATGTTTTCTTAATTGACTTATTTAAATGTGTTATATTGTTTTGATAATGTGAACATACTGAGAAGCGGTCAATATATAGTTTTCCTTAGTTTACTAATTAATGTTATATTAGAACCATTCGTTCGTTTATTAATTACTTGCAGAACTTAATAATAACATTATTAATGATGATTTAAATTAATTTTTTTTAAATAATTAAGTGGAGTTCTACGAAATAAACACAAAAACTATTAATATAACAAAATTATTAAAATGTATATTTAAGTATCTTAGTTAAGTAAGTGAAAATTATACTATATTTATGATACTTTATGTTCCAAAAACTCCTTCAAAGCCTTTTAAAAAATGTATGTGTTATTCTACTTCCTATCTTTTCGACCGCCAAACAACTCGAACTTGGCATATACTTCTTGCTTCATTCACTTTCATACAACGTCCCATACATTCTCTTCTGTTATTCCGACTTCTGACATGGCCCGACTCAAGTATTTGATTCACTTGATCGTGCCATGTCTTCCTCGGTCGTCCCCGGCTTCTTCTTCCATTCACATTTGCGTCATATATTCTCCTTACACTCCTCTTTTCGTTCATTCGCTCTACATTCCCAAACCATCTAAGCGTCCCTTTCTTGATCTTGCTCACTACGCTTACATCTGCCTTGCATTCTTTACGAATCAACATTTTTCACACGATCATACATGGTTTTACCACACATTCGTCTCAGAGATCTCATTTCTACAGCATTCAGTCTACTTTCATTCTTCCACTGCCAGTTCCATGCCTCGCTGCCATACATCAGGGTTGGTATCAGCACTCCATTGGTTTTTAAAGACCGTTTACCTAAATGCTCCTGAATGAGAAAAAAAAACATGAAAGCTTTCCAGTATATCGACATTACATAACATGTAACGTCTACTCCCGTCAAATATTGTTTTGTAACTGTGTACATACATATATAATATATATTTATCATGCATTATATGATTTGAGATTTTTAATCATATACATACATTTATATCTACATTATTTTTACAAATTAAGCTAGTTTTTAGAGGAGATTTTTGGGAAATGACAATATAGATTGTAATGGAAAATAAAATATAATTATTATTAATCATTTTTAATAAACTTTTTAAAATTGAACTTACAATTTGAAAGTTGTTAAAAAAATGTTAGTATTTCATTAATACGTGGAAATTAATTTTGCTTATGATTTGTTTATATTTTTTGGTTTTGTTTACTTGTTTGTTATAAAAAAATATATTTAAATCGAGGGTTCCGGTATATATATATATATATATATATATTTTGCCGCCCACTGCTAAAATAAAGAAAATAAATGGCCGAGTTGCAGAGGATATCTAACATGTCCGCCAGCCAAACTGGAGACTTGTGAATTTTATCACCATTTGGACTTGATATAATAGTCCATTCGAGAAATTTACAGCCCGCACAAGCGTCGATCGGCTGCCTAATACTACACTTAGCAAAAGATAAGATAGATGCTTCCTAAGATTACATCTTCAGGGTGGAAGATGCTCTCAGTATAGCCCTGGTGAACGACCACCATTCGAAATCGAAATATTGCTTTCTTCATGTGAGTACCGCACAAGAGTACCTGCTCCCAACGATCTAAAGCCAGTGAGACCATGGCGTTACGTGAGGGTGAAGGTAGTTGGGAGGGCAAGGAGATAGGGGAGAGGAAGGTGACGAAGTACCTGGCTATTCAGAATTCGGCTAAAGCCATTTCAAGCAACGTTTCATTTCTGAATTATGGTCTTTCCCCAGGGCGATACTTAGAGTATCTTCTACTCTGAACGCTTTTTAAAGATGTTTCTACCACCAAACATGCTTAAAAATGACTTTCGCGGTGTTAGCTGAATAGCCAGCTTCCTCTCCTTCCCTTTTTTCGTCTCATCCCCCCCTCCTCACAATAATCCCAAGTAAGTATGCCATAGTTCCACTGGCGCCAGACGATTGGGAGCAGTTAGGACTCTTGTGCGGTATTCACATAAAAAATATAAAAGATACCAAACAACGGAGAGGAGCTAGTGTTCAAATGAGCGTTAAATAAATTGGTGCTTGTTGCGGAGAATTTTGCACAAAATAAATATTAAATGTTTGTTTAAAAATCTAACACGAAGAGCAACGTCATTTTGAAATGATTTGAATAAAAATATCCTTTTAATAGTCTCAACGAGCATTTTTTTTTTGTAATAGTGATAGATATTAAATTAACTGTTTAAAAAATTTAAAAAGAAATTGTATTAATAAACATAAACACTATACTCGTATAGTTATAGTTAATTTAATATCTATCACTATTACAAAAAAATAACCTGTACAGCAAGATTTAATCATGGCGTATAAAATAAATAAATAAATAAATAAATAAAAAGTGGGTACATTTTACAATAGCAGCAGCCAAGCTCACTCTTTTAAATCACCTGCATTAATGCTAAATATATTAATATCCTAATTGATTCTGTTCCAACAACAATATTGCCCTTCCCACCGGTATTACCCTCCACGGGTCGTGCAGGTTTGGAGATAAAACAGTTTGTGCCGTCGGTGACGGAGATAACCATCGGGAACATAGAAATGAATGCTCTCCATGATAGATGCCCTTTCAAACCATCCACGAATCACTCTGAAGAAATGTGTGATAATGTTCACATCCCTTCTGACTCGTAGATGGTTCATTCCGAGCATACCCGAGACAAAGGGAGACATTCAATGTCAACGCAACAATGTTTAGCTCGCGACGTCATTATCATCGTGATGCTTTGAAATATCCATTTGACTGATAAAAATAAGACAAGATATCATTTCCAACTATCAATAAAAATATTCAAGAAAAAATCTCGATAAAAACAGTTGTTACATATTGGTCGAATCGGGAAAGGTACTAACGACCACTGTACAAAATAATTAATTATATGAAACGTATTCACGCCAAGAGAATTCCCTAAAATATCATAGGAATTAACAAAACATGCGTATTCCAAATTCCCAAAACATGTTTTATTCGAGAACTTCCAGAATAATATTATTATTTACGCCCGTTGTCAACAGGGGGTGATAATAAACCGGAAATACGGACTAATTAACAACGAGGTTCCGGGCGGGATTTCCGTTCCCACTTTCCGGGACTCAAAATGGAGATTTTGGGTTTACGGAGATAAAAAAAAACACGAATAAATACAGTGTGATAGAGCTTAGAACAATGCTCTCATTGATAATATTATTCCCTGATGAATATAATATCTACTCTGGAAGTTTTCGAGATATTCTTCATGAAATGGCTTGGTAAATCTGCTATAATTTGGTCATCTAACCATCGACTATTCTGAAAGAGAAAAAAGGTCGTCACAACCTCATTAATCAACTTAATTTATATCTCTCTTTTATTAATAATGCAGTATGCCCTTTTCCTTCCCAGATTTATTTGGCTGTCTTTAACTCTATAAACGAAACAGATGGGAACGAAAGTCAATAAAGTTCCAATATTAATGTTTTTTTTATATGAATACCGCACAGAGTCCCAACTGCTCCCAACCGTCTGGAGCCAGTGAGATGTTCTGAGGCTGATGGTATTGGGGAGGGGAAGGAGATGGGGAAGAGGAAAGTGGGAAAAAAATCAAGCAAAGTTTCAATTCTGAATGGTGGTCTTCCACCAATGCGATACTGAGAGTATCTTCCACTCTGGATGTTTTAGGATACAATCAGAAGATGCCTGTTGCAGGGTGAAACCGGTCCGGTCTCAATAATTAAGTGTAAATACTCGTATATAACAATTAAAAATAGTGTTGTTAAAAACAACATAAAAATGATGTTTTTTATTCTTTTGTGTGGATAATAGGATTTTTGGCAAAAAGAATCGTTAAATGTTACTTAGTGACTAGATATGAATAGCCAGTTATTTAGCAATCCATCTCTTTTCTTTCTCAACTTTATTCAGCTTTAGAAGGCTTCCTCAAAGTTTTCTTTCCATAACCGGAGGAATTTGCATTATTCGTTCCTTCATGTGGCCACTTGCGGAGCTTTAAGTTAGTTTGAGCTTTGAGCCAAAGTTCAAAGCTCTGGACTTAAAGCTCAACACTTGTCCCGTCGGGTTACAAACCCACGAACTCTGGGTCTGGAACATCGATGTATAATCTGGAGCCAAAAGCATATTGCTCTACCGCGGAGGTAGTCCTTCATCGGCACCCATGTGCAGTATCACATAATAAATATGTTAGTATATTTATATTTTACAAAAAATAACACACAAAATAATACATAAAGTGGATAAATCAACCCCTAAAAATAACATCATAATATTTATGAATAATATTTTATATAAAAAGCCGCAAATAAATCCTGTGACACATCCATTAGCATAGCGCGCCTCGAAGTCCTGGAAATCTCGGAATGTACTGGTAATAAATTCACATTTTCTTCTAACACGGTATCTCCCATATTATGTGTGGTCCCTTCAAATAATATATCCTGAGCTCATCCATCCATTCCGGTATACACCCTTTGAGCCCCAGTGTTGTTTAAAAAAAAACCTCCTGTTTTAAATATTCCTAACTGACTATTAGGAATCCTTTAATAATTATTATTTGTAGGTAACCCGTCGCTTCGACAAGGCGTCTCCAACTATCCTGCGTAAATAGGGGTATTACATAATGCGACAGAAATTTCACCGGTTAAAAAATGTAACCTATTTTGGGGTTGAACTAGATATAAAAAAGAAAACTCCAGTATCTTAGTCACATCGTGGGGTGAGACAAATAGAAGATTACCCTGCTCATAATTCAGGGAAAGATTGATGGAAAACGTGGTAGAAAAAGACGCGTGAAAACTTCCATGGCTGGCGCGAGTGCTGTTGTTTCGGACTGCAGTCTGCAAGATGAAGATTGTCGTAATGATAATCAACCTCCGATAGTACACTAGAAGAATACAAATTGATTTGAACGAGTGTCAAATCAATCAAGCGCCAAATCCCCGACTCCGGTCACATGATTTTATGGATGTAAAGGCGGTTTGTATAACTCCCATTGGCACTCTGGCCATATTAGGTCCATTTTACTTTATCTCATGCATCGCCTTACTGCTTTGACAGAAGCTGAGTTTGTTTAAAGAGCTTCGTCAGGGTTCTCATTGGGTGTTTAATAATAATAGTAATAATAATGTCTTTATTTCAGCAGAACAAAGCGGTGAGTGCAATACTCCGTCTGCCACATAAAAAGAATACATTTAAAAATAAAAATAAATTACATTATGTGGAAATAGAACATAATTTTTTTTTTAAAAACAACATATCTAGCACTTATGCTACGGTGGCTTGAGGGAAATTCTCCATCTATGATGTAGGGGCGCGCCCTGCCCCTCGGCGACGGCCTGGACAAGAGTGTTTTCCGATCTCCGGTAGCGCTGACTCGTCCCGGCTATTCTGTGGCGCATCAAAGCAGCTAACCCATGTACCCTTCCCTCTGCGAACATCTGCGAGGCGCTGCAACGCCAAGGGAGGCCGAACAGCGCCCTGTAAGCGTGGTTATATTGTACTCGGAGTGTATCCATGACGCCTTGTGTATATCTTGACCATAGTTCGCTAGTGTAAAAACAACATGTTTAACATGTCCCATGGTTCCTTAGCGTGGCTTCCCAGGAACCTGGGCCTTCGTCGCATTTATTTATTTGCTTTTCGTAGTCACCATAAAATAGCTGTACACCAATATATTACAGCGATTACGGGTGTAGAATACATTACAGTTAATGAGAAATGTTAAAAAATATACATAGACAAATATTAGGAATAACAAATAGTACAACTAAGTAAACATTTGTATATTAATGATTTAAACAATTCTAAAGATGATAATCTGTATCAAACATAAAGAAGTGAAAGGTTGATGGGAGAAGTATAAAAAGTCAGGGGGGCAGTTTTACAACTATTTTGTGCCATTGTCTGTATGTTAAGTGACATTGAAAATGTCAACGGTCAATGCAGCATCGTCGTGCAGTTGAGTCCCTCTGATTATTGGAGTGTTCTGGTAAGCAGAATTTCTCGCTTTCGGAGCATAAAATAGTGCATGGAATCTCCCACGAGTTTTCTTGTTAAGACGTATAAATTTACTTCTTTCAACACAAGTGGATTATGCGTGGTTCCAGAAATTAACTTTATTTTTTTTTAACCTAAAAATATTTCCCGTCAAAGCGGGACATTGGCACCATAGATAAATAGGTTTCTATTGTTTTGGTGCTTTTTACTACCATAGCTGCATGCGTCTCCCTAGATGGCAGTGTCCTCTAAAGAGTTCTATGACCATTACCTACCTAGGAAAGTTTCTATCCTTATTGTTGTGGCGTGTCGCCTGGCTTTTGGAGTGTCTCATTCTAGAATTTTTCATCATATCGCACAACAATATTTATACACCAAAAATTCATCATTGTGTTTAGTCTCTACGGTTCTTTAATCCAAGATCATTCCATAATCCTCTACCCACGCCCAGAACGTGCCACCAATAACAGATGTGGTAAGTCCTCAATTTTTCGTGGTGATATCATTCAAAATCCTTTTAGGAATAATAACACCGCCTGAAACAGGCGGGGTAATATGGAACGCCAAGATTTTAAAGGATTTCTAACTATTTCGAAGCGATGCCTTTTTTCAGATTATTATTCCTAGACTGTGACTGATATTTTCCAGGATTCGTAGAAACCAATATATTGAGAAAGTAAAAATAATTACAGTGAATAAAAACAGGTTGCACGTAACACGCAACAACGTGAATAATATTTTCAAGCATGTGTTTTTCGTATCACGTATTTTTGTTAACGTGATTTAAATGTAATGCGTATACAGGGTGAATCATTCTTAATTCAAAGTACTTGCTTTATTCGTTATAGTGGTCATTTATAATCGAACTCTTATAATAGTCACAGCAAAAAAATTCGAAACGAATTCAGATAAAAGCGTACATTCTTCAAATTCTATGTGTATTTGATTGAAACATTCGACGTTCTGGTCTTTGTCATTTCCGTACAAGATGTATGGGTAGGGGTAGGGTCGGGGTAGGGGTAGGGGTAGGGTAGGGTGGGGGTAGGGGTGGGGGTGGGGTTGGGGGTAGGGGTAACAATAATTTCAGGACTGAGTCATTTAAATATTCATTGGTACCTCGACTCTACACAGTAGGTAATACATATTCAGATATAGTAGACATTTTCAACTGCTCGGAATACAAATACAAACAAACGATTATTGCATATATCCTCAATAATTATTAATATATATGTATAGAGTATAAATAACAGTGAATGTGAGGTATGTTTTGATTTTCGCCTCTGGAATTTATTACTTAGAAAGGTACTTACGAGTACCCTATGTTATTCCTGTATTTTTTCGATATACTCGTATTATATTTGAACCTACTGTGGTGTTCTGCACCTGTTTATTATAACTAGCTTTATATGTAAAAGCCCATATAGGGCGTATATTATACAATAAATAAATATTTTGATGTTCAAACTTTTTTTATTACGCAAGTTTATCATAATTCATTTTACATATAAATGCATTATTATTATCGCTTTTCAAGGAAGGTAATTTCATGGAAATGCCATTCTTTTTGTTTGACTGAAATTTATGTATCGAAATAACCATGTATTGGATAAATAAAGAAAAAATCAAATTCCCATATCAAAATTATTAATTTAAAACAAGTTGAAAATTTTATTACGATTTTTGCCTTGTTGCTTTAAAACGGACTGTCAAACGCGAATATGTGAAAACATTTGAATCTGGAGAACACATTTCAAAGACAAATTGAGTAGGTTGGTATTGCCATAGGAATAAAATTTGGTAATCCAAAATAATAAACATCAACAATTAAATGTCAAGCTATAGCGAAGTACTTGCGTTGACATATAAATTCAATAAAGAATGCAAGTAGGTTTCTACGTTCTACGAATAGAAAATCGAACAGTGTTTAAATAAAGAAGTGTGGTCTACATTAATCTAATTAAGATAAAACTGGCCTTGCTTTTGGCACACAGACAAGCCCATTACTGTCATATAACAGTCTATCGGGTTATCTCTTCAGCGGTGTAATGGGCGGTCTGATTTGCTGGATCAGTAATTTGTTGGATCCCAAATGTAACAATTAAAAAAAGCAACTATTGCATCACTAAAACGACGGTTCGCCAATTTCTAGTTTATTTATTTTCTGGTATTTCTGGATTGTCAGTGTTCGGAATAAACGATTGGAACATCACAACCAACGGCCTGGAAATAGTTCCAGGAATGTATTTAACCCATCAATACGGCCGGTTTGCCAATTATGTTCCTGCCAATAAACGAGATGCAAGTAGCAAATTGCAATTATTTTTAGCTGCAGAAACAGAAACAGCAATAAGGAACTCCAGTAAAAAATATAATGGCTCTAAAAATATATATTCATATAGATCAGCAAACGCCAATTCTGGATACATAACTTTCATTATATATATAATTATACGTAGAATTTATAAATAGTTATTTAAAAGTGAATAAAAAATCATCTCATCAAAACACCCTGTTATTTTGGTATCATTGCATTTGGAACATCTGACGTCACTTGCCCATTCTGTTTTTGGATTAGTATGGACATTTTTATTTTTCGATTTTGTTTTGTATTTTTAATATGTATTTTTTTTTAGTTATGGCGAAATTTAAACTTAATTTGGGTGACTTTAAGCTCTATAATTGTTATTCAATATAAACTACTATTATTAATGAAATAAATTGGAGTATTCATGAGCAAACCAATTATCAATACGGATATTGTGATTTTTTTTTTATATGAATACCGCACAAGAGTCCCAACTGCTCCCAACCGTCTGAAGCCAGTGAGACTATGGCATCCCCAATTGGGGAATGTTGTGAGGCTGAAGGTATTGGGGAGGGGAAGGAGAAGAGGAAGGTGGGAATATACCTGGCTATTCAGATCTGGTCACCAAACACGGCTAAAAGCCATTTCAAGCAACGTTTCAATTCTGAATGGTGGTCTTTCACCAGGGCGATACTGAGAGTATCTTCCACTCTGTAATAATGTTAATGCTCAATACTATTATTACTCTTTGAATTAAAGTTTATAAAAAGGCACATAATTTTATTACTTGTGTTTAGTTATGGTTTACTATGAATAGAATATAAAATTATGTACGGTAAAGCTCATCCTTGTTTTGATATTTGACAATCTAACCTCAAAACTGATCAAAACCGACCGGCCATAGATTTGGAGCATTTTGGCGGGCTTGAAACTTTGAAAATTATTTTAACTATGAAAACTAACTTTAGAAAATAAATTAAATATGCTGGTATTAAATTTTGAACGTCATTATTGATTTTTTTTATTGTAATGGAGTTCCTTATTGTAAATACGAGTGGGTATAATTTATAAATTATACATATAAATTATAAGGTGCGTGTGTAATTTCATTGCTGAAAACCCGGGTGGTATACATAAGTATTTTTTTACATAAAGTGATTAGTGCTAAGTGAAAAACAGGTGATAAATTACAAACTACAACTTACTACATGTCGGCAGCAAAAATATTATGAAACGAATAAAAAAAAATTACAAATATATGTATATAATACATAATATTATACATGGTGTCCGGAAACTAGTGGTACAAGTGTGAAACTGGTAAATCGATTTCCTTTTCGAATAATTCGAATCCGAACACTGACTTCAGAATTGATCGACTTGCCCTAAGTACGATTTCGACGGTACTGAAGGCAAAGAAGCAAATTACAAAACATTTATAAAAAGGGTATAACTAAATACTCTAACAAAATATTCGGTTTTTGTAAACAAGCCGAACCTTTTTACTTAGCACTTAGTTGCTGTTTTACTTGAATTGGCGACATGTCACTATTGTCAATTTGAATTTTTTTACATAATTACCGCTTGCCATGTTTGCACGAACCGACGTTTCGGCTTGATCATACATTTACAGAGTCTAAAAAACTTGAGGAGTTTTCGTTCATCGTTTGAAGGCTCAATTCGTCGGACATATAAACATATATCACAAGGGTGATAATATTTCATTTTAATGGTATTAAAGTTAAAATCGGTTATATTTCACATAACAAAACAACATACTCTTTTCTTCGTATGGTGAAATTCTCATCGCGCCTGAATATCGGTGTGTCCCCAACCAGCAGACTGCGAAGGCGGTTTGCAACTATTGACACAGGAGTGCAGAAATAAGCAGCCAAACAACTTCAGCCGTGTTTTTCATGGATATTTACTTACAATTTAATGTATATCATTAAATAAGATCATTAGTAAGCATGATATTTTAGTTTTATTCAGTGAACCTATAATTTAACTGAGACTTAAAACTTTAATTAAAGTTTATTATGTTAATAAACAGTGCACTTATCTATATAAATTAATTTTAAGAAATTTGACTCTCAAAAGAAATTTAAAATTGCTGTACTGTTGATATTTGGCTCTATTGAATAATGAGTTTGCCGACCACTGCCCGAAGCCATTAAAAAAATAATCGTACTATCGGTAAGGATATTATTGCACTGCACAATGTTATAGTGTTGGAAAAGGTATATAAATATATCTATTTATTTATTTATGTATACGACACAACGTGTGCCATTAACATAAAGGTATGAAAAGTGAATCACGAAAATGACAACCTTGCTCACTAGATAATATGTAACAGGATAATTTTTTTAAATTTATTTTTTCCATGCATATGAACATTTTGATTCTAAACAATGTTGGGGCTTTGTCCATTCAAGTTTATTATTATGGTATTTTTTCCTATTGGGACTCATTATTGGGAGTAGAAAAACACACAATTTGAAAAAAAGGAAAAGGTTCATAAAAATAAATAAAAAATATGTCCATACGCGGAGGTCCAAAAATATGCACTTCTTTTTTTACTTATTGGGACTCATTATTGGGAGTAGAAAAACACACAATTTTAAAAAAAGGAAAAAGTTCATAAAAATAAATAAAAAATATGTGCATACGCGGAGGTCCAAAAATATGCACTTCTTTTTTTACTTTCTTTACATAAAAAGGCGTAAATATTGAAGAAGAATAGACGCCATTTTTAATGTTAGTATGAAATGACATTTCTGAAAAGTGCCAAGTGTATAAAATGGATATTTAAACACTATAGGTTGTTAGGTTCTTAGTTTGGGTTTTTTTAAGAAAGAAAAAACCCATACCAAGAGCCTAGAATCTATTCTTTTATTTCCGCATGTTCATTTTTTATTTATTTTTATGAAGCAGAGAGTATTTTTCTTTTTTTTTAAATTATGTGTTTTTCTACTGAGTCCCAATAGGAAACAAATACCAAAAATTAGAGAAGTGTGCGCAAAGACAAAAAGCCAATATGAACGTGAAAGTGATTGTATCTGTTTGTACATAATTAGATAAAGAATAGGAAGTAATATTTGTACAGCCCCCTCGAGGTGATTTTTCACAAAAATTGCGCTATACAAGTCATCCGAGTATTATTATTATTATTAGTAATTATGTAAATAGATTTTTTAAACCCATCAATCAACCCAGTGGCATTTTTTGCCTTGCAACAATTTTCCAAGATATTCTCTAGTTTCAACATATTAAAATAGAAAAAAGTCACAGATATTAGTATTTTACTATATTCACACACTTAAGCGTCCGGTGTATAAGACCGCGTATTCGCCACCGTTATGTATTTTAAACGACAAACTCAAAATCAAGGGCCAACACGAACCGGCTGGCTGCAAGGTCGCGACTTGCTTGGGGGAAATGGGGGTAATGGAAAAAAAGAGGCAGCATATTGATGGAATATGAAATAAAAAACATCGATTTATAATTTGTTTGTTTATTCGCTGTGTATAAAAAATAAATAAATAGAAGCTAGACAGACTTAAATTTGCAGTCGGACAAAGGACGAACAAGCGAATGGGCAAACTTTTTTTTACCGCCGACTGCAAAATAATGTATGTCGATCTGTTGGTATGCGATAAGGTAACTGACAAGAATATGCGGATATTAGATAAGTAACACATCTGTCTTTTTTATTACCTACATAATATATTAATAATTGACAGTACCCATGCATAGTGCCTACCTTTTACAAGAGATTTTCTTTGTTAGTATTTACGTGTTTATTTCTTTACAGCATAATTCTTTATTTGTGCTTCGGAAATTTTACAGGATTGGGTAACGCGGACCAACTGTTCAGTAATACTTATAAGCACAGTTTTTCGACGTAGGGGTTATTTTCATGTATTTGGGTCAAGGAATCTGATTTTTGATCGTCCACTTGGGGATCCAAGATGGTTGAAATGATTTAGACGCCTTTTTTATATAGCTGTCCTATCAATGGTTTTGGTTTTTATTAATGGTTAAGGAATCATATTATTACATTTGACTTAGGATCCAACATGGCGGATTTAAATTAGATCTAGTTTATTGAAACAGGAATAAGAATTGTCTTTCGATAATTTTTGGGATTTAGAAACTTCCTCCACTACTATATACCAAACATCAGCAAAAATAAAACAGGTAGAATTGTTCAGCAAAGGTCATTTAATGCTTTTTTGAAGTAGACTAAACGTCCTACAATTAGAAACCAAATGGGTTTCTAAAGACTTATTAGTGTCCGAGACACAGCTATTTTAAATAACGCAAATTATTCATTATGTTGTCATTCTTTTATAGTTTTAGTCAGTTTTGACCCCGAAGGACTAATTTTTCGGCAATAGTCATTTAGTACTTTTTTAAGTAGACTAAACATGCTACAATTTGAAACCAAATCGGTCTCTGGAGACCTAATAGATTCCGAGATACAACAGTTCTAAATAATGCAATTTTTCCATGTTATTATTCCTCGCAATTATTATGCATTTTGACGTTAGATTCGAGTTCAGTGCACCTCGATCCCGGTTTTGAATGAAATCGGTAGAGAACTGAAAAAATTCAAAATGGCTGCTGAAAATATACATTTTGACGTTAGATTCGAGTTCAGTGCATCTCGATCCCGGTTTTGAATAAAATCGATAGAGAACTGAAGAAATTCAAAATGGCTGCTGAAAATATGCATTTTCACGTTAGATTCGAGTTCAGCACACCCCTAACATGATTTACACCGTTTTTTTAACCAAATCGGTTTGGAAATCTAGAAATTCAAAATAGCCGCCGAAATTACGTATTTTGATGGGTACAGATCAACATACTTATATACAGTCAGAGGCGTCACTATTGTAGATTTTGGAGTCACCAAAATTGTGTGGATTTTAAAAATAGGCACAGATAATCTTGTAGATCTGTACCGTGTTTGTCTGTCTTTTTTCCAGTGCGCAGGCCTTGTATATTATGCAGTATAATTATCAGTTTTTTGGACCATCTTAAAGAACATTGGAAGGAAATCTATATATATAAAAATCAATATAAGTTTGTTTGTTTGTCCTCGATATTGTCGAAAATTACTCTACCCGTTTCGCTGAAAACAGCAGTTTGTTTTTATTAGTGCTGGGAAGGTTTAGAAAGGTTTTTAGTTTGAATGAAATCCAATATGTAAAACTGTTGCTATAACATTTTAAAATTAGTATGAAAAACATTGAACCCGCCGTGTTTTATTTAGGTTAGCCCATAGATATAACACTCTGGTTAGCCACTGATTGCATATTCAAAAGACGGTTTTTTTGTGTGGAATATTTTCAAAATGGAAAACACGAGTAGGTACCTACTTAAGAACTTCATAACTTAAATATATTTTGAAAAAATAAACATTTGGAATGAAATAAAATATTCAAATGAATATTTCCATATATATTTGTTATATATTTGTCGGCGATATTTATCTTTGCTCGGAAAGGTTTTTTTCAATTTGGATGAGTGTTTCAGGCTAATAATTATTGTTTATAAAAATAATTGTTACCCTTTGCGCTATGCACAAAAATCTTGTCTTAAGTTTTTAAGAACTTTAGTTTATCAATTAATGAATATTTCTTATATATTATAGTTACTTTCGCTGTCAAATCAATTATGGCACCCTAATGACAAGTGAAAAATCCCGAACAAGGCCGGTACACACCAGCTAGTGTGATTATAAAAAAATAAATCTAAAATATGTAATTCCTACTTTTCGTAAGTTGGTTGACAGTCTAACTAACATCTGTCTCTCCAGAGATGTCGTGATAAAACCTAATGAACAGTCCTGCTATCCTCACCAATATTAAATTAAATGTACCGATGAGGAACACAAGACAAACTGAAACATTTCTCTGCAACACTTACACAACCAACTATCAGTCTCATTCATTAACCAATGATCCATGCCAGCATGATCCGGGCAACAAGTTTGCAGGTGTTGTTGATGTATCTGCTGACTCCATTTATACAGTAAAGCGTCATCTATACCAGCACTTTTAGGAATCCTAGAATATGTAATATTGTAGTGTGGGTAATGTAGCGTTAATGATTTGTGTTATAATTTTGTTTTGATTTTCTATTTTGTCACTATTAAACGTTTGAAAAAAATTGGTCATTACTTGAATCTCTATGTACCTGTAATTTTTGATAGCTCTTTATATTATGTTCTAAAATCCATTTAAAAGCCCAGATGGGCGTATAATCAAGTAAATAAATAAAATAGACAAAAGTATCGATTTCAAATGGAAGTCCGCTCCCTCTGAATGTTTCTCTCAACTGACTTGCTTCGGTAAAATAAATTGTTTTACAAAACATCACGCGGCATCTGACATTCTCATACAATTTGTGTATGATAGAACGAATTAAAAAATTCCAGAACTTTAAATGAATTACAGTAAAAATCTAGATACACTGAATTATTTTTAATAAACGCATTTGGTTCTAAGCCTTATTTACTGAGATTGTGAAATGATTTTATTTTAAAATGTTTGTAATGGGTGCAGTTAACAAAACGGTGAAGGCACTGTTGGGTTTTCCTTAAAATTGCAGTAGGTATTTCATATAGAATGTAAAAGATTACAGTTTAAGAATTTACATCATTGGAAACCTTAGACATTTTCGTAACATCCTGTTTAGAATTTGCAGATAAATTATTTGTTGTTTTGCTTAAATTAGCAGGCTGTAAACTGATGTTTAGCGCCTTGAGTCTTCCCTATTAATTATAATACAAAAGGGGGTATTGAGGTACAGAGAAATAAAACAATTTCATAATATAATAACATTATTATTATTAGGTACTTAAATCATGAAGATAACTTTTAAAAGTCAATATAAACCATTTCAAATTAAACTGTTAAATTACTTTTATTTTGTATTTCTTGTACCAATCCTTCGCCTAATATGAGAAATCCATCCAATATTGAATCAAGATCTGCAATAAGTCCCTCTTTGTCACTTCTTTCAACTGATTTCCGTCCATTTACTAAAGATGTCTGGAAAAAAAAATTAAAAATTAATGAAGAACTTACTTAACTATACAAAATACTATAAATTCGAATGTTAGTCTTTTTGTGTATACCAGATCAAATTTAATAATATAAAGAAAACATAATTCGCTGCAGCATTCTAGAATTGGAAGAGTGATGCAGTTTTCAGCCTCAGCCATGGATGTGCTATGTATTTTTACAACTCCACATAGAAGGCATGGCAACTGAGGTTTCACTCAAGGCCTGTGCCGTCTTTGAGGATGCTGTGTGAGGGTCTTTTCAAGGAAAGGAATAAGTGACTTCAAGAAACACATCTTGTGGGAGGGAGGAAACAAAAAGGCTAGTAATTCATTTCACAGGCAGGCTGCGGAGCGCAATAACATTCTGATGTCGCAATTGTCAACTGTGTACAATTGTTGGGCACGGGGTTAGGCATATCTTCTGGCTGTGCACTAGTGCCAAAAGGATCAATGATGCTACTTCTTTAGAGCACCTCCCATTGAAATACAGGGAGAATGTTACAGTTTATAAGTTTTTACAGTCAAGTCTTCTTAACTGGCCACCGCATGTAAAGTTAGCTACGAAATAACAATATATATTATATTTAATTACCTTAAACTCTTTAAATTCCAGTGCTGGAGGCTTCCAGAGAACTCCGATTACATTCCCGCCGTATGTGTCGTGGAAGAATAAAGCAAATTCATCATAGCTCGACTGCAAACATAAATAATTTCACATTGAAACAGAATTCATACATCAATTCAAATTACATATTGAAACAGAGTTAACAAATTAATTCAAATTTCACATTGAAAAACAAACCTCTCATTTTGCAGTAACGTACAACAACAAAATTATTTGTATTTACAAAATTCTCAGATGAAAAATATTATTTTTATTTTAATTCTAAGATTTGAGCCACGTCACATTTGATTGACGATCTGATGGACAATAAGGAACTCCAGTCCATTTAAAAAAAAAAGTTGTTAATGTTGACATTCTAACTTAATTTCCAGTTTTTTTTTTTTTTTTTAACGTTTGTTTTCATAGTTAAAATAATTTTTAAAGTTTCAATTTTTTAAAACTCGCCAAAACGCACGAAATCTATGGCTTGTTGGGTGTGACGTCACACGAGTAGTCAGATTGGCAGTTCATTAGGTGGTAATCGATACTGTATGTATTCCATACAAAACTTTGAGAAACTTTTACAGTGAAATTTAACTGCTCTTAATTGATGGGAAACATTGTAGAATATCAGCATCTCATCACTATTGTACCAAAGTGCAAAAATACATTCATATTTGTAACTGATAAACAATTTATCAGCGTTCCAAGAAAGTCATTACTACGAAAAAAATCCCCTCAAGCGCCCATAGCTCACATTTGATCCAATTTTTTTAAGACCTAAATTGGAAGATTAGGCCATGACCTAATATGTTGGGTACAGATATACATATTAGGATACCGCCGCATATCGGATATATCGATACCTGGGGGCGCTATTTCCGTTCTTTTTAAGGAAGATTCCTTACGTTTTTCCTTAGGGTTAAAGCCTTCTTACTTAACTGCGGTTCCGATTCTCTCGGATGACAGCTGTCAGCTGAATTCAGCGAGCGACATTCATAAAAAATGTCAATATTTGCAATGTTTTAACAAGAGAAAAACTCAATATTAATATGTTACCAATTACGTTATTATTTACTTTAAAAATAATTAGCTAGTAAACATTATTAAACATTATATAGATGTTGACATTTTTGACAATTCACGTCAAGCGCAGCATTGAAGAGAGTGGGTACGACTGGCTGAGTCCAATGAATTCGATTCCAATGGCGGTGGACTCACTCCGAGTTTGCAAATCCGGATTCACTCGTTTCGAACTCACACTCAAGAAACGGCAAAGGTTTTGGATTGGAGTCAGAAACGAAAGGCGTTTCTATTCATTAGTGTAACATAAACTATTCATATTACACTAATGAATAGTGTAATGTTTCTATAATGTTAATGTTATAATGTTTCTATTCATTGGTGTAACATAAACTATTCATATTACACTAATGAATAGAATAGAATCTATTCATTAGTGTATATCACACAACTATAAATATTAATAAATCTAGCGGAATTGTTGTTTACATAAGGGATGGAATTCAAGCGCGCGTCGACGAAATTGCATTATCTCAAGCAAACTGTCTAAAAATTGTACTGAATCATTATTGATGTGTTCTAGCAATATATAGATCACCATCTTTTCAAAACATCGACACTTTTTTGAATTCGCTTCAATCAACCATCAACAGTTCTAAAAAATTTACACGTCAAATCATTATAGGCGATCTCAATATTAATACTATTCCTCACTATCACCAACAATCAAACGATTACTTATGTCTTCTTACCGAAAACGGCTTTATTCAGACAATCAACACCACTACTCGTGTACAGGGTGCGACTAAATCCTGTTCAGACCATATTAATGTAAAAAATATTAACTTCATTGACTCATTTGTTATTCACACATCGATTTCGGATCACTATACTACAGCACTCTGCCTCAAAGTTAAACCTCCCCCAACTGCTAAAATTAAATACGTCCCTCGAATAAACTAGACTAATTTACTTGAGGACTTGCATTCAGAAAACTGGCAAAACGTATTTGACCAAATTGACACGAACATTGCGATGAAGGAATTCACTAGTAAACTACATTCATATATATCTAAACATACTAGTAAGAAACTCATATCAAACAGCCAGTTTAAACTCACACCCTGGATCTCTCCTGGCCTTGTTAAATCTATCCACAGAAGGAACCAACTTCATGAAAAGGCGAAAAGGTGTTCAGATAATATTTCAGTTCAAGCTCATTACAAAAAATACAGGAACTTATGTAATAATTTAATTAAATCTATGAAGGAAAATTATTACAAAAAGTTCATTTACGAAAATACATACTCTCCAAAACGTTTGTGGGAAGCATTTCGTGATATTAGTAAAACAAAAAACAGTAAGTCTTCCGAAATTAAAACATTGAACATCAATAACATAAACTCTTCCAATCCCAAAAATATGGCGAATTTTGCTAATGAGTATTTCACATCAGTGGGAGTCACACTTGCAAAAAAAAAAATTTTAAAATGTAATAAAAGTGAAATCGAACTCGCCAACTTAATCACCTCTAATCTCGAGCATAAAATAAACAATATTCAAAAAACAAAAAACGAAGTCTTAAAAATAATAGACGACCTAAAGACATTGAATGCTTGTGGACCAGATAAAGTCTCAACAAATCTGCTTAATGTAATAAAATAATTCATCTCCGATTGCGTTCATTTCTAATCTAAGCTTCCAATCGGGCATATTCCCTGATCATTTAAAACACTTAATTATTACATTGATTCACAAAAACGGAGATAAGTCGCAGATTCAAAATTACCCTCCAATATCCCTGCTAAACTCGGTCTCAAAAATCCATGAAAAAATTGTTAAGAACCGTCTCACCCTTTACCTTGAACATAATAACATACTTTGAGACAATATGGCTTCCGACCAGGATTAGGTACCGAAAATGCTATCTCTAAACTGACAAAAATCATCTCCAATAATATCGATGGAGGAATTCATCGCGATCTTCCTGGATTTAGCTAAAGCTTTTGACACTATCTCGCATAAAATTCTTTTGAAAAAACTACAGCTAATCGGTATACAGGTGCAACTATTTAGATGGCTGGGTAGTTGCTTATAAAGCAGAAGCCAAATAGTTAATATCAATGATACTCTAAGCGATCCAGCCAATATTTTATTTGGTGTACCACAAGGAAGTACTTTAGGGCCTATTTTGTTCAATATTTACATCAATGACCTATGTAACAGTAACCTTACGGATCACATCATTACCTTTGCTGATGATGGCAAAAGCTGGAACGAAGTTCATAGTAAAGCAGAAATTGGTATTAACAAAGTTATGCAATGGTTAGACAATAACCTTCTTACTCTCAATACGGATAAAACCAAATTCATATGTTTCAGTGCAACGCAAGCGGGACAACCCAAAGAAATGCTAACTGCTCACCTTTGCAATGAAATAAATACTTGTACTTGCAATAACTTAGAATGCGTGGATAGTTTAAAATATTTAGGAATCATTATTGATAAATTCCTGAGATGGGAAGAACACGTCAACTCAACTGCTACAAAAGTCAGAAAAGTCACTCATCTTTTCATGACTATTAGAAATGTTCTATATGTAAAAGATCTAAAATCAATATATTATGCCATGTGTAATTCTTTACTCGAATATGCATTCTTGGGATGGGGCGGTTGTGCCAAAACAATTTTGGACCCCCTGGCAAAGGGGCAGAAATCCCTAATAAGAGTCATCCTTAAAAAAACCCTTCAGGTACCCCAGTGATGAATTATTCAAAGAAATGCAATTTCTTGATGCCAAACAACTGTATATCAGAAAAATTGTATTACACACACATAAACAACGTCACCACTACCCATCTATCGACCACTATCATGACACCAGACACTCAAGAAGTAATCCAATAGTTTCAACAAAAACCATGACATCCCTTGCTCAAAGACAATTTTCATACTTAGGACCAAAATTGTTCAACATAATACTGGATACATGGAAAATGAAAAATACAAATGTCCTGCGTAAACTAATCAATGTATGGCTTCTAGATTTAGGGAGGGTCAAAAGCGAACATATGCTCATTAATAGATATGTACAATTTTAATAAAACCTTCATATGTAATTCATTACTACTATACACTAAATTTGAAAAAAAAATGCATATCATACTTTAATCTTTTATTCTTTAAACTTTCATACTTTATATTTTAAACTTGTACATCTCAATTGTAATTCACTATTACTCTACACTAATTTAAAAAATACATATCATACTTTAGTCTCTTATGCTTTAAACTTTTATTTTTCATACTTTACACCTTTACATCTCATGTGTAATTCATTATATGAGATGCAGTAAATTAAAAAATGCATATCGTACTATAAACTTTTATACTTCAAACTTCTATACTTTATACTTAAACTTTTGCATCTCATATGTAATTCATTAATACTGTACACCAAATTTAAAAAAAAATGCATTTCATACTTTACACTTATATACTTTAAACTTTTATAATTTACACTTTAAACTTTTACATCTCATTTGTAATTCATCATTACTCTACACTAATTGAAAAAATGCATATCATACTTTAGTCTTTTATACATCTCATATGTAATTCATTATTTCCCTACAGAAAATTAAAAAATGCATATCATACTTTAAACTTTTATACTTTAAACTTTTATATCTCGTATGTAATTCATTATTACCCTACAATAATTTTTTTTTTAAAATGCATCATACTTTAAAAACAAAAACAAAACAAAAAATATATATATTTTTTTAATAAATTTACCATATGGATTCTTTTATATTATTTCATGTATATGTATATTAATATGAACTAAACTTATCAATTTGACTGTCCTAAAACGGGATTTATTCCTAGTTGGACAGTCAAAGCCTTCTTAAATATTTTTGTAAAATAATGTGTGTTTCAAATAAATATTATTATTCTTATTATTATTATTATTAAATGGCAGAAGAATTAATCAATCAATCCAAAAAGGATATGAAAAAAGCTTTATGTACACCCACCGTGAATAACATAAAACCGACAGACTAATATATCAATATATTATTATATACAGCATTATTCCAAACGTTCACAGAGCTCGAGGGCTTAATACCTTTCTGACTAGAATTTTTTGGATACGATTTTAACCCTTAATGCTTTGAATTATGTATGAAATGGAAAATTAGAATCGCTTACATTAATAACACATTAGATAACATTTTGTATTTCGTGAATAGTTGCCTCCCTGAAGGTTTACGAAACAGTTTTCTATGCTTGCACCTGTCACAGACTTGACAAAGACAAAATGTACAGCAGTTTTACGAGAGAAATATGATAATATTAATAGGTTTGAAACATTGAGGTACCTTTAGTGGCTTGAAATAAAAATAAATTTATTATAAGAAATAATAAGTTTGAGTTATCATCAGAAACCCTCCCTTTCCATAGACACTGAAGAAATAATCGCCAAATAAACTGCCGCCAATGACATTGTTGTAATGTGGAAGGGGTATAAATTATTACATAGACAAATCCGTTAAAATTGCTATGAATGTATTGAATATCCATGCAAAAACTCTCAAGTAGTCCCAATATACAAACAGAATGATTTTACGAGCGTAATAAACACTGTAAACAGTGAATCTATAAGCCATAAGCAGGATAAACAGTGGGTACAACTCTTATAGTTTAGTATAGTCTAGTTATAGTTGGGCTGTAAAACTGCGCATGTGACGTCAGAAGCAGTGGTACCAACAGAACATGGTGTTTTGATGGTACAGTTTAATTCACTTTTATAAAACGATTTATAAAATCTAGGTATAATTATTTATAATAAAAGTAATGTATTCAGAATCGGCGTTCGCTGATCTATACAAATATATTTTTTTAAAGCCATAATATTTTTCACTGGAGTTCCTTATTAGCATCATTTAGAATTTTTGACAATTCAATTTTATTTGAAGAAGGCGGAACTTTATCTTACTCTCAGCTGCTTCAAATATATTTGAACTGGATCGAAATCAACAACTGGGAAGAGTTCATCGTTAGATTTTTCATAGGGGTTGCTTCTTTTGGTTCCAGCCTTAGGAGTCTTTGTGATGTCCAGGTAATTTAAGGGGTTGAAATCTGCCTTGAGATGAATTAAAACATCGTAACCTTCGATGTTAGGCTTGAAAACGATCTGCAAAAAAATATATTATTACAGTCAATAATTCTAGACGATGTTGACAGGTTTAAGACAATTATAGCAAAATCATTAATTTGTGTTTGAAAGGACAACCTTCAGTTTTCCCATCGCATTCCTCTCCCAACTTCTTTCCGCCTCCCAGCATCATATGTACATACATATACAATATACATAGATGCTATAGTTCCAGTGGTTCGGGGCAGATGGGACATTAAAAAAAAACTTACTTTGACATCATCAGAGAGCTTCTTAAACATGATGGTGTCGACAAATCTCAGGGATTCAGCGGCCAGCATCTGAATCCTGGCCAGCACCTGGAAGGTGGGGGCGGCCCTACTCCAGACGCTGGGCTTCTTCCCCTCGTAGGGGGTGAGAAAATACATGGCCGGGAGAGTTGCCCTGTTGCTGGTGAAGTTGCTCTCTATCTCTGTGATTTCTTCTCCTGTAACAGACAAAGGTTGAAAGTTAATCAGTAATAAGTTAGCGGGCATGTAGACGACAAATTCCCAGGCAGAATCGATGAGGTCCACAGATTGATAGCTGTGACCACAGACTAGCTCGAAAACCTCGATGTTCCCCTTTGACCCCCCCCATACAAACGAAGAAGACGGGAATTGTCATCATAAACTTCTGTATTGTCGAACAAGTTGAACAAATCTATACTTGAATATAATGTGCAATAAATAAAATTTAATACATTTTTGAAACCTACAATTTTACATTACGTTCATGCTGCAACAATGAAACTTATTTAATAGTATTTAGTACTTATTTATTAGACTAAAAGAATAGTGAGAGCAGCAGGTAGTGCGAAAACAAACTCACTAATGCAAAAGTTAACTACAGGAAATTCGCAATAACATGATACCCACCCACAAATGGAGCAAACAAAAGGGTTAAAGATTCTCACGGCCAAAACTATTATGGGCAGAGTGACCAGTGATTAGGGCAGGGCCTGGTCACCTGGTCACTCTGCCTCAATGATGAACACTACAAAGCTATCTGAAAGGCCGGCTAAAGGAGGAGAAAGCCCAATACGGCTAATTACCCAAAAAATCAATCATCACAAATGAACGGGACGGGTTCTGTAAACACCCGCTGCACGTATCGAGAAAGAAGTGGCCGGGCGGACCGTTTCGATGCCTCAGGGAAGGGTAGGTGAGTAGGCACTAGATAGGCGCCTTGAGAAAGGCCATCGACCTTTGCAAGAAAGGGTGTCGATCCGGCGACACTTTGCGTTTCAATTAAACCTTTCCCGCTCCTCACCAGAATTTTAATTACAGAATTAAAAAATATTTACATATCAAATGTGGCTGGCAAAATTGTGCTGTCGAACTTTGCCACCGGATTACAATACAGTTTACATAGATATAATAAACATATTAACATCCTTTGATTCCGTAAATACTAGTGATCAGGTTTGCAAAAATCGTTTATTAAAACCTGTCACCGTATCCGCGGGAATCATTCACAAAAGTTTATACCTATCAAAAATAGTCAAAATAAAGCCGGCTGGCGGTGTATGGAACGGCCCGACCAGTCAGAGACCGACCAGACTCGAGATCGCCGCCAGGCATGGCAGGGTGTCTGGGAAATGTCCCGTTAACGGTCAATAGAGTCACGTCATGGCAAGGCATGAAAAAACGTCATTCAGTGGCGTAGAAACGAAGAAGAAAAGTGCTTGCGCCTGCACGTAATCTCCTTCCAAGTTTCCACGCCAGGGATTTCGCTTCATCGTGCCTAAGATGACCCCACATGACCATTGTTATAAAATTAAATGAACAGAAACATATATACATAAATTCTGCCTAAAATTAAATAAATAACTACATCCAATACAACGAGATACAATAAGTTTGTTTCTATTAAAAAATGTATACTTACTAGTCAAATCTTCATTAAAATTTAATATGATCATTTGTGTATTCCAATCCTGCGACGCCAGCATGCGGAGGGCCCTCCAGAAGGCTACTTGCGGCTGAATGGGTACTTGGAATGGCTCCGGACGGACAAAGACGTGGGCGGCCAACATGTCAACACAGATGTCCGGAAAGTGGAAGGCATCCAGCATGTGGGACCTCAGCCAGCGCTTCAGCAGGCAGACTGATGGACCATAGGCTTTGTTTTGATGGTGTAAACTAAAAAAAATATATATTATGTTGATCGTAATAACAAAATTATTTTACTTTATCAAAATACATATAGACCCCTCCTACATAAAGTATCATAAATTCAAAATCGGAACTTTACAGGAGAGTGGTTTAAAGAGACAGAAGGTTGGGTAAGTTGACCTTTTGATCATTTTGCACCAAATTTTGAACAACGAAGGTTCCAAATTTGCTACAAAACAATCAAAAACTCAACTTGCACCGAACTTCTGTCTCTTTAAACCACTCTCCTGAAAGTTCGATACTTATGTAGGAGAGGTCTATATGTAGGAATATCCGCATGTACATATTTATTCAAAAATATTGCTTTTATTGATACATATTAACAAAAAAATAACAAGTATACATCTCTAGCTTTTGCCTGAATATCAACACTTTTTTTTTAAATATGATGATTATATTGTTGTTGCTCATTATGGAAATAATGTTGCGACCTAAAAAAAGTTGTGGAGAAATTCTAGACAGAAAACCTTGGATAAATTTCATGATGCCAGATCACATATCTGAGAGTTTTGACTGCTTAATAATGTGGGAAGCCTTCGTCCAGATTATATTGAAATATTATCTAGATTACATTGCATTATCATTACCACTATCATCCAGATTACATTACATCGCAAAGTCTGATTAAGTATTTATCTTTCGAACAATCATTAACCTTCTCCCAGCAACTGAATGCTAGTATGACCTAACTAACAGACCACTGTTTCAAAACAATCAAGTGCTGCATAGTTTACAAAAAAAAATCCCACATTGTAAGGGATCAAGTAACACGCATAAGAGATAAAACCCACCCATTCAAAGCAATCCTCAACCGTGGTAGATGCATCAGTTTGTACTCAATCTCTAAGCTCTCCTCCGTATCCCTGTATTTAGTCACTCCCTCCTTATCCACGACTTCCTTCATCAGGTTAATCTCTTTGCGGTGGGCTATCTCCAACCTGAAGACATAGCCGTCTTTGATGACATCCACATGATCATTCCAGGGGTGAGAGGTCAAGCTGCACTGGGTTTGGAGAGCCTCAGAAATCTGGATGTTGAATGCCGTTTTTATTCTGCGAAGTGCCTCGATTTCGTCAGGCCATTTGCCGCTTTGACCTGATATTTTGAAATGCATTTTAAGGTTAAGGTTTAATTTCTTTATTTTTTAGGTTTATCAAAGATGGGAAAAGAAATTCCAGAGGCGAGGATGGACCAGCTATGGATGGAGGGCCGCTGTGTGAATTTCAACAAATATTCAGCATTCTACGGATGAACATACTCAAAGAAAACGATAATGAATCGAATAGCGTTAAAATATCACTTTTGTAAATTAAAATGATCACATTCGCGGTACTGCATGCCTAAGAACATTATTTTTACCAAAATCCGTCATAGGCACTTCTAGCATAACCCCCGCATACGTTGGTTAAAATAATTTTACTACGAGTATTTGAATGTTATTGATATAATGTAATGTAACGCTTACTGAGTTGGATAATAACTTTCAAAGCGGGGATGTATAGCGGAGAGCACAGCTCTGTTCTCTCGCTGTTCTTAGTCTTGTTCAGTTTGACCTCGTCCCGAATGAGACGATACTTCTCCGAGTGAGTGAATCCCTTGACACTGAGGGGAGCGTACGGCAGAGGAGGAATTGGATCAGAAAAACTGAACACTGGCGATATACCTGCAACAAAAATACATATGTATTATATCATTAATTATTTATGAGTGTTGCTTGAGACGCCTGTAAAGATAGCTTTATATCCATCAAACAACAATTACCATCGTAATGTTAAGACTGGCACTGCCTGTGTATAAAAAAATTGATCATTTACCACAAATCGATCTATAAAAAAGGGTCCATTGACCAGTCTGAAGATGAACTTGATTGTTAGAAACCGATCCAGTTTGATAAAATAAACAAGTAGAATAAAGTTTCAATCGGTTTCATTATACTCATTATGATTATATTGTACCAAGAGCAGTTGCAAAAAAAAAATTATGTTGCATTGTTGGTGGCTTACCGTGTAATGAGTTGATTTCCAACGGCATCTCCGTAAGAGCCCTCACACTCTTCGTTAGTTCATCAAATGAGCCACTTAGTTTCATGGCAGCTTCCTCCCCTGTCCCGTAATCAAAGTTGGCTGGTTGGAATTTCTTACTGTGTAATATGAACTCAAACTGATCGGCTACATAAAATGATCTCTCTTGGATGCCTGCAGAAATAAATTCACACAGACATAGTTAATAAATTCATGAGATTGTATTTCACACAGACATAAAAGGTTAGTATGAAAAAATTGATTGCTTTTCGCAAATAAAAAATGCAAATCTTATGTACATAACAGAAAGGTTCGATAGAACAATATTTGCCACTCACCCAATTTCGATTCTAACAAATAACATAGAATTTGCTTCACAATCAACCTTTTAGAAGCCACTGTAGGAGCTGTGGTCCACACGCAAGCCTCGGAAATAGACCCGTCTGCAAATCTACGTAATTCAGACTTGGCTCCCCAAAATTCTCTGGAACGATTAACTAAATTATTATACAGATACAAATCGCATTGACATACTTAAGTAATTGGCACAAATTTTCAATAAACCTGCATGGAATTTACATAAATTCATTAACACATATATACTGCAATCTGCCACCACACGCGTACTCACATTCAATCTAAAATAAACAGTGTGTTGAGAAGCGTCCCCGTACAGCTACACTAAATAATGATGTCTCATACATTTAGAACAGTAGAACTCACTGCAGAACACTAATGAACAGCCTGAATACTGTAATTTATTTTATATTTGAAAGATCATTTTAACAGTAATGCTGGGTTCCCACCTTATCTATTCTATGGTCTATCTCATAGAGCAAACATTTCTGGAATTGTACCGCATTCACACTCGCTCTATTTCTATTCTATTTCAATTCATTTGTATTTGCGGAGCTCAAAGCCACGGAGAAAATTTTCGAAAGAAAAGGGTGTTTTTTATTGGATATAACCATAGACAATATTCTATGGTCTATTTTAAATAAAATAGAACAAAAGTTGGAGTCCATTCAAGACTCGACTTCTATTCTATCGGGCAATCTATTGCATAGATAACCCTGTTCTCACTGATCTATTTCGTAGATCTATGAAATAGATCATATAATAGATGAGATGGGAATGCAGCTTAACCATAGACATGAGTCGTATCGTAGAGTATGGCAAACACAGATGGCGAGCAGCTTGAAAAATCCACTAGTCACTTTACTAACCCTCGGACAGCATAAGTATCAAGTCCGCCGGCCAGTTTATCATATTGATCAAGTGGTTATATCCTTAACAAAGGAATATTACCTGAATTTTTCAGCCTGCGGTAAATTAGCTTCGGGCCCTTTATCAATAGTATTGAAAGCATAATCCGGGTTAATTTTTAAACCAAATATGTAAGGTTTATTCTTTTGACTATCAGCTTTGACTTTGGTGTCAAGAGACCACGACAGTTCCTCCTCTGTCAAGCATTTAGGAGTCATGAGGGAAACCCTTTCGCCGAGTCCTTTGCGAATCAACTCGGATATGTGTTTTTGGATAACCAAATACGTATCAGCTCCGATATCCAATTTGGTTTCTTTATCTGCGTGTTTCATGACAGATTCTCTCAGACTTTTGGTGTTTTCTATCCTAAAAAAAGAACAGGAACAAATTAAATTATGTAATCACTTATTGATTTTTCTTGTACTGATTATTATCAATACAAAAAATGAATTTCTTTTTGAGAGTATCATATTATATTTTCGGTTGTTTTTTGAGGTTTCGTTTTTTTTCGGTTTCGTATTTCATTTAGGATTTGTTAATATTATCTTCTTCAATGATTAAATATTACAATGAGGTTTATAAGCTTCAATAAGTTATTAAAATAATTTGAATATTCTTTCTATCTAGACTTGTGGAAAAGTCAATAGATGTCCCATATAAATAAAAATTGGATAGGTACATCCGAGACACTATCTAAATTGCAATTATATTCGAGTAGAACTTTGTAATCATCATAAAGATAGCAGCCAATAATATGGGATTTAATGGAGGATAATATTGACAAGTACAGAGAACTGGTCTCATTAGCTGTCTAACTCATTGAGCGGTTGTTCAGGTAAGACAGAGGTTCTGGGTTTGATTCCCAGATGCGACTGATGCCTTTCTATTTTCTGTGATTTTTTTCAGTTTCGTGTTTCATTTAGGATTTGTTAATATTATCTTCTTAAATGATTAAACTTACTTGTTGTTTGAAAAATTATATTTTTGTAAATTGTACTGTCTTACCAGAGAAAGTGTTTTGTAAAAATTGGATATATCTATCATAAATAGTTTCCTTATAATAACTAATTATATTTTACAAATATATAAAAAGAAAGCATATTTTTATGTTGCCAATCGGATACGCCAGCGTTCAATGGATACAAATTTTGCATATCCGATAGCAATCTCAGGGCACTAGAAGTTAATATCTAATGCTAATTTAATGTTTTTTCAATTTATTTTTTATAACTTATTGAAATTTGTAAACCTCATTATAATATTTAATCATTGAAGACGATAATATTAACACATTGAAACTTTGCAATCATCATAAGGATAGCAGCCAATAATATGGGATTTATAAAAATGGAGGATAATAAAAATAAAAGTCTTGAACTTGAAGGATGATATCCCCGATCGGTGTAGATGGCGTAAATTAAACTGGTCTCATAGCTATGTTGGTTAAGCGGTTACCCCGGATAGGTAGAGGTCCTGGGTTCGAGTCCCAGATGCGACTGAAATCTTTTTCTTTTCTGTTGTTTTTTCGGTTTCGTGGTTCATTTTGGGATGTGTTAATATTATCTTCTTCAATGATTTAATGTTTTTTTTATAATTAATTGCGGTAAAACTTCGATACTCCACCTCAGTAGAAAAACACATTATTTTTAAAAAAAGAAATATGCTGTTAGGTTCATAAAAATAAATAAAAAATAATTGCACGTGCGGAGGTCCAAAAATATTCACTTCATTTTTTACTTTACGTAAATCAAAATACGTAAATATGTAAGGGGATCGACGCCATCTTTAATGTTGTTAGTATGATATGACATTTGTCGGAAGCGCCAACTGTAAAATCATTTTATTATTTAAGGGCGAAGACTCAAAGATAGCGCTAAACGTCACTTTGCGGGTTGCTAACGTTAGAAATATAACAAATAATGTATCTGCAAATTCTATACGAGTGGTTAGGAAAATGTCTAAGGTTCCGAATGGCGACAATTCTTAAAGTGCAATGCTTTCCATTCTATATGAAATATGTACTGCAATATTAAGAAAAACGCTAAAAGTGCCTTCACTGTTTTGTTAACTACGCATATTACAAACAGTTTTAATAAAAATCCTTCCATAATCTCACTTTAATAAAGGTTAACAACCGATTGAGTTAATTGGAAATACTACAAAGTACCTACATTTCTACTGTTATTCACTTAAACTTTATGAAATATTTTATTCTATGGCGCCATATAAAATTCCATACAAAAGAATTACGCCGCGCGCTGGTCACGAGATTTCGCGAGAGCGGGTCATTCACGAGCCGACTCCAGAGGCGAGAGCACGTATGTATTTACTGTCATTATTTTCTACGCGGCTACGAGATATTTAATTTGATTAGTACTAGGAACGCTGAGGAAACCGGTGTTATTCGATCGGGGTAAGCAGAAATTAAATCATTATTATTCTCCAACTAAATTTATTTGAAATCGTCTTTAATAAATTGTTTTCTTTTTAGTTATTCAAAATGGGAAAAAATAAAGGCAGACATGTGTATAATATACAAAATAAGAGACCTGTTTCCTGGAGGAAGAAAAAACGACTAAGGTAATAATAATAACATTATTGAAATACATGTTTTCAGGGGACACTTCGAACTTCTAGAATTTTTAAACGATTTCTATCAAATTGGGTACAATGGAGTTCAGGGGTACACTGAACTCGAATTTAACGACAAAATGCATAATTTTGGTGGCATTTTTGAATTTCTTGAGTTCTTTACCGATTTCGTTCAAAATCGGGATTAGGGTGTTTGGACATGTACTGAACTCAAATTGAACGTCAAATTGCATAGTTTTAGAGGCCATTTTGAATTTCTTAAGTTCTCTGCCGATTTCGTTAAAACATTGAATAAGGATGTTATGAGATGCCCTGAACTCGGCTTGAACATCAAATTGCACAATTTCAGCGGTCGCTTCGTTAGATTGTTTAATTGTGAAGAAATAAACACTTAATAGTAACAAAAATAAAAATAAAAGGCACTATGTATAGGTACTGTCAATTATTAATATGTTATGTAGGTACTAAAAAACAAACAATGTGTTACTTTCCTAATATCCGCATATTCTCATAAGTTACCTTATCCTATACCAACAGATTGACATACTTTACTTACATATAGTCGGCGGTGTAAATTTTGTGAATTAAAAATAAACTTTATACTTTCGCTTTTCCTCTTTTGTCCGACTGCAAATTTAAGTTTGTCAACCTTCTATTAATTTATTCTTATGCATTGAATAAATAGTAAATGTATTCAGCAAATGTCTTTTATTTTGTATTTCATCAATTGCCAATACGACGCGGGCGTGTTTTACATTATCCACATTTCCCCCAAAAAAGTCGGCGGCTTGCGGTGCTTCGTTCTATCGAGTTTGGCGGCTAAAATACCTAACGGCGATGAGTACGTTGTCTTATACTGGACCCTTAACCCAACCTAATAACCTAAGAAACTAAAAATCATCTTATTATTTAACCCAACCTAATAACCTAAAAATCATCTTATTATTTAACCCAACCTAATAACCTAAGAATCTAAAAATCATCTTATTATTTAACCCAACCTAAGAACCTACGCCACTTGTAGATTTGTGGTTTGGGTTTCAATTTTAATTTCAATAACAATAACAATTTTACAAGAATTAATTTTTTACAGTTGGCACTTCCGACAAACATCATATCATACTAACAACATTAAAGATGGCGTCAATTCCTCTTACATATTAACGTATTTTGATTTACATAAAGTAAAAAATAAAGTGAAATTTTTTGGACCTCTGCATGTGCAATTATTTTTTATTTATTTTTATGAACCTAACAGTATATATATTTTTTTTAAATTACGTATTCTTCTACTGAGGCGGAGTATCGAAGAATTACCTTAATTGCTGTACATGGAATACATACCTGCATATATTATATGAATATATTTTTGTAATGTTTTTTATCACTATAATGATAAGGTAGGTATTGAATGAAGTGAAATATGATTTTTGAAACAGAATTCAAACTTATAACATTTATCCCAAATGAAAGACAACTCAAATATGTTGCAAATTATAATATCATTCTCTTCTGTCGAAGAGGATGAATTAAATGACAGTTGAAAGCGACTGATCAATATAATATAATGGTTAATCAAATTATCTTACCTTATTATGTGATCATACTTCAGATGAAAATCGACAGACATCATAAACAGCGGCAAGAATCCATTCATGCTTTGGCTATCAAGGAATGTCACAGCAAGCTGACTCTCGTGCCGAACTGTGTTGTAAATGTCCAGTCCCAAGTGTGAGCAGATGTTGTAGTAGCCCGAGCGCTCCACAAACACAACGGGGAAGTAGGAGTGGAACTCAGTGATAGCTGGCTGGTGAAGTTCGGCTTCCCCAGAATAAAGGGTAATGCCGGTCTTGTCCCATTCACTAGAAGCTGAAAATTAATTGAAAAAATTACTTAATAATATTAATTATATATTTTCTGGTTTTATACTTTTGTTTGCTTTTTTGTGATTGTACTACAAAATAGTCCCAAATGAAGGGATCAGTGGAACTGCAGCATTATTATTTGAGGAAACAGAAATGAAAAAGTTAATTTATTAAAAATCATTACCCAGTGCAGTCCATACATTCCTTATAACTTGGTAACTGCTCATATTATTGTTAACCCTCCTAAGTTGCACGAGATGGGCTACAAACATGGTCATTATATATCCAGAAAATGTAGTGATGTGACGTTGCTTCAGCCATATCTTTAACAGTAAAATTCCTTGCTTTATATTATCATTCTCGCCAACGATCTTTAACAAGAATGCATTGTTTACTTCGCACGTCAAATCTTGTAGCATGGCGCTATTGTAGAATGGTGTAGGAGCAGCAAAATTATCCTCTTTAATTTCAGGACCACCAAATCTCCAGTCCTCGCGGATGTTGTTTCTTGATGGATTCATTCTGAACAACTTAAAATACCCTTCTTCTGCTACGACATGTAATAGTATACGGACGTGTTTACCAACTTTACCAGAAGGTTTAAAAGACAGGATGGGACTTAGACTTGATCCATTTAATAGCTTAAACTGTAAATCTTCAGCCAGATCAGACTCATTCAGTTTGGCAGCCAGATAGCTCAAATAAAGCGCCCTTTTACGAAGATACCTCTCATTCAGATAATCATTCTTATGAAGGGAGTCTCTTGGCATCTCAACTTTCAAATCTATTGATAATTTGGGTCCTAAATTGCAACGGTATCCGTGGGAACCAATAATGGTAGATGGAATTCCCTTAACAAACTTGAAAGAACCTTTATTATCAAATGGTTCCTGAATGATCGGCATTTCAATATCGAAGTTGGATAACCAACCTTGTTCTGATATTTTGTATTCAGGACCATCTTCGAGAGAAAGAAGAAAGGTATTGAATTCAGTGAACCATTTTTGAAACAAAGCTGCACATTTTGATTTTGGGGTGACTTCTTTCAGGATTTCCTCAATTTGAAGGCGGAAGAAATTAGAATTGAATAAGTTTTCAGTTTCCCTTAATCGATTCAACTCTTCTGTAGTCGGCTGCTTCGTCAGCTTCGCTGACTTTAATTTCTTGTTTTCGTGTTTCGCACCTGACAGTTTAGATTTCTTTTTCTCAGAGGGTTTTTCCAGTTTAGGAACTTCATCATCTTCGGACAACGATCCGTAGTCAGATTCATCGTCAATTTCAGCTTTCTGAAACAAGGAACAGCTTTAATTGAATATTTCAACTTTAAAGGTTATGTTTACGTTTTAAATTTTCACAAAATAACCTCTTTATTACATATATTATCATCATCATATGAAACAAGTTCCAATCACTATACGATAGCTTCAAAGATACAAACTAAATGTTTTGAGGAGTAACGTAATTTACTCACAGCTGAAGAACGTTTTAAAGTTTCTTTCTTCATGTTTTCAGATAATTATGAAAGAAACAAATAGCAACCGTCATAAATTCTTATAACCGTGAAATGGTATATTTTTAACCTGGAAGTTATAATATTGTACTTGAAAGCCTAGCACGCTTTCGGCTCTTTCAGATTACACAGGTTCCCCACGTGTGGAACCATAAAATCATCTACAACTGTCAAAGTCAAACCAAATTTGTTTTCCATAGAATCGTCATCAAAAAGTATTAACAGGTTTTTTTTATCTACGCCTAATAAAACAGGGAGCTAGATAAAACCAATCACTTCTCACGAATTTTTTTCTTCCACGATCGAATATTTCGAAATAGTTTTCAAATCACCATTCGATTGTTAATAATTGTTCCGAATTCTAATATATTGGCCAACAAAGGAAATAAAAGAATACATTTAAGCTAAAGCGAAACCGTCGTCCCATTTCCCATGTCTAGTATCTGACAATCTGGAGTGAGCTTTTAAATGCATGTGATATATCCTTTTGTAATACCTAGAAGAATGACCAAATTCACCGACATACTTAGTCTAAAATGTGCATTTCAGGTAATAAAAATTCCCAGACGAGACCGGCCATAAAATGAATTAGCACAAAGGCTAGCCGAACCTATTGTAAAGTACTACATCGTAAAATAATCCAACCTTAATGACTATTTTAGAAAGTCGGCAATTCCTTTGAGATTTTATTGGACAGCAATAAAGACTTCAAAGGAAATGAGCCGCCCTTCAGAGAGACTGCCAATAGGGTCATAAAACCGACCCTGGCGGCTAGACACACACAGTCGGGTGCAGTATTCCGCCCAGGACAGACGAGTCGGGTGCAGTATTCCGCCCAGGACAGGCAGTCGGGTACAGTCTTCCGCGCAGGAAGCACAAGAGAGTCAGGTTCAGACTTCCGATCAGGAAGGTTCCTATTCTCGCTCCTCGGAGAGGCCGCCCAGGTCCTCTGACGACGAGTGAATTTTACGCTTCCATCCGAGAAGGTAGCCCGATCTCCGCCCTTCGGAGATCTACGGCAGAGTTGCCCAGGCTCTGTACCGCGAGTGAACCCCCGCTTCCATCCCAGAAGGAAGTAACTGATCTTCGCCCTTCGGAGATCAACAACCCCGGAGACCGCCCAGGCCTCTGATTATCGCCGCGGTTGTACCTACTCCCGATCCGGGGGTACTTGAATACCTAGTGCGAACGCGAGTACTCTGCGTACAAAACAACCACTGGACCCTGGACAGCCATCACTAATGGGAAGTGCCTCTGACTCTCATGATAATTCTTCAACCCTGTCAGCCAAGTGAATCTCTAACTTTAAGAATACAACCTTTTATGTAGATTTAACGAAGTAATTAGTTAATTTTAAGTACACAGACTTTACAGGTAGATTTAAGTAATTGCCTATCTAGTTTTATTGAAATTTTGTGTCTAATTAAGATTAACTCTAGTTTTAAGACTAACCCCACGAATGTCAAAATAAATGACTTGTAACTACCTAAGATTGCTTTTCAGTTCCTAACCTTTTTGCGTTATTCCTAGAACTTTACCCACTACACTAACCACCGTCTTCACATGTTATGATTATGGTTTGGTATTTCAACCACCGTCCCTTTCAAAATCAATTTGTCTAAATAAAAATAATATTTCGCTCGGCTAGCAGTTCCAGGAATATAATCCAGGCCACGTCCATACGTAGTATATACATATTAAAGTTCCCGTCTGTGAGGACTATATGTGATTGTATGGCAAGCAATATCGTGAGATAGGGCACGCCCAATTATATTAATGTCATATTTTTTCGTGTGTAACGGGCATTAGCTGTTAAAACACCAAAAGTGCCTTCAGACAAGCGGGTGGCCCAATAGTGTGGCCGACAGAAAAAATATATTAACCGAGTTTTTATTTTGTGACTTGGCAATAATGGCAATATTCCTTGTCTCCGCTGAGCGAAGCGGTCTTGAAATTTGAAATTTCGCTTTGGAAATTTCTGAAGCGACATTTCAAATTTCAAGACCGCTTCGCTCAGCGGAGGTAAATAAAGCCATAAAATAATAAGAACAGACGAAATATAGTGTCCCAGGGTATCAAGAGGATAAAGATGTAAAGAAAGTGTGATAAAAAAATATTCGTACCAAAGCCACATATAAAAAAAATAACATTAATTATTTATCAGAATAGTTAGCCATACCATTCAACACTCACTTTCGACAGTGTGTCTTCAAAACTTCAACCCTCAAAGATTAATAATTTGCGCATTCACCAGTGAAGAAAAAAGATACTGTAATTTATAACCGATTTTCTATTCACGTTTAGTAGACCGGAGCGAATCACAAAAGAGCGAATGAAAAATATTTCTTAAAACGAGCTAAATAATTATGATTTTTTTTACTAATCCGTACAATAATTTTATAGATGCTTGAAACAACATTTTTCCGCTGCAAAGAAATGTCAAATCTTATTGCCTATTAATTATTACTACGGTCCAAAAATTCTGTGGAAATGAATAATAGCAAAGTACAAACTTTATTTTGAACCCTTCACCCAGCATCAAAGTTGGTTATAGAGAGAGCAGCTCTAATGGCCCCACTACACGATCGGTCATCAGCTGACGGATGCGATGGCCCGCCACGTGTAGGGGGCACCACCATCGCTGGCCCATTATCCTTTGATGTGTGCCCACTTCGAATGGCCCATCGTGTAGAGGGCGTGGTGGCGTCGGATTGCTTATGACACAGTGCAATGGCGTGGGATGGACTTGTTGACGATTTTTTGTCCACACATCAAAGGATAGTGAGCGGGCGATAGTGGTGCCCTCTACAGGTGGCAAACTGCTGTGTTCGCTTGAACGTGCTCCGGAAATGACGTTCTTATTATTTACATATTTTCTTGTAAATAAGGAACTCCAGTCCATTTGTTTTAATCAATAATGACTTAAATATCAGTATATTTCGTTTTTTTCATGGTTAAAATAATTTTCAATTTTTCAAAGCACACCAAAACGGTCCAAATCTATGACCGTTCAGTATTGATCAGTTTTGAGGTTAGAATGTCAAATTTCTAACGAGGATTAGCTTTACCCTACATAATTTTATATTTTATTCATAGTAAACCATAACTAAACATAAGTTAGAAAATGATTTACCTTTTTAGAAACTGGGTGGCCACACCTCTTCTGGGCCAGGAATTTGCCTAATTAAGCAAAAGATACGTAAAATAGATGTATTTTTCTTGGGTATATCATGGTCATTGTACCTGTCAAGTTTTAGCGCGAATTTTTGTTTGTGTTGAACACGGAGGTGTTCGCATAAGGTGCGTACGCTTCCACTGACGTATTATTGACAAATTTAGTAACAAGGAGCGAGCCATGGGACGTACATTCCCGGCTATGTTCATATGACCACAGATATGAAATCTGCCGTGTGGCAGCAAAGCAAAACACAATTACACTCCGACATTCCAGCAGTTAGGCCGTCCACTCGTGTGGAAGCCACTTTCCGTTTTCATTTCCTGTGGCCACGCCTCTTCTGGATCAGGAATTTGCCACCACACAGTTCGCTTTGCCCATTTATGGCAAAACCGCTGGGCCACTTAATATTATGCTTTCACCATGTGGCGACCTGAGGGACATTACGGTGTCCCTCTATTAATAATTACTTATGAGGAAAAAATACTTTAACGACAAAAATATTTTATTTTTACTATTACACTTTTACTATTACATTTTCTTAAGGGATAATCCCGACGACTGGCGCAATGTCTCCTGGGAAGGGTGACGGGAACAAGAATCCTCCTAGCACTGCTTCAGAGGGACTGCTCTGGTGTCCTGGCAACAGCTCGTCCTAAGTACTCTTACTTAATCTATTTCGGTTCTCCCTTTTACCGTTTTATGTTAGTATTTCTCCGCGTCTCACCATCTTCTACGGACCACGGACGAGTAGCGCATAGCCACCATTATTACTAGAGCCACTTTTGTCGACCGTACGTATGTACTAACCATTCTGGGCTGTGGTATTTTACTAACCTCCTTCTAAGTTAATGCTATGCACGGACACTTGAGGGTTTAGAATCATTTGTAACCTTAGCTTCGTTGAACTAAAAAATTAGAGTCCTTGACGTTCACCCTGAAGGAGTAATCATAAGTTATTTATACCGGGGTGGGAAAGTGATGGGTAACCTCAACTATTACAATAAAGAACAATTTTTCTGGAGTGTGGTTTAGTCTCAGGGTCAACAGGTTATTTAAAAAAATATTTCTCGAGTACTTATTTGAACAGCTTTATGGCTAGTAATGTTCATTGTTATATAACTAAAAAATTCCAAGATGGCGTATGTTTTTATAATGCCATCTAGCGGTTGAAGTTTGTATTAAATTACATCATGAATGTGGCGTGTGTTGTTTGGCTTTCGTGAGATAATTCGTAAATAAAAATTGTTTTTAATTGTTAGAGTTTAACACAAAACACCGTTTAAATATTACAGTGCATTGCAAGTTTTTCACAGAAGTGAGTGGCCAACTGTTTATATCCAATATTTTTTGAAGTTTCTTGGATATAAGTTAACGAAATGCGTTCGGTTCATGGACACCCGAAAAGGACAAAAAGTAACAAGAACCTTTAAATGTTGGCGGAGGAATGGTGTTAGTTTGTTATATTTATTCTACCATATAAGATCTCTGTTTACATTTTGGAATAGATGCGCACAAGAAATAACCCTGATGCTTTCACCGAAAGCTGACAAATACTTTGTCGTAATGCTAGGTTAGTAGACTTATGCTGTAAAATGTCATTCTGCTATATATCGCCATGAATACAGTTATTTCTTCCATCTACACTATTTATTACTAGTAAAATTCTTGTTGTAATTTGCTCAATATCCTGAACTATTTTATCTGATGTTTTTTTTTTCTGACATGGCATGGCAAAGTTCCATAGGATTTGTCATAATACCACGGGATTCAACTGTTCAGACTTTGATGGTAGCTCTTTATAATTCTAATTAAAGACTTTTTAATATCACAACAATCAACATCTATACCGTATAATTATTAAAAAAACGTCGTAGTAGGAATATTTGTGCTACTAAATTGATCTTCATGTTTTGATATTGACAGTGTTAAAATTTACACAACACAGCAGTCCACTTGTATCTAGAAACAAATCAAGATAATGATAAAGTCGATAAAATGCCGAAAAAGTTTCGAGGTACTTATTTATTGTTTACAATAAGATTAAAGCCATCTGCACGTTTCCCGTAAACTTATTCTTAGAATAGGCGTGTAAATATTTTCTTGAGATCAAAACTGTTTGTATGATAGAATGGCTTTACATAAAATATTGTGCAATGTGTTTGTTTTATGTTCTGTAATTTTTTTTTATTTTCATAACCTTTAAATTAATGTAATAAAATTTTAAGATAATTTGAGCAATGTAACTTTAATGTGCTTCAAATTTTCAATATTCAAACGCACAATTCATTTTTATAATCCAAAATATTATTGTGGACAGGTTAAATTTTGTCAGACTTTATTGTTTACTACTTTTGTAAACACTCTTGGTATGTTCTCCCCAAATTAGATTGTTTCTAGAAGAAACTGCCTGTTAATAAGACAGTACCTTTATTGAAAACTTTTTAACTTAAGATTAACTTTACTAATGATAGTTGTTTATTGGTTTTTTCAGTGGTTTTAGAACATTAGATTTGCGAGTGCAAGTAAGATAAGGAGTGCCCACAGAATAGTGATGGTAAAATGACCCGCACGTAGACAGGTAGGCGAGTGAGTGCCGTGCACCATGAGTCACAACCTGGCGGGCATGGCTCCGTACAGGCTGCCCGGGGCAGGCCTCGGGCCCCCCGACTTCAAGCCTCCCCTCGACAACCCCACCCCACCCGCCCCCGCGCCCAGCAACCCCAAGAAGAGACGGAAAACCTCAGCTGCCAACAGCCAACTTCCTCCCCAGCCAGCGCCCTCCGTACAGGATCTTCTTCCGCCTCCGCTCACCGGATATGGCGACACTATCGTAGCCTCCAATCCATTCGACGATTCCCCTTCCATGAATCACAATGGCCCCATGATGGGCCAGAATGGACCAATGATGGGTATGCACGGCATGGGAGGCATGCACCCCATGGGAGGATCCCCCATGAGACACATGAGCCCCCTGCCACACATGAGCCCCATGGGCCAGCAGATGCCGCAGCGGGGAGGAATTAGCCCCATGGGCAACATGAGCCCCATGGGACACATGGGCAGCATGGGCCCTGGCATGGGAGTGAACAATCACAACATGGGCCCTCAACGTTCTATGGGCAGCCCCATGAGCGGAGGACCGCTAGGGAGCCCTATGAACTCCATGCCCATGGGTTCTCCAATGGGAGGAGGACCGATGGGAAGTCCTATGAATAGTATGGGGTCTATGCCCGGAGGACATATGAGCAATAGCCCGATGGGCCCCCCTTTACATAGTCCCTTAGGAGGTGGTTCTATGAATGGACCTCTAAATGGACCCATGGGACCAGTTCCCACAAGTATGAGTGGACCGAGAATGAACGGTCCTTTAGGCCCCAATTGTTCCAATGGCTCCATAGTGTCTTCAAATAGTTCAATGGTATCAAGTCCCATGTCGACGGGGGCACTAGGACCTGGCCACTGTGGGCCATTAAGACATAATAGTCCTATGGGACCTAATGGGCCTATGGGATCAAATTTAGGACCTAATAATGGACCCATGGGCCCAAATGGACCGATGGGATCTATGGGACCCGGACCGCCCTACGGAGGAGGCTCAATGGGACCCATGAGCCACATGGGGCCAGGAGGACACATGGGACCGATGGGGCCTAATGGACAAATGGGTGGTTCAATGGGACCCAATTGTTCCATGGGGCCTAACGGTCCAATGGGCCCTAATGGTCCGATGGGTCCCAATGGCCCGATGGGTCCCAACGGACCAATGGGTCACAATGGACCCATGGGACCAGGTCCGATGGGTCCTAATGGACCTATGGGACCTAATGGACCTATGGGACCTAATGGACCTATGGGCCCAAATGGTCCTATGGGTCATAATTCACCGATGGGCCCTAATGGTCCTATGGGACCAAATGGTCCAATGGGCCCTAATGGTCCAATGGGTCCAAATGGCCCAATGGGCCCCAATGGCTCAATAGGTCATTCAGGTCCTAATGGCCCTATGGGTCCTAATGGACCAATGGGACCCAATGGACCGATGGGTCCTGGAGGTGGAATGGGACCCAATGGGCCGATGGGACCAAACGGACCGATGGGTCCGAACGGTCCAATGAACATGGGTCCGATGGGACCCAACTCTGGAAATAGCGGCAACTCGATGGGTGGATGCGGCCCCCTTGCCAACATGAGCAATATGGCAGCCATGGGCGGCCCCAACATGCAGGGGATGGGAATGGGGATGAACCACCAGATGGGGCAAATCGGGCCCATGGGGATGTTTGGCCCCAAGCCTATGCCCGTGAGTGCGGGGAAGGTATACCCATCAGACCAGCCCATGGTCTTCAACCCCCAGAACCCCAACGCCCCGCCCATCTACCCCTGCGGAGTATGTCACAAAGAAGTACACGACAATGATCAGGCCATCCTCTGTGAATCTGGCTGCAACTTTTGGTTTCACAGGTAAGTCACGAGTACTATCTCTTTATTCTCATTAATAATAATAAAATTGTTCAAATTCCCATCTAGTAGATTTTGTAAAAGAATGTTTCCACATTCTATAAATGAAATTTTCCTCTATCTTGCTTCCTTTTATCGTAAAAATTCAATGTGTTACAAATTGTCCACATTGCCCCTTAGCGATTTTAACGGTGGTCTAATACATAGCATTCACACACGGATTTACCATGTATTCTCGCCCCCGGACCAGATTGGCTCGGCTCGCCGCTCGGGCCAGCCTGCCCATTTTGTCTGGACGGACACAAGCATATCCTCATGTAAATGTGCACAACGGATCGGCCCGCCAAGCATGACGTGACGTCATTCGCAGTCGGCATTCCTACGGAGTGGTTGTGTTTCAAGCGTGGTTAAAAGGCCAAAGATCATTTTTTGCGATAATGGGACATTCTAGGAAAGCGTGTTTGCTTTGTATCAAACAATACCTTGTTTATGGAAGTGGAAGGTTAGAAGCAATGTTTTTTCTAACAAAGAAAAGAGGAATTATAGTAATAACAGCATTATTTTGACAGCCTCCGTGGTCGAGGAGTATGGTTCTTGACTGAATTCGGAGGTCGCGGGATTAAATCCCGGAGTATGCAAGTAAACTTAATTAAATTGTCTTGTATCACATTTAATTCCTATAAAAATAAAATATAGTAGGTATACTCGCAGCACGTTCCAGAGTGGTCGATAGGTACCTACTCTCATTATTATCACCCTGGTGAAAGACCACCATTTAGAATTGAAACATTGCTTGAAATGACTTTAGCCGTGTTTGGTGACCAGATCTGAATAGCCAGGTACTTCCCCACCTTCCTCTCTCCTATCTCCTCGCCCTCCCCATTCCCTTTAGCCTCGCAACGTAACCAAATTGGGGATGTCATAGTCTCCCTGGCTCCAGTTAGCGAGGAGCAGTTTGGACAGTACTGCAGTATTCACATTAAAAAAATATGTATTTATTTACATGACTCAATGAGCGATGGATGCATAATATGATGCAGTTACCACCCTGAGAGATGATCCTTGGGTTAAATATTATTAACTTTTATGTATTTAATAATGTTTTTATCCATAGTAGTGTATAAAGTTTTCTGTTTGTAATTGCAGAGGATGCACGGGCCTGACGGAGCCGGCGTTCCAGCTGCTGACGGCGGAGGTGTATGCGGAGTGGGTGTGTGACAAGTGCTTATCTTCCAAAAACATACCTCTTGTAAAGTTCAAGCCATAATGCACATTGAGCGGCTTCGTGCCTCATACTTAGTGCGTAAAACTACACTCTAACCAAACATGTGTTTAGTGCACTCGGAAGACTTAACTTAGCCTAAGTAAGCGTCCACAGCTCGTGTTGGACAACTTCTTGGAAGGTGTCTCCTCGACGTATGCTATCACAGAGAATACTGCTTCGGAAACGACAGTCGCGTCGTCAAATTTTGAAACGAAATAATCACGATTTAATAGATAAATTTCTTAAATTGTTTGAATGTTTTTATTTATCCTTGCCAATATTTTAAGCTCCTCGTTTTTCTGTGTACCTTTTGAGATGTTTTGTTTTTTGAGATTCTGTATTTGTGTGCATTTGACTCAGTCGGTTTAGAGAACGATGAGATGAGAAGTTGGAGTCGGAGTTGGCAGAGAGAGACTTCTCCCGCAAGTGCACTCCCTTCTATTTAGGTAGACCTTTGTTGTTTATTTGTCACGATTGTTGCTTTAACGTAGGGATTTTATTCATTATATACACGTAAGATTAATTTTGGTGCAAGTGACAATTGTTGCGCAAAATTGAATATAGCTTAGACATAACTACCTACAAATATAACAAATTGTTTTAAAGACTTCTTCGGCCTGTAAATTGTAAATAATCATCCCAGAAATCACATTTACGCTTTATTCTGTATTGTCAGTACTTAGTATTATAATTTTGTAAAAGGCTTGAAATCTTGTGACAACTGTAAATGAGAAAAAAGTTGATTTAATACTCGAGTAAGTAGAATAGACCTTCGGATACCGCTCTCCGAGGATATTCATAAAACCAGATAAGGACGCTCTTCGTGCTTTAAACAAACAAACAACAATACAACCAACCCTGCCTTATCTTTTTTTATGAATATGCCGTTAGATTTAAGTCATATTGAGTTTGTGAGTCATAGGAGAGTAGAGAACTGTAAAGGGTTAAATAATATCTTACTGCATCGTAACAAACGGACTACAATCATTTTATTTCTACAAAATGTAATGTAATATAACAATCATGTTTTTTTTTTAAATCACTTCTTAATGTAATTGGGATACTTAAATTTAAAATTTATTTTATTTCGTAATTATTTTTATCATTGTAAAAGTATTTTTTAATAATGTACCTTCAATTAATGAGGAATATATTTCATGAAATTGGATCTTAGTGCATTGAGAAATAACAAATGAAATCTTCTGAAAACAATTGTAATATATCCATCCTCATGTATCGAATGAAAAGCATTAACCTTTTGCAGAGTTTGTATAAATCATATTTTTTTATATGAAAATATATATTTAAAAAAACATGCAAATTTTTCACTTCATTTTAGTCGGTTCTTTTAATTTACATATCAGTATGTATGAAATTTTGAAAGGATTCGGTTTACATTCATCTTAATGTTTTTAAATTTTATATAAACCGACTTAACACACATTAAAAAAAAGTTTTGAACTACCCATCACATAATAAATGCCTTTGTCACCGATACTCTTGTTTTACAGATGATTAATTATTCGAAACAGAGTGTCACTTACATAGGCTTGATAATATAGTTGCCCGAATGCAGAACTATCCTAACTGCATTTAAGCAAAATTTACAGGGGTGGCATTTAAAGTTTGAAAGTGAGTTCTCTCATATGACAATATGTCTGCGCATGTCGACAAAATCGATGGAAATATGGTTATTCTAGTTAAGATCTTTGACCACAATAGAATCATTTGGACGAAGAACAATGGATGAGTAGAAACGAAATTGACTTGAATGCGACTTAGGATATTTCTGCGTTTGGGTGACGATATGATTTTATGTCTGCCATTGTCAAATGGCATTACAGAGTGATTTATGCGTTAATTGATTTGCAGCGACAATACTCTCTTTCATTGCAGTTTAATTTATTTATCTAAATTAAGTTTATATAATCTGTCAAATAGATTCATTTGTTCAAATTTTTCCTACAGAAAAAATGTTCTATTCTTCTATCAGGAAATCTTCACACTATATTATAATTAATGCAAAATTTATTGTTCTTTATTGAACCTTTAAAATCATCACTGGTTTGGTTATTATGCAAAACAATCTCTTTACTCAATACAAATTTAGTTCTAAACTAGCAAGCACTTCTAAATCACCCAATCATGTTAAATTGAGGTTATAAAAACGAAGTTGCTTAATTCTAATAACATCAGTGTTGTGATATTAAACCATGTAACTGATTATGTGTGGGATAAGTCTATATCTCGTTCGTTAGCTAACGCAAGTTAAATTGCCCAAAAACAACTGATTTTGACAGTTTTCATAAACGCAGCGTCGTCTTTTGCGTTTGCGTATCGGATTTATGCCTTAACAATATGCGGATGGGGACTACGAAACTGTCGAAATGTGTTGTTTATGGCCGATTTAACTTGCGTTAGCCAACGCAATAGATATAGACTTGGCCCCCTGATCGAAAGGGCAAAAGTGGTGACAACTTAACACTTGACACTAGAGCACTCGAGTCAATTATTCAGTATTCTGGTTGTCGCCGTGACCAAGGTGTTGGATTCAGTTTCTTGTTTGTTTTCCGATCAGTAATGGTGGTTAGTATATTTTACCGGAGTACTTAGGTATTAAATTTTGAAATTCACTAGAGATTCTGTCCATACGCTATTATTGTATTATTTATAACTTGTCACGTTTCACTTACGCATGGGATTTTTAATCAGTACTTAAGAATAAATAATTTGTGTTCAAATAAAAAAGCATAAATAATTCTCATAAATTTTATTAGTTGTAAAAAGCGGAATAATTATTTTCATATATAAAAAATATCAATTATGAATTAAATATATGTAATAAATTTGAAAAATTGTATAAAATTTTAAATAACATTTGTGAATTTTGATGAACTTTTATAATATCGTTGATTTTGCATTAGCAGGAGAGATTCTTTTCTTAATCTTCTACACCTGGAAAGATAAAATGAAAATATGCATAAATTTTAATTTCACTTGCTTGATTTTGAGGTTGACTTGAAAACGGCTCTTTTGCGGTGATATATTCTAATGTGATTTCTAAGTCAAATGTATTATGAACTAAGTTATATTTTGCAAATAAACGAAAATTAGAACTTTTTCCTTTCATTTGACAAGAAAATCATCGACTAGAAATTCGTGCAAACCTGCCCACAATGTTTCTGTGATAGTCTTCCTTAATTATATACATATTATAAGTAATATACCATTAGGTGTGTACATTGCAATATTGCTTGGGATTAATATAATATATATATCAACAGTGTCTCGAAACTCGTGTTATTTACAATTTGGTGTTTAACAATACATGTTTAAGCAAAATAAACTCATAGCACATTTGTCAATGTTTCAAACCCTGTATGTATCAAATTTAAACATCGGGATTAGCATTAAATAACATATGTTTTATGTCTAGATTTTCTAGAAAGGCTCAAATGTTAACCAAATCGACAAGTTCAACACTAAATGCGACAAAGAATCTCCAGTATCCCACTTCTACCACGAGTTCTCGGATACTGTGTATTCCTTACTTCAGCACAAAGGATGAACTTAAATTGAAGTGAACAAAACTGTGTTGGAAATTATCTCAAATCTGCGAATAGAAACATTGAAGTGATTTTATTTAATGATTTAATTGTGTTCCTAGCATCTCATCCACCGGGTACATTATTATTATAATTAGACCATTGGCATTGGTATAAAGCACACTCCATGAGCCATACTGCATTTACTGCATTTCCTTTTGTTTCAATGTCCAATAGTGTTATGCACAATACCGTTATTAGCTTCAATTCACAACTTTAGTAGGCGGAGAATGATAAGTAATGCGGTACTACTGTTTCTTTCCCAACTGTCGTGTGGTCTTGTGTTTTATACCGATGGAAATAATATGCTGAAATTAACGTTATAATAGCAATGATATGTAATTTAATTGATTTGTGTTCATTACTCGCCGGACCTTCGATCAATCACGCCCGGTTATATTTTTAAGTGACAATATTTTTATAAATACAAATCGCTTACTGGATGTAAATATTACTGTGAGTCTTAGTTATTTGTAACTTTATTTTGGGAAGATTATTGTGACTGTACAGCTTTTTTTTATTAAAGTAAGCGTCTACTTATATTTGTGGCCAGATTGTTTATATAAATGGGCATCAATCATAATAATTATTATTATTGAATGTTTAAATGAACTTCCAGATTCTTATTGAAATGAATTTTAAAGTAATATTTGTGTAAAAAGTCCCATCGACTATTGACTAACAAATATTGATCATTATGGTAAACAAATCTGTGCATAGTTTATTTTTTATTATGTGAATATTACTACTAAATATCAGCAATAATTAATAAAAAATTGTTATACATTATTTTTGCTTTTATTATCTGACTACTCCATTTGCCATAAAAGTACACCTATCCAATCTCCAGGTGCTTTTAATAGCCCCGTCCGCACACGACACTGCGCTCCTAGCGTTTGAGGCGGTCAAAAGGGCAAACGAAATCAATTGTGGTCATAATAATATTTCAGGCTTTTACTTGTTCTTGCTCACACTTGTCTAGGTCATGTGTCGCACGCCTGTCAGAAGCAGGAGGGTGCTATTGATGCGATTTTATACAATTATTTGTAACTAACCTGCATCCGATTTGGCCTTTCTCGCTTCAATTCTGGAATATATTAATAAGGTTTTTATTCCAGGATAGTTGTGTGGTTTAAAGAAACAAAACAAATATCAACACATATTATACAAACAGTAAATAAATGAACACTGGGGGAAAGGCCAGTACTTGCGACCAGTAACCAGAAATAAAAAGCTGATGAAACATTTTACATTATTATGTAATTGCTTTATACCTCAGGGTCTCCTGTGTGGAGTTAATATTTTTAAAGGTATCACTTTTTTTTAGGGGTATCACAAACTCAAAAGATTGGGGACCCTGCATTACCAATAATTCTATCATGCTAGGTACAAAGAGTATGAGTAAAAAAAATAATATTTCAGTTCAATTCATCGTTTCAATCTCCAGGACAACATTCTCACATATTTTTGAAATCTTTCACCTTGATACCCCATGCAAACTTTGTCCCAGAGACATTATTTCAATATCTCTCTTTGTCCCAGAGAGAGATATTGAAATAATGAACCAAATGGAAATGTAATTCCTTCTCTTTCAGGTCTATTTACATCTACCAACACTGCACAGTGCAGGTACCACAACATTAGTTGCTTACATTATCTATGAACACAATCATATTGCGTACATAAGCATAACGTATACGCGCATGCACTGGCCGGCACTGACTGAGATTGTCAGCTAGAATATTTTGACATACTGGTTGCTGCTTTTGACGTCTGCGCCTACGCAGCTGCTATGAACATATACCGTTAGCACCGCCATCTTCGTCAGTTGGCATCATTAGATGCAGATATTACTAAAGGTGAGAAGATGGATAACGATAAATTGATTCAATTTATCGTTAAAATTCGTATCATAGAAAATTTAGGTTATATAATAATAATAAATATGGGAATAGGATTATAAAATCCTGTTGTGACGAACTCTAACACTCAGTCGACAGCCGTACTCGCATCTGTGTTGTATGGTGTAATGGGAATACTCGCGTCTGTGCTGTGCTGTGCATGTACTGTTCTGCTCCATGCCGTGCTGGTAGATGTGAATAGACCTCTATACCTAGCATGATAGAATTGATAAGTCAAACAAGTGTATTTGTGATTACCTACACAAAACAGTTTATTGCAATCTATAAAAAAAAAGAAGAAAGAATGTGGGATTCTGGATTGATAAAAAAATATGACTGGAAACAAAAATAATGTTTGAAAAATTAAGGTAGACCTACAAATTTACAAATTTTTTATGATCATTTCATCATATTAGTGAATTTTCTTTCACCTTTATTATTTCATCACCTTTGGCAACCAAGCAATGCCATGTGTATAAAAATGCTGTCATAAATAATTTTTAATTCTATGGTCTCCGAACCAATGACTACTATTTCTTCATTGTCTCAAAACAGACGCTGTTATAACTTAGTTGATTATTACGCGCCATGGTTATAAGTCAAGTATTTCACTATTCCAACCTTACACACCGTGTAATGTTTACTCTGCGTTTATAAGTAAGACTGATATTGTTTGGTGAGGTAGGTAACGTACATGCATATGTTTCATATTTAATGTCAATAAATGCCCAGATTGCCGGCAATGAAATCAATATTCCTGCCAATGAGAGTTCATTGTAACCTCTTTTTTCTGTTACTTGCATCATTCATGGGAAAGATGGAGAGGCTACAACGTAGCTATCATTAGTACGCATTTACCAATTTTTTTTGTTTAACTTTTAGTGTGCAGAAATTGCCCATCGGATATACGAGTACAAAATTTGTATCTGTTGAAGGCCGGCGTATCCGATCGGCAATGTCAAAAAATCACTTTTCTGAATATAGAAGCTATTTCTGGGGAAACTACTTATAGATATATATATATATATATATAATTTTTATAAATATATAAATACATTATCTGGTAAGATGGTACAATTTACAAAAACATCAATTTGCAAAAATAAGCAAGTTATTACAAAAATACAGTCAGATGGGCACAAATTTACCCTCGGCACACTAGTAAAATGTTTGAAACTTTTTTTTGTTTATGTCATTTTTATATTTTGTATTGTTGATGTATTGTAGGTGTCCGAACCAATTGTCAACATTTATATTAAATTCCACCATTATATTATTATGTATGCTAACAAGCAAAGGACAGCACACTGAATAACGTTGGCCTGCTATTTATATGCTACTCATAATATGTTTGTACTTACTCAGGGGTAATGGAACAAAGCAACAACTGTTTAGTGTCAGACTTCACCTGCTTGATTTTTCTCTTTCTAACTTCTTTACTCTTTGCTGCATTAAAGTTTTGGTTCAAATTCGGCTTTTTAACATGCAAGGGCAATTCAGTGCAATATAATTCTGCAAATTTATATGCATAAAATAAGATAGACTAAATTAAAATGAGCTGTACACTACCATTGTGATATTAATAATTTAAACAATATTTGTTTGCAGGCCTTTTTTTTGCTAATTTCAATTCTAATAAATGATTTTTTTAAATGTATGTGTAAAATTACGTTTTAACCGCCCTACCCATACGAACGTACGTGATACGGCCGCTATGTTATCGCCCGAACGCAACAAGCCGTATCCCATACGTTCAGGTACAAAAAGCTATACCCAAAACCCACAAAACATTCGTATACGTCAAGTTTGTTACTGCATCATCTTGTTTAGTATTTCGAAGTCAGCCGAAGCTAACGGATGTGTGCGGATATTTTCGTATCTCCCATACAAGTTACGCCACTAGTCACACGTATTGTTATTGCGAAATCTAATGAAAAAACCCGATGTTTTTTTACCAACTTTTTTAATAATAACCCAAAGGACGGGTGGTTAAGTAAAATAGCTGTAACTTCTGGACTATTGCTTATTTTGAAATAAAACTTTAAATTTCTTACTTTTTTTTACATTAACTTCACACAGGGGGCCTGAGGGAAATTATTTTCCTCAGGGCCTATGTCATCTTTGGGGATACAGTGTGGAGAGTCTTTTTGAGGAAAGAAAGAAGTGAATCTGGGTCTTGAAGAGACCCATGTTGTAGGAGGGAGGAAACACAGGCCGGCAAATCATTCCACAGCTGAGCTGTTGAATTCAATAATGAGTCGTAGAAACGACCAGTTCTCATGTGACAAATTTCAATTATGTACAGAGGTGTTGGGCGCACGTTTGACGTGTTTCCCGATTGCACCGGTAACAAAGGGATCGATGGCGCTAGTTCCTTTATAAAATTAAGACACAATTGCGAAAAACGTGTTTACACATCTCCTGCAAACCGAGTGTTAATAAAACTTCAACAATATGAATTGGATAAACATACAGAAAAGAAAAAGATTTGGGTGTGATCGAGAACTAAAATTAGAACCTTCTACTTACCGGATGAATGTTCTATCAATTGCACTACCTAACCTAGTTATCAACCACAAACGACAGCGTGGAAACCGGGCTCAGTAGCGTATTTGGTAGAGCTCAGCAATCGGAAGAGTTCGATTCTCGGTTGCGCCTAAATCTTTTTCTTTTCTGTATATTTTTCTATTTCATATTGTTAAAATTTTATTCATATTTCTACAATAATTATTATGATGTACTACTTTGCCAGGTGCGAATGTCTATTTAAACGTGAAAATGCAGGTGTGTGCAAATGTACAAGTGACTATTATTTGATGCTTTTTTGCTTGAATGCTCCTAATAGGGGAGACATTCAAGCAAAAAAGTTTATATGAACTTGATGTTTAAACAACTTTCTATTTTTTTATAAGTCCTGCAAATGGAAAGACTTTGTAAAATAATAACTTACCTTTGTTAATGGGATCTTTAATTTCAAAATCACGAAGAGAAAATGTAGATTCCTAAAAAATCACAAAAATTCCTACAACAAACATAGAAACAAACAATATTACTCAGCAAATTAAAATGGTTTCATATAAATGTTAAATTCAATATTGCCTTAGCTATTTTAAAATGAAAAATCTATCTATATGTATAAAGAAGAGTGTCTGTGGGTTTGTTTTTTATACAAATCTACAGTTTTATTCTAAGCTTGATGAAATTTTGCACACTTGACCTTCAAAAAAGAAGAAGGTCACTGCCTACGTGAGATGTCTAAAAGCCACCCCCTTTCCCACCCTTAAAAAGGAAAACTTTGATACATCTTGAAAAAAATTTGCACACGTGACGTTCAAAACGAAAGAAAAATTACTGGGTAGAGGTAACACATCACTACAAAAACTGTATTCCAAACTATTCATAACCCCGGGCAACACCGGATACTTCAGCTAGAAGTATATTATCCTCTTCGGGCCCACGGTATCATATACGATACTCAAGATCTATTTCATAAATATTCTTTGCTGATAATGTTTATCAACCCAGACCCGAAGTACCAGATAAAAATAGGCATCTGTTTTACTGACATGCCTACTTTATCTGATACTTCGGGTCTGGGTAGGTAAAAATTATCAGCAAAGAATATTTATGAAATAGATCTTCAGTATCGTATATGATACCGTGGGCCCGAAGATGTTATATTTATGTCGTAAGTAACACTTTTTGAAGTAATAATTATTACAGTTTCAAATAATTCAAAATCAAATTGTTCATTGAAAGGTAAGGTACAGATTTACAATTAATTAATTTATCTGTGCAGGTGGCCCAAAAGGGAAAGAAAAAACTAATTTTTTTACACAGGTAACCACAATATCTGCAGTACTGACGCCCCTAACCTCACAAATAACTTTGAACATTAACAAAGAACATTTGACACACTATATTTGAAAAAAAAATCTTTACTTGAAGTGAAGAAAAGTTTTCAGATTAAAGGTCTCGTTTAGTGATATTTACCATATTAGGGTGACTATCAGTGCAAAGGTTTGCTGGTTTTTGATTCAGTCCATTGGAAGAATTATTAATATCTATGGGTTGTCCTTCTACCATGATGGTTTTATTGTTCCCAGTGCTGGTGCTATTAATATTATGATCTGTCTTGTCGTACAGTCCATATTTGATTCTGTCCTGAGGACGAAGGGTTCCCACTTGTTTCATTGTTTGGTAAATCTGAAAAACCATCATGTTAAATATCACTTTTCAGATACATATTAAATGTTAATAATTTCGGCCGTTTTAGAGACATATTGTTGTGTCTACAATCAGGAAAGATGTGATACTGGATTTAACTAATTATCTTTTGTCTCTTCGTTTGCAATATTAAATCTGAACCTTTTAAAGAAATACTAAATAAAAGAGGTCCCGATTATGATCATTGTGGTAAACCAGAAAATACAATAGGCGAATGCTGAGTTAAATGAATTATTGTTTGTTCTATGATGTATTCTCCATTGCCGATTATTTTATGAAAGGGTGTAAATTAGTGTATAACATGCCAGTCCAAGATAAATTTAACAAAATAATAAATTGAAAATACGTTTTGGTGGATGTCTTTATATCATATTTGAGAGTGGTGTATTCACAAACCTGCTCCAGAAGTCCATAGCTACGGATGAGGAAATCTCTGCGAGCCAACTGGGTGATTCTTTCCCTCTCCTCGGACTCAACGATTGGCATCGGCTCAAATGAGTCGCGAGTAAATTTTTTGATCTGAAAAATGAATTTCCAACAGTTCTAGGTGAGAATGTTCCTATTTTCTTATACATATCTATGTATATACTTAAGTTGGGTTCCCACCTCATTTATTCTATGATCATTTCATAGAATCTATGAAAAAGATCAGTGAGAACAGGCTTTCTATGCAATAGAATGCCCGATAGAAAAGAAAGCCCTAATGTTAAATATACTTCAACTTTATTTCTATCAAATGGACCATAGAGTAGATAAGGTGGGAACCCAGCATTACATACATATGTATTTATGTTGTCCTGCGAGTTTAAAAAGTTTAATTGTTCTAAAAAAGAGTAGTCTTGACGTGAGAACTGATGGGGGCACCCCCATCTGGTATTTAAAACGATTCGGGAGAGTGACGGGTGCCTTCAACTGAACGGTCATATTCTACCGATCGTTAAAAGGAATCTTTGGAATTTTTAACAGGACATGTATGTATGTAATTAATTATACCAGCTTGCTTACGTGATGTGTTTTAATTGGTTTCAGTTTTTCTTTTTTCAATACAATTGCAGTAGTAACCTGGCCACTCTCTTTAGTGGGACTGGCATCCTTTGGCTCTGGCTCCTCTTCCTTGAAGTTCCTCAATGGCAGCTTCTTCAGAGCTTCCGCCTTCAACCTTGTTTGCTACAAAAGGAGCCATCAAGATTAATTTATTCCAGCCAAAGAATTAAATCACCCCTTTATTAGATATGGAAGATTGTATGGTACCTCTATTTCTTCACGCTGTAAACGAGCAATATCACCTCTCAATCTGGAGCTTGCAGTGCTTGTGTATAGAGAACTTGAAGGTTGATGGAAGAAGTCAGAATAGTCGTCACTACTAGGGTACACACGTCTGTAAAACAAAGTCCTATTTTATATTGGATTATGATTTTTTTGTACTACTAAGCAATTTATCTTTCGAAGGATAATAATAGAAGACAAAGATCTAATATACTGGTGAATAAATGTAATATAGGAGATATTTACAAATAAATAGTCTTGTGAACATAGTATTAATTCTCAACAGTATTTGAGATCAAATGTACCTAAAGTTGCCAAGATGATCTTCTTCCCATTGTATCTGGGCGAGCCAGGGAGACTTCTCGTTCTCTTTGAGCAATTCTTTTTCCACATTGGTGAGCTTTTCAATCATGCCTCTACAGAACAAAAGTTAAACATAATTTAATTAATTCAATACAAATGCAGTTGGAATCCATTTGCATTTTGATAAAACAAGGAAGATGACCAACCAAGTAGAATAATAAACTATCACAGAAGGGTCTTGTTGAGTAAGAAGAATAACAAACTATCACAAGATGTATTAATTGTTTTGGTGTTTAATTCGTAGAACTCCATTTTTTTTTTATTTTTAATTGAATGTAAATCAAATTTAATAATGTTATTATTAAGTTCTGCAAGTATTTTTAGTTTTTATTATTGTGACAGCTGTTTCGGCGTTTAAGGTTATTTTCAAACTGTGGTTAATCCACATTGTGACGACTTATTTATGATTTTATTTACTCCCACCCCATTCTAATTTGGACGGGTTTGTAAAAATAATGATTTATAATCAGTAAAACCGATTTAGTTAGAAAACAATTAAAATTCTGAATTCTGTGAAGTTTTCACATTTATAATGTGTGTCCTCGTATTTAACCGATAATGTTTCCTTAATTGATTTATTTAAATGTGTTGATAATGTGAACATACTGAGAAGCGGTCAATATATAATTTTCCTTACTTTATTAATTAATGTTATATTAGGATCATTAAACGCCGAAACAGCTGACACAATAATAAAAACTAAAATTACTTTCAGAACTTAATAATAACATTATTAAATTTGGTTTAAATTAAATTTTTTTTAAATATTACAGGGCTGTCTTTTTGAGAAAGTAAAATTACAAACTATCATAGGAGGGTCTTGTGAGTAAGTAGATATGTTTACCTTGGACAAGAAATAAGGATGGGAAAATTGTAAAAAGAAGATTTATCATTGAGTGGGTGTTTTGTAAATTAAAATTGATAGGATATGGGTATCCGGTAAATTCACTGCGGAAAAATTACAGTGGAGAAAGTTAACCACCTACGAGAAAAATATTCGAAAGCGTGTTTTTTTAATAAAAGTATTAAAATGAAATAAATTAAAGTCGCCCCCAAAATCATAAGGGCTCTTGTGCGATTTTGACGGTTTGGAGTTGCGAATGCAGTTTTCTTCGCCATTTGTTAATTTATAAGAAAAACAACCTACACATGATTTTTTTCACTCCGTGAACAGTTGTACGTGTTGTACTCAAAAGTCAATTTTTGCACAAGTGCTCTTTTGCTTTTGGGACAGCAAAATAACAGCTATATTTAAATAATTTATTGCAATTAATAGCCTGATGATATTTGAGTACCATGAAAAAATGTACCAGTCTTAAAACAGGCATGATTGTTCGAAACCGGTCAGGTCTGATAAACAAGTGGAATAAAGTTTTAAATTGGTTTCATTATATATGTACTCATTACCCAAATACAAACAGACATTTTATTTTATCAATTGTGTGCGGTGAACTTTCCACGTGGTGAATCTTCCGCAGTGAATTTGTGGGCGGTAAACTTTCCCCACAGTGAATTGTGGGAGGTGAATCTTCCTAGAACCGATAGACATGAGAATATCTTATACAGAATGCAGATTTGGGTTAATGCTGTGTACAAGATACTATCAATATCGAATCGGTGAGAAAAATGGAATAGAAAAATCTAACTAATCAGGTACATACTTCCCAACATCCCACATCCCCAAGTATTTCCCCTCCCTGTTTCGTTCAACCACTCTACAATCCCCAAAATTGGGCTTGTGATAGTCTCACTAGTTCCAAGCAGTTGGGACTCTAGTGCGGTATCAAAAGAGAAACAGAGGGAGACATCAAATCAGATGGTCTGATGACATTAAAACCACAGGTGGAAGATTACAACAAAAGACAAAAAACTTATGTGACATGTCACACAACATAAAAATAGGCAAATGCAAAAAAATAATATTTCAAATGACTCTTTTTAAAGGGGAACAATCACATTGTAATTAAAAAAAAAATCAAGTACAATGATCTTACTTATGGGTGTGCTTATTTAGTAACCTCTCCTGGATTCTACGCCGATCTTCCTCCAGTACTTTGCGCCTGTCGCATTGCCAGATGTTCAATAGCTGGAATGTATCAGTCAGGAGACTGTCTTTGACCTCCTTATCCAGAGCGGTTTCAGTGTGGAAGCTCGGTGAATGATTGACCTGCAAGCACCAAACAAATGTTATTATAGGATAAAAAATAACATAATTATGAATCTCGATTCATAGTTACAAAAAAATGATGAGATAAATTGCAAAAGTGAGTGAACACTTTTGAAGCTCTGCTCTCGTCTTAGCTTCTAGAGTTTTTTTTAACTAGACCACAGAACTACACTAAGGTAGCCTTTCCGAGGCCAGGAGATCTTTCAATCTCCAGCCATCTTAATGTGTAAAGGCTTTGCAATTAGACCCTGCCAGTGTGCCAATACGAAATGAATGGTTAATCGCATAAAGGTAAGAGTTAACCATCTATCACGGTGTCTCTGAAGACTTTTATTATTATTTTCATGTCAGAATCACACAAGAGTCCCAACCGTCTGGAGCCAGTGAGACTACGGTATCCCCAATTGGGGTATGTTGTGAGGCTGAAGGTATTGGGGAGGGGAAGGAGATGGGGAAGAAGGTGGAGAAATACCTGGCTATTCAGATCTGGTCACCAAACACAGCTTAAGCCATTTCAAGCAACGTTTCAATTCTGAATGGTGGTCTTTCACCAGGACGATACTGCCTCTGAAACAGGTCTGCATAGAGTGCATACCTTCCGTTAGCACTCCGGCAATAGGCCAATTGATTTCTATCAAGGACATTGGCATTTCTTCATCATCAATAATAAATAAAAAAAGCTTACCTCTAAAATAAAGGGTTGTAAATTTTGATCCAAAAGAATATCGAACCCTAAGATTTCAAAACAGGCTTGCATCTGAAAAAAGGGAAAAATACCAAGTGAATTATGAATATATGAAGATGATAATTAATAATTCAAATAATGGTGTTTAATATTAAATATTACCGCATCGTGGGAAGGAAAGCAAGCTCGATAGCTGTGGCGAAGGATGGGCCATGCAGAAATCACAGTCTTGACGATAGCTTGGTCAATCAGCTGCCACATGGCTTCAGTATCCACCCCTTGGGATTTCAGAAGAAGATTCAGGGTTGATATTTTACTGCAAAAGATACCACCGCAAGTTAGTTACATAGATTAATAATAATTTACTAAGATCTCGTTGCAGAGTTGCAAGCGAGTGTGATAGTTTAAGAGTATTAACACAATTACAATTTCAGGACTCCACTTATAATCTACATATGCCATAACATGATGACATCAAACAGATAACCTACCGTTTGCTGCCAGATTCATTATCTGTAACAAAGGTCCTGCTGTGCCTGTTGACGGCATAGTTAGTTAGGTGCATGAACACATTGGTGGTGTTGTGACTGTTAGGATCTGCATATTGGCTGGTGGCAAACCTAAAAACAGTATAAATAGAAGGTGTAATCATTACATCAAATTATCTAACCATTTAATTCATTTTGTCCGCTAGATACACAGCAATACACAATATTTTTATAACAAGTACAATCCATACTAATATAGTATGTTATGTGTATTTTTTTTATGATTACCGCATAAGAGTCCCAACTGCTCGAAACCGTCTGGAGCCAGTGAGACTATGGCATTTCCAATTGGGGAATGTTGTGAGGCTGAAGGTATTGGGGAGGGGAAGGAGAAGGGGAAGAGGGGGGTGGGTAAATACCTGGCTATTCAGATCTGGTCACCAAACATGGCTAAAAGCCATTTCAAGCAACATTTCAATTCTGAACGGTGGTCTTTTACCAGGGTGATATTGAGAGTATCTTCCACTCTGGAACGTGCGCAAATATACAATATATTATTTTTAAATTAATTAATTGTGAAACAACACAAATTAATTAAATAAAATTTACTTGCGCACGCCGGGATTTGATCCCGCGACCTTCGGATTCGTAGTCGAGAGCCTTACCCCTCGACCATGGAGGCCGTCAAAAGTATATATTATAAGCAAGTATGCTTGTTATGTGTGCACTCCCGAGTGGAAGACTCTCAGTATCGCCCTGGTGAGAAAGGCGGAATGTTGCTTGAAATAGCTTTAACATGTTTATAAATATATCTGAATAACCAGATGCTATCCAAACTTCCTCTATCCTGTTCTCCTTTCCATCGCCAATCTCCGACTTTCTCCGAATTACAGCTGCCATAGTCTTAATTCTCAATAGGGCTCTTGTGTAACGTAAAAAGAATAATAAAAAAAATCTGTTGAATAGTAATAAAAATTGCCTTCCATTATTCTCAATCCCTTTGGCTAGCTAAACACTCGTAAGTAAAATTTACGGCTTAAGTAAGTTTTTGAGAAGTTACTTATAAGTGTGTTTACACAATTGTAATAATGCTCACGTAAGCTGTTTAGAAGTTTATATGTAAGTGCTCACAGCGACTTGTAAGATTATTCGCGGTAAGATGACTTCCTGTCAACGAGTTGCTGCTTGTCATAATTTACACAGTTTTGTCAAAAAATACGAAAGGGCCTAAAGAAAGTATTGGAATAGAAGTTGACTTGAGAGAAAAAATTCTTCAGGCGGTTTTGTTTCGTTAACGGTAGAATTAAGAATATCTAAATGACAGTCGGATGACAGCAACAAGCTTTGAATACGTCATGTTAAGAAGAATTGAACCGCTAATCAAAAGGAAGGATACTCATCTACGAAAAGCTTTTAAAAATTAAATTATAGTTATCTTTTTGATTTTTCGCATCAGATAATTTATTTTCTTTATGTTTACACTCATTTACTTAGCACTTATTTGTGTTTTATCTAATGTTATTTTTTTACGCTGTTTTCATGAAATAATTACGTATCTTTTCTAATCGGTGAATATTTAACTCCTTTAGTTGATTTCAGTTCAAATAATAAAAATACCAGTTTTTAGAGGAAAAAATCTTATGAAAAACTAGCCTTTTAATTCATCGGCGCCTTTAGGTGCCATTGTGAACATACAGTAAGCCATCTCAACTTATCAAACTGATTTAATAAGCTGTGAGAAGACAGTAAATTCGCGCGAACACAATTAGGCCTGTCATGTTCATGCGACTTATAACTTCTGCAAATTACTATAAATTACGGTAAGTCACTTACAATGTTATTTACATTGGTAATTTTGCCATAAGCTGCTTATTACATAAATCACTTGAGTGTAGCGGCCGCATTTTAATAAGTATCTAGCCACTCTAAATATCAAGCCCTTCAAAAGCCCTAAAGTGTGACATCTTCCTCGATAACAAAAACTTAAATCGATTTATGCAAGATGTATTATCAACCACTGACCTAACGAGTCCTTCGTTATAAACGAAAAGTCTAAGTGGATCACAAGAAGTAATCAGAGTGTAAACACGAATATCAAATTTGTAGCCGTCTATCAGGTACGGCTTGGATATGTACTGCTGGCAGATAAGCCTCTCGGAAATCTTCATGTCCTTCAGGTTCTTGGTGAGGAAGATGCCTCGCCCCTGGCTTCCGCACTCCGGTTTTATTATGAATGTCTTGTTCTTGTGGAGCTTGTTGAAGTTCAGAGCATCATTCAATCTAAAAAAGATATTCAGGTTTCATGACTGACAAAGTCCTATATTTTCATCATCAGTTTAATCCCGGACACATGTCAAACTAAACGTTCCTTTGTGCACCGTATTTAATAAATAATAATAAACACTTAGTTTTGACCACTGTTTTTTAAAAATAATATATAGGAAAACTTCTAGAAATTTTAACACCTGAGGTGTTTAAATAATAATTATTATTCTGAATTCGCCAACCGTCTTTCAGAAACAAATCATTATTTCGATAAAATAAGGGTTTAGAAATTTTACATACAAATACCAGGCGTTTACAATTAGATAAATTATAAATTTTAGAAATAAGAAAAAGCATCAACAGTGAATTAAATATTATTAATAACCCAATCCTTTTTACAAAGAGCCACCTCTAAAATTTGTTTCACGTTAATACCTAAATAGTTACCCCCTCTCTCTAATCCTCTCCCACTACTTATTTTACAGTTTTATTTATGTCTACACTTGTATGTCATTTTAATTTTAGTATACTTTGTATCCTGAAGAAGAAACCATAGGTTCTGAAACATGTAGATAATTTATTATTAAAAACAGTAGACAGATTTTAACTTACTCAGTTGGTAAACACCAAGATTTCGGGAAGAAGTTATAATCCTTCGGGAAACATTTTTGCATGCGGTTTAGATTTCGAGCAAGCAGATCTTTCCTGTAAAGAAAAATAAGAGATGATCAGAGGTACCTATCAACACTGCAACTTTGCAGATTGATTTAATGGAGGTTAATATTGACAAGTCTTGAAGTTGAGGTATGATATCGATGAGGATGGCGTAAAGTGAACTGGTCTCATTAGCTCAGTTGATAGAGCAGTTTTCCCGGTAAGGCAGAGGTCCTGGGCTCGATTCCCAGATGTGACTGACACCTTTTTATTTTCTGTGGTTTTTTTCGGTTTCATGTTTCATTTAGGATTTGTTAATATTATCTTCTTCGATGATTAAATATTACAATGAAGTTTATAAGCTTCAATAAGTTATTAAAATTAAATAAATTCAAATTAAAATTAAATAAATTCAAATTAAAATTAAATAAATTTAAATTAAATAAATTTAAATTAAATAAATTAAAATAAAAAATTAATGGAAGCATAACAAACCGGCATATCTCGAGCATTCCAGGGAAGTGGTTGATCCTTTGAAAGCGTTTCATTTCTTTGGCGCGCTCTACCGAGATACTCATGTCCGTCCAGTAGAAGTTCCAGGTGTCATCATCAGGCACCTCCTTCATGCCGAACGATGAGGCCACCCTGCGCACGGAGGCATATCGACAGCTGGATATGCAGATAGTGATTCGGCGCTTCCTCCGCTTCTTGCGAATCTGTGTCTTGCTTGTGGAACCATCTTGAGTATCTTTAAATATTAATACTTCAGTGAATAGTGAACTAAAGAACACATCATAGAAGAATGTTCACTTCACCAGTTTCCCAAAGGCACATCTGTGCTGAATTTTTTTTTTTTTTGAAACATACATTCACACAAATAAGGTACAATGATTATAAACATTTTGTTGTTGTTTTTTTTTTGTTTTAATTAAATTACTTCTATTGCTATCGATTGGCTGAATAAAATCAGCATTCCATTATGACCTTCACTAACTCTCCTCCACCACACATAGAAGAAAAGTGAATAGTGCCAAAGGTCAAGCCAACCTGGGAAACTTAAAAATCTCAAAAATTCAAGCATGATTTTCAGGCGCCGTTCACGTACATGTACAGTCCCTACACAGGTGTGAATTCAGTAATTATTTTTTATCTCTACACAGGAATGTGTGAACCCTAGACAACAAAGGGCATGCTTTAAAATTTTGTCGTATTTTGTTAATAATCTTTTAATATCTTTTTTAATATCCAGGCGAATATTCACATCGAGCAAATGCTTAAGCCAGTCGCCACCTTAATGTATAAACTAAATGCAAATATATTGAGTCTGCTACAGTTATTTTAATGAAGCCTGCTCGGAGATCCATTATGCACCAGTGAAGCAGCGAGAAACTCAGGAGATAATGCTGCCGTCAGTAGTAACTAGTATTAGCAAACAAGTCTTTTATGTTTCCATTCTACCGACAGGCACCAATTATTTATGAATAATTCTCTAGTAACCCACAGTAAAATAGTGGTGGGCGAAGCGGCTCGGTTTAGTGAACCGGATCACTAAATCAGCTCTCTGTAAAGACAATCCAGATGAAAACTGGACGAAAAAAATATCGTGTAAGAGCGTCTTAAGGACGTCTTTAGGAGGGGTAAGGGAGCGAGGGAGAGGGCATGGTGCGGGAGGACGCGAACCGTTGTTCAAACGAGCCGGATTACCGAACCGGTACACTACAAAGGGCTGATTTAGTGATCCGGCTCACTAAACCGAGCCGTTTCGCCCACCACTAGAGTAAAATATTATAATACAGGTACCTACAAAGATATTGAACAGTGAATAAGTAAATACCTAGAGTGGTGGATGAAGCCAAAGCCTTGAGATGGCTCGGTAAGTTGCTCTCTGACAAGACAGACCCGCTATCTTCTGACGGACACGCAGACTTCTACAGAAAAAATATGTTAGTTATATTTCTCTATGCAATCAAATGAATGAGGAGAATACAAAACAATGTGAGACAAAATAAATTAAAACCCAAAATACTTGAAACTCCTTTTAACTGTAATAGAATTATAATTCTGTCTATTCTGGTTAATCCCTTCCAAGACCAAAATAAAACCAAATATAAACAGTAAAATAACTCAAAACAGAAAAAGAGAAGAGTTTGTAAAACCTGGTATGGATTGAAAAGCGAAATACATTGCAAAAGGGCCTACGGCTGAGTAAAATAAATTATGTGAATTTCATGGAAATATTTTAAATCAGATATAAGTAATAGAAAACCGTGTATGTATTAGTAATGTGAATATTTTCAGCAACTTACTTGAAAGTGATGAGATAAATAAATATATATTTTTTTAAATCAAAGAATCTAAAAATACAAGGTGGATAATTTATAAAAGCTGATGTTTATTTGATAAAAACAGATTGCATTGGTTAATTTTATTTCAATGGAATACATTGGTGAAAACCCTTCTATACTTCGTGGTAGAATTACAAATACTCGAAGAACAAAAATATATTTTGTGAAAAACACTTTGTGCGTTGCGTGAATGGTTGAAATTTACTGCAGATGCAAACCTGCTTTGAAAATAAAGTATTCCTTTTAAAATACATTTACATCTGTAGGAAAAGACTGTCTGAAAACAGCATCGCTTTCTGCAATGATATTATAGGTATGATTGATATTACGATTTTTCTCAATTCAACTAATATGATCAAATAATATTTTTTTTGTTAGTTCTGAAGAACCAAAGAACAAATGATTGTTTTTTTTTGTTAAAATAGCAATAGTATTAAAAAATATCAGAAATTAATTCGAAATAAGTTTTTTATAGAAGTTTACATAAGGACTACAAAGCGATATAACTATTGGTGATTTCTAACATACGTTGTTCGTTTTAAGATAAAAATTTTAATCATTAAGTTTACTCAGTTGGACCTTAGATGGTACTTGGGTTTTTGATAATTTAAATGTAGGGTATCCATATTTTTCATATATTTGGGAATAAGTTCTATTCAAAGAGGTTGTTTTATCTGTAAATATGACAAAAGGATTGACAGGATGAGGTTTCACGCACATAATTAGAATATTTAACATTTAGCACACACAGAAATACGACACAAAAAACAATCAAATAATTGAAGTAAGGAAGTATGGACAATAATGAAATAAGCTTTAGACAATGGAACATACTCAGGGTATTTGCCAGTTTTAGTTTATATATATGATGACATTCTTTGTTGTTGTTATCATCGGATGATATATTATTATTGGAATGAGACTCAGTCAGCTTCTCATCTGCATTCTGCATTATTCATTCCAAGGCAGATTTAATTTATTTCAATGTAGTGAAAATAGTCTGACCATTCATAGAAAATTAAACATGTTCCTACAAAAATATAAAGCGCTGTATAATAATGCTCAGACAGAATGTTATGTTATCACGTACCCTGTACTTTAAAATCATAAAACACAAAGATAACGATTAGTGGAATATTAGCATTTATATTGAATTTCCTGTAAGATTGGCATTTTAATGTTTCTTTCAAATGTCAAGCAGTGCCGCCATGGCAACGAAAAGAAAGATTTTTAAATTTCCAAATAGTAGTGATGGGCGTAATCGAAATATACATTTCAACAATATCGATTACTTTAGCACAATAAAAAATTACCCTTTTTATTGATTTCTCAAAATTTTGGGAGACGTTATTTTTAAGAAATAAATATCTGAATTGTTGTATTTGACATTAGCCTTTGTGTCCAAATATGTATTTTGTTTCGATAATGCCCGTGCTGATGAATTATATCTGACAGCTGACAAGCATAATAATTATACATTGTACTAACCATCAATTCATTTAACCAGTGGTTTCGAAAATAAAATATTTTCACTCAAAAGCTTGCTCAACACCTTCGGCTGAATGTCTACTAAAAATATTTAAAAAAATAAAATCTAGATAAAATACACCAAAAATTTTCGTGTCTCTATTTCAAATACGGGTATTGTAACCTTACATTATATTTGCACAAAAATAGTTTATCCTTCATTTTAACCAAATAAATAGATTTTTTAAATATCCAATAATAAGTGAAATTGATATATCCTTTTGTCATACTTAAAATAAATGACCAAATTCACCGAAATACTTTTAAAATGTGCATTTCAGGTAATAAAAATTCCCAGACTAGACCGGCCGTAAAATAAATTAGCACAAAGGCTAGCCGAACCTATTGTTAGAAAAATTGTAAACTACTACATCGTAAAATAAAATAATCTTAATTGCTATTTTGGAAAGTCGGCAATTCCTTTGAGATTTTATGGGACGGCAATAAACACCTCAAAGGAATTGAGCTGCCCGACGGAACGGCCCGCTGAACAATGCGGGTGATAAAAGAATACCTACAGCTAGACAACCAACAGAGGGCTCTAGGGTACAGTCAGGTGCAGTCTTCCACCGAAGAAGCAGGAGTCGGTTGCAGTAGTCCGCCCAGGACAGACGAGTCAGGTGAAGTCTTCCGCCGAGGAAGCACAACAGTCGGTTGCAGTAGTCCGCCCAGGACAGACAGCCAGGTGACCTTCCGCCCAGGAAGGTTCCTATTCTTGCTCTTTGGAGAGACCGCCCAGGTCCTCTGACGACGAGGGAATTTTACGCTTCCGTCCCAGAAGGAAGTAACTGATCTTCGCCCTTCGGAGATCAAACATCGGAGACCGCCCAGGCCTCTGATTATCGCCGCGTTGTACCTACTCCCGATCCGGAGGTACATGAATACCTAGTGCGAACGCAAGGACTCTGCATACAAAGCAGCCACTGGACCCTGGACAGCCATCACAAAAAGGGAAGTGCCTCTGACTCTAATGATAATTCCTCCACCCTGTCAGCCAAGTGAATCTCTAACTTTAAACAACAAATTTTTCATACAAATAAGCCAGTGAACCTCTAATTTTAAGAATATAACCTTTTTGTGTAGATTTAACGAAGTAATTAGTTAATTTTAAGTACAAAGACTTCACAAGTAGATTTAAGTAATTGCCTATCTAGTTTTATTGAATTTATTATATCCAATTAAGATTAACTCTAGTTTTAAGACTAACCCCACGACTATCAAAATAAATTACTTGTAACTACCTATGATTGCTTTTCTGTTCCTCCCTTTTTGCGTTATTCCTAGAAATATACCCACTGCCCGACCCACCATCATAACAAAATGAAAAGTTGCGCAAACCTCATTTCTAGGTAGGAACTTTTGTGAACACGCGTATGGCTGAATATTGTTCACATTTTCGAATTGATATTAAACGCCAAATCAGAGAGTCATGTAGATTGCCAAAATGGCAGAGGGACAGGAAAGCTCGAAAAAAATAACTATCACAGTTAAAACACTGAAAGAAAAACAAACTTTCCAAATTGAAGAAGATGCCGACATCAAACGTGTACGTATTAAAACCATAAATCATTTCCTCGCGGCGTATATTCATAGATTTTCGTTGGACGCCATGCATGACGACACTTGGCAATGACTAGAGGCTAGGTTTAATCGTTATCTATTTTAATTACTTACATTTGTTTAAACATTTCAGCTCAAAGAGGTGGTGTTGGAGAAGTTCTCCGCCGAGCCTGATCAGCTCTGTTTGATATTCGCCGGTAAAATATTGAAAGATAATGAAACCCTCAGGACTCAAAACATCAAAGATGGATCTACAGTTCATCTTGTTATCAAAACTCCTCCAAGGCCAGAGCCGGAAAGCGGCCCTCGGCGACCACCAGGTATTTACTATGGAGTCTCATTTTCATATTGGCTCGAGAAATTATCCTTATGTTTAAATATTGTTCCACCAAAATGAATTTCAAAGAATGTTTTTCTTACATGTCAATCAAAAGGAATTTTCTAGAACGATTTCATAACATTTATATTTGTTGATATCTCTAAATTTAAATTGTTCATATTTATTAGTTTTCATGAATATCATCAAATTTAGATAACTAATTTGTGCAATTTGTGATTGTAGCTACTAAACTTTCTACCCACTGATATTTTTTAATTATTTTATGCTGAATTTTTTTGTTATAAATTATGGGGCAATTTACCAAGGCATAGTTTTTAAATAATGGATTCATCATAAAATTTTACTATAAGCACTTGACTATAAGCATAAGACGTGTTTTGAATAATGTTTTCTGTTTGTGTTTTATATTTATCTGCTGAACTTCAAAAATCAATTTGTTTTGCGTGTAACGCGTTAGCTTCATCTAAAATTATATTATCCTTTTATTTGACCCAAAAATCTGGAATAAACAAACTTATGTCAACACCATGTCACATTGAAAAATGATTGATTTCACAATAATTACATACTGTGCATTTTATGTTATATTGATTACTTTGAAAAGCAAAATATTTTAGCCGTTTTATTCAATCAATATACACCAGGAATACGGAGAAATGTTAATATGTATAATACGGAAAATGGTATTACAAATTTTTATTAGATTAGGGTTGATAAGAAAATTTCTCATATTTATAGATTGTGCAAGGTTCTGAGCAACAGATAGTATAATATATCACTCAAATGACCCATTTTCTTATTCTATTGTAATTTTTTATTTTATTTATTTATAGAGAAAATACAGATACAGACAGTAGTAATATCGAAACAATATAGAAATATTTGGAGAACTCGCCTGTGTCCTAACCTATTTCTCACTGATTAATATGATAGAGATAAATAAACAAATAAACATTAAAAATAATATTTAGATAAGTTAAGGAATTTAAGATTGTGTTACACAGAATTTTTTTTGAAAAAGTGCACAATTTCTAAATAGAGTAACAGAAGGTAAATAAACTTTACTAATAATACTTACAAGAATGTAAAGGGAAAAAATAATGATTAAATTTAAAATATTGCTATACAAGGAAACAATAAAAATAGTACATAATGTCCAAACACTGTTTGTTGAAGTTTGTTTGTATAATATTTTTATATGAAAACAGCTTTCAATTCTCTTTTAAAAGCACTACATATAAAAAAGAATATGTCGAAATCCATCAGAGTTTGATTTTGATTAAATAACTCGCACATTCTTCTGATTGGATCCCTGACACCAACATTTGTTGATACTGACCTTCAAAGCATTGCAGGGAATGGCGCCAGCCTATATATCTGAACTATGCATCCGACAGGACTTAAGTGATAGACAGCATACTCTGAGATCAGCAGATCTAGATACTACTAATCGTCTAATTGAACTTTCAAGGTCAAATCGAGCCGTCTACTATGATCGCTCTTTTCGTGTAAATGGCCCTCTCATTTGGAATAAACTTCCCCAGCTCTTACTAATATCCAGAAATTGACTGAATTTAAACGGGCTTTAAAAACAAACTTATTTAAAAAATCCTACTGTCTATAAATTTTAATTTCTATTTATTATAAAAAGTCATTTCCTCAAGCCTCTGGTAGTTGTTTGGTTTCGGTCTCCTCCGTATATATATATTTTAATTTTTTATGTGAAGTCCATTATTGCTGAACATAACCCGACTCCTGTCTTAAAATGTTACTATTTTTGTAGTAATATTGTGAATGTGTTATTTTTGTATAGCCATATATATGTATACTGTATAATATTTTGTAATTTTTTTTATGAATATGCACCTAAGGAGTACTGTAGGAGTAGTATTAAGAATTAGCAGGAATGTATGTAATATGTTAAGAATGAATATAATAGAATAGAATGTAAAAGTAGCACTGTAGGATACCACTGAATGGAGTTATTTAATCATTTTTAAATTTATTTATAGTGAAGCGCACTTGAAGTGAAACAACACAAAACTGCGCTATATAAATGCTTTGTTATTATTATTATTTGTGCGCGACCGGCTAATGTGGAAAAAGTGGTTAGACGTAGTTGTTCTGGATGGTATTTTGAAGTTTATTAGTTGGAGTAAGGTAGGACAGTCGATAATGTTATGTTAATGTCTTTGTCTTAAGCTACATTCCTACCACATCTATTCTATGATCTATTTCATGAAATCAATGAAAACAGGCTTATCAATGCAATAGAAGTCTGATAGTATATTATTACAAGAAATATAACATAATACATGTTTTTTTTCTTTTCATTGTTCTATCCTCCATAAGTTGAGCTCCAGTAGCTCGTGGTTATGGGAGGAGTATTTACATACATAATAAAAAACGATGTATAGTAGGTGATATGTTAATAATATTAAATAACTACAAACGTAAATCAACAAAATAGGAATTTATATGCTAGATCTATACTTTAAGGGGACAATATATCATCAAGTTCAGGGAGTTAATTTGCTTTTTGAATTGTTCATATTTCTAAGTTTCGGTTACATTAATTTTGTTTTTGAATATAATAATATATTGTACCATCTTATTCCTAAATATAAGTAGTTTTTAGAAGTATAGGGTGGTATTCGCTCTATTCTATTGAAAATAGAACATTGCCTATGTTTATTTCCAATAAAAACCACATTTTTCTTTTGAATATTTGCTGAGTCACTTTGAGCTTCGCAAATACAAATGAATTGAAATGGAATAGAGCAAGTGTGAACGCGTTACGATTCCTGTCTATAGAAAGATTTGTTCTATGAGATAAACCGTAGAATAGATCAGGGGCCATAGCATGGTCGATTAATAAAACCCTATATCAATACGATATTGATTAAATCCGTCATCTATGGTTATTAGGCGGTAATGCCAATGTATATTAAAGTGAGTGTATTTAATACTATATGATATCTTAGCAAACATTCATCCGGCATTCTCAATTTATTCATATATAGTGTTGCCATCTTGAAATCTACATTTCCGCTAGCATGCACAGTAAATTCTGTCAGATTCCACTTGGATTCTCGTCAGATATTCTGCTGAGCACTAAAACCACAAAAAGGCGGATATCGACGACGACGGGGGGTTTGATTTTTGAGTTTTGATTTTTGTCACCAATCTGTTGAATTTAATTGTCTTTTTTCTTTAATAAATAATTTTATTAGAATCTGTTATCTTTGAAATTCCATTAGATATAAATTCTCCTGTTTCGGAGACACTCCAATCTGTTAAAATTACAGGAAATCCGTCACAATGGTAACGCTGTTCGTATGTACGTTTGTTAGGAATGCCGATCCATAGATAATATCCGCAAGTGTTGCCATCGTAGGGCGATTTCTCATTTATTTTGTTGTCAATATCGGATTGTCTATCGACACGCCTAACGAGCGCAACCGTGCTCGGGAAATCCGATATAAAATCCACGTTGTTAAGTCTATGGATTCGATATTGTTAAGTTATCGATTTGACTGCAGGGCCCAAGGTGGGATCCCAGCAGCTTGACTGACAATGATAACTTTGCAGTCACTGGCATTGCCGCCATGAATATTGGGATTGTCAGTGTAAAATAGATTCCTAAATATAGTCTTTATTTTTACAATGAATTATTATCTGAATATTAAGATTTAATTTAGAGTTTTTAAAAATTATGATTATAATTAAAACGTTATAATGCATAATTTTATCACACCATCAGTATAAATATAAATATTCATTAAAATACAGTAACTAATCAATATTATCATTAGCTGAGTGGACAAATGTGTCAGATTCCCACCCAGGCGTCGTTGGCTCAATTCCTCTGCTAACTAAGGCCCCTTATCATTGCACAAGCAACATTTTCCACTTATAATTAATTATGTTAGTAGGAGTTTTTCAAATATTGTCAGGTTATTTGTAACCTGGGAATGTTTGTCTTTCCTTTTAAATAAAATTAAAAATTATATTAAACCCTTTTCTTAGACAACTATTTTACTCAAAGCTGACAACGTAGCTTAATCTGATAGCAGCTCGTTCTTTCCCATTTGTATGTATTTGTATCAAAAACAAATAAGTTTGAAGAAACACACCCCATAGGGTATTTTCATGAACTATGGATACGGTTAAAAATGTGTGAACAATTTCAAGATAATTTTTCTGATTCTGATCGTTGTCCTAAAAATGTGTAATTTTAATATTTTCATTCATTTTAATTATTGATTTTTAAAACAATCTAAAAACGCTTGTCGTAATTTGTTCATTTTTTTTGGACTATAAAAAAACAGTGAAAATACCCAATTGAAAATATTAAACAAAAAAAAGAAATCTTTAGTACTTCTTCGATTGCCTGCAAAAATATCATTATCAAGCTTGTAGTCTTCCACATCAAGTAACTGATTTTAGATTTGGCCTAAATTTATGAAACTTTATTATTAATTTCACCTGTAGTGTGCAACGCACCGGACCTGACTTGATTTTATAGTATTTTGAATCTTTAGAAATGCTCACAACATTCTAAAACGTGTTTTATTCGGTTGCCAAGGAAATTATGTATCTTAATATTATTCTATTTTGTTATTTCGTCACATGCAAATTTTTTTATTTTTTCTGTGAAAAAGTGTATCACCATTATGGAAGCGTTAAAAAAAAATCAAACTTTCAATGTCATCTCACTATATCTTTTCCAGGAAAACATAATATTATTTTATTTTCATTGCGAAGGACACTTCTTTAGTTAGCTTTATGAAAATATAATAAAACTATAAAAATTCCTTTGGATTTCTTTACTTAAATATAAAATGAGAGAGAAAATATAATTCTTTGCATATAAGTAGCTATTCTAGGAAAACTACTTCTGCTATATACATACAATTTTGATAAATACATAACCGCATTATCCGGTACAATTTACAAAAACATCTTGCGAAACAACAGTGAGTAATTACTAAATTACTGTTGGTTGGTTAGCACACGGCACGCAAAATGCCATTTTACCTCTGGCACGCCAGAGGTTAAACAAGTCTCAAGAAGTTGTATATATTATTACTTACGTATTTGTAATGAATTGATTGTTTTTCCGCAGCCGACATTAGTGCCACACCATTCGGGCTGAATTCCCTGGGAGGGCTGGCAGGACTGGAGAGTATGGGACTGGGCCAAGGATCCTTCATGGACATCCAGGTAAACACTAATAATCTTCATTTACTTTGTTATTAAATGTTTAATACCAAATAACTATTATATATGTTCACAAATTACACAATTTTCATATAGGTAATTAAAATAACATTATATGTTGTCGGCACATTCCAGAGTGGTGGGACACCATGGTGAAAGATCACCATTCAGGATTGAAACGTTTGAAATGGCTTTAGCTGTGTTTAGTGACCATACCTGAATAGCCAGTTACTTACGGACGTTCCTATTCTCCGTCTCCTTCTCCCCCCTTCTTTCAGCCTCACAACATACCCCATTTGGGGATGCCATAGTCTCGCTGGCTCCAGAAAGTTGGGAATCTTGTGAGGATCTATTATTACATACTTGACTCTATTGAAATGATTATTGTACTTCCAATTAATTAAATTATTTATTTGTGTGATTGCAGGCCCGCATGCAATCAGAATTACTATCCAACCCGGACATGTTGAGGCAGGTGCTAGACAATCCACTGGTGCAGCAGATGATGAATGATCCAGAGAACATGCGCACTCTCATTACATCACACCCTCAGATGCAGGATCTAATTTCTGTATGTTCAATTTTTGTCAATGTTGAAAATATTGTTTTGGGTGAAACACTGTTTGCAGCCTCTTTAGCCAGCCTCATGACATTTCTTTTTTTCCATCTATTTACTCTATACTATAACAGTGGTACCAAACCTTATTGTCGCCGCGGACCGGTTAACGTTTGATAATTTTACCGCGGCCCGCTGAGGGGCGGGGGGGGCATATTGAATGTTAATATTTTAGATTGTTTTAATAATTTTAATTGAATCATGTTTAAACATGCTTTCAAAATAAAATACAGTTGCACTGAAAAATTAATATAAAGAGATTTAACATTTTAACTTTCTAGAATGCTAAATCAATGAGAACCCTAAGCTTGTTTCTTTGCAACGAGATGGTTTCATCTGGGGGAAATAGGAGATAATGACACACCCGAAGTGTGTTGCTTATGTCCAGTTTATTCCATTGTTTTGGTTGCTGTCACTGCAGAAAACCCTGTTTCGCACTGATAGTATGTCGGAAATGGCAATAGGGATTTAAGTGCTGTGGTGGCATTCTCAGGGTATTCCGCCATGACTTTAATCCAGAACACCGGCAGAGTTGTTGTCTGGAACGTAGTTTTAAGGTTGCCGTCATTTGCAATATCCAGCAGTTGATATTCTTCTTTCGCAGGCATGATAGATTTGCCTGGTTTGTTGACAAATTTTTAAGCAGGCCCTTGGGCGGCCCGGTACCATTTGATCCACGGCCCGGGGGTTGGGAACCACTGCTCTATAATATCCAAAGTATCTAATTTTTTTTCCATTTCTTAATCTTGTTCATCGTGTTACATTGTCAGCCTACATGTTTTAATCTTGAAAATACCTGTTTCTATCAAATACAAGGTGTCCGGGGGAAGTGCAGTAACTTGAGGTGATCCTACAAGATAGTACAAATAAAATACACAAAAAACTTTTTCAAAATTCCCATGTTTAAAAGGTAGTTTTCAGGTAAAAAAGTTGAATTGTTTTTATGAAGAAAAAAAATCTTCTAAGGAAAAATATTTTAAATGTTGGAAAAAAAAAACAATGAATTTAAAAAAATAGTTAACTACCCTTTTTGCTTCTACCATCAAATAAAACATACAACGAAGTTGCACTGAATGAGTTATCAACAAAACTCGTTATGGGACTGTTAATTGGTACATAATATTTGGTTTTAAATTAACAAGTTTTCAATATAACAATATAAAAACCAAAAAATATATATAAACAACAGGAAAACAGCATTAACAAAAGGCACAGGCTCGAAATATACAGATAACATACAAAAATTTACATAAAAATACATAACAAGAGAGAAAAAGTAAAGTAAAGTTACTGTACTTTACCCCCGGACACCTCTTATATGTTATTGAGAATATCAAATCATGTGCTTATCTGTGACCCAAGCATGATAGTACATTTCTCTTAGGATTGCGTGAAATTTTCTTTTGGTTGTATTTTATTAGTAATGTATGTCCTTCACCATTATTTCACAGAAATTTAATATAATGTTATCATCACGACGAATGCACATTCTCTGTCACAATGACAAGTGACAAAATAGTAGTAATAAGTAATTGTGCACAATGACTCAGTATTAAAATATATATTTAATAATACCATTGCATCTAACAATAATAATAATATATACATATTTTTTTAAAGAGGGACAAACATTCCCAGTTTATGAATAACCTAGAATGATCAGTCATAAAAACTGGCTATCATAAAAAGATGTCGCAATATTTATTTATATAGAAATTGGTTTAGTTTTGCGATGGTATCCTTCAACTAGAAGTAAAATAATATCCGACTCCTCCCCAAAGCCGTACTGTCATAAAGTCTGGGGAAATATATCGTCATTTTTAAATTTTTTTTATATGAATACCTCAAGAGTCCCAACTGCTCCAAACCGTCTGAAGTCAGTGAGACTATGGCATCTCCAATTGGGGAATGTTGTGAGGCTGAAGGCATTGGGGAGGGGAAGAGGAAGGTGGGGAAATACCTGGCTATTCAGATCTGGTCACCAAACACGGCTAAAAGCCATTTCAAGCAACGTTTCGATTCTGAATGGTGGTCTTTCACCAGGGCGATACTGAGAGTATCTTCCACTCTGACTCATCCAAACTTCCTCCAGTCTCACAACATTCCCCAAATTGGGGGATGCCATAGTCCCACTGCCTTTGGGCAGTTAGTACTCTTGTGCTGTCTCATAAAATAAAATAAAAACAGAAAGAACTACTTTATTTTAATTGATGGTGTTCATGCTGACATCAACTTTGTCCATTTCAATGGAAGATGCTCTGAAGAACTAGCGTTGTTGATCCCTTCGGCATCAGTGCAAAGCCGGGAAATAAGCAAAATACGGTCCCAATATTTTGTACACGGTCGACATTTGCCACATGAGAACGGGTCATTTCCATGATTCTCTCTCGTGTTCAACAGCTCAGCTGTGGAATGATTTACCGTCCTCCCACCTAGACCATGACTTAGCTACTCTCTTTAGGCCCCCATTCACGACCTCTCCATTTGGTGGCGTTCCAATGTAGCGGCTTCATGTGAATTGTGTTGTGTTTTACATGTCTATTCACGACCGTGCCACAGCAATCGTGCCACAGAGATTTTGTAGTGAGGTCGTGGTTGCAGCGAAAAATGAATTCAGAAGAATTTTTTTTTTCATGTAAGCTGTCTATTTATATGAAGAAATAGATACACAAAAGTAAAAAAAATGATGAGAGAAAAGAAAGTACCCGTAATAAATTATTAGAAGACTTTTTTTTACACTCTCTTCTGAATATGTCCTGCCTAAATCTTTTAGCTATTTTTGGATCGAAGGATGACAATTCACACAGTTCCAGTTGTAAAGGGATTTTATTATATATTTTTGGTCTGCGAAAATGCATACGATTTGGCGTGGCGCCCCACCGTGTGAAGCTCATCTTTAAAAAAAAAACTGAATGGGTAAAATTGACAGTTCATAGGTCTGCAGGGGGGGGGGGGGATGTTGTTAAATCCTCTCTTAATCATTTATTTGTAAATAAATATGTTTTGAGCATTTTTCATTTTGAAACCTTGGGTATTGTAATGTATAAAATTGTCATTATCCATTTAATTGCTTTACTTTTATTCTAATAATGATGTTTTATTTGTCTCCAGCGTAATCCTGAAATAAATCGAATGCTAAACAATCCAGAATTGCTAAGACAGACAATGGAGCTTGCTCGGAATCCTGCCATGCTGCAGGAGCTGATGCGTTCTCATGATCGTGCCATGTCCAATCTGGAGAGTATACCAGGTAAATATTATTTTTATTTATGTGTTATTTAAAAAAAATATGTACATAGTATAATTGCAGCATGTCCAGAGTTATAGGTAGATACTCAGAAACCACCATTTGGAATCGAAATGTTGCTTGAAATGGCTTTGCTCATATTTAGTAACCAGATCTGAATAGCCAGGCACTTCCCAACCTTCTTACCCATATCCTTTTTATCCCCACTCCTTTAAGACCCACACCATATCCCAATTGGGTATGCCATAGTCCCACTTGCTCCGGGATTGTGCGGTATTCACATCTAGTTAGGTACTACATATATTAATATGTAAGTAGGTAGGTACGTAGAATTGTTACAAAATACATCAGTGATTTTTTTCTCAGTTTTCCCCACTAAGGGTTTGTGTGCTGAGGCAGATTAGGCACAATTTTTATTGTTGCTTTAAAATTATAAGCCAGACTTTTTATGTGTTTCTTTAGAGATGACTTCACAATAACAGCACTATACAAATCATCCAAATATTATTTTTCCTTTTAATCATTGAAGAAGATAATATTAACACATCCCAAATGAACCACGAAACCGATATCTTCTTCAATGATTAAAATATTACAATGAGGTTTACAAACTTCAAGAAGTTATAAAAAATAAATTGAATTATTTTTTCTCCTATTCAAAAATAATTTTCTATAAGATATTTTCCGTAGCCTAATGGTATGTACAATCAAGTCGAAAGGTTGCGGGTTAGGTTCCAACCACTATGAAAAAGTTTAAATATTAATATCATTTAGGAGTTAATGATCCTTACAAAAATGGCGTTACAACTGCTTGTAAGGAACAAATTAAATTATTGTAATTAAAGATAAAACAATACCTTTGTTTACATCACTTTTATTTGTTATATACTTTTGCCGACAACGGGTTTCGCCACTACCGTAGCTTCTTCAACTATGAACTAAGATACACATGTGTTATAGATTGATAAAAACGTGCGAGTGAAGGGTCAAGGGTGAGGGGGAGCAGGTATCGGACCGGGAAGGGCATGTACTTTGTTGATTGTGAATATTTTAAGAATTGAACTTTCATTTAAATTTATTAGATTATTAATGAGTACTCTTACTATTAGTGTTTTTTGGCTTTCCTTATTTTTAATGCTTACAAGTTATCTAGTCAACCTAAGTTGTCTAGTAATACCTATTCCATTTTTATGCAGTAAATATAGAATTATTGTGTTAATTTTCAAATGTTTTTTTTTTCTTCAGGGGGATATAATGCTCTGCAAAGGATGTACAGGGATATTCAAGAACCAATGCTAGCCGCTGCCAGCAGCTTTGCTGGAAACCCATTTTCAGGATTAGTTGATAATTCAGGTGAGTCATTGAATTAAACTGGATTGGAAGTATGCCATAATCCCACTGATTCTTGTGAAGTTGTGACTTTCGAATACAAGGCTCCGCAAGTATCGGATACCTAAGTTGTGTTCTCACATCGCAAGCACTCAAACAATTATGTTCATCTTCAGACTGGTACATTTTTGCTTATTTATTTGCTTATTTGCTTTCGTATTTATCCACCCCTGCCACGAAAAATGGATGTGATAGTTTGAAACCAGTCCAGTCAAAAAATAAAGTGGTATAAAGTTTAAAAGTTTTTTTTTTTTTACTCATTATGATGGAATTTCACCAGTTTCCCGGTTTTACCATGAGTTTCTGAACATCATTTATAAAGTCTCGGCGACTTGGGTACCAAAGACCTTGGAAATCTGGTCACCGGAGATAGGCATCGCCAACAAGTCGACAAGATATTGGTAACGTGTTCCTGTGTACAATCTCCTTGCAGATTTATCACGGTAGTCGCCAAGATACTTGAATCGTCGAGTATCGGGAGTTGCCTTGTGGTCTTCACAAATTAATTAATTTGTTGTCCTTTGAATTTCATTTTTTTATTTTATTGTAATGACTTCCTCACCGGGACTTCCCATGCTTACGAATACATTTTGCTCAATAAAGTTACAAGATATTTATTTCAATGAGTCTGTTTTCAGTTATAATATTTTTTTCAATTTCAAGTCTCCCAGTGTTTCAGATCTTTTTTTTATATATGATTTGAATGTATTAATGTTTGAAATGTTTTTGGAAGAAAGAGGTAATCTATTATAAAGTTTAATACCGTCTTAATAATGAATAATACCAAGTGTTTGCCTTATGTCCTTTCAGACGGCACCAACCCGCAGCAGGGCAGTGAGAACCGCGAACCCCTCCCCAACCCTTGGGGGCCGAGGGGCGCCGCCACAGGGGCCGCGGCTCCTGGAGCTCCGCCCGGCGCCCCCCACGGCCTGCTCAACACACCCGGCATGCAATCCCTGCTGCAGCAGATGTCGGAGAACCCCCGTCTCATGCAGTCCATGATGAGCGCACCCTACACGCAGTCAGTGCTGCAGGCCTTCCAGGCAGATCCCAACATGGCTTCGCAGATTATCAACCAGGTAAGATTAACTCCCGCACGTTTCTCTTTCTATCGCCTTCCCTTCAGCCTCACAGCATACCCCAATTTAGGATTCCATAGTCCCAATTGCTCCAGACAGTCAGGAACTTTAAGGACTCTTGCGGTATTCACATGTTCAAATGGAAGAGTAAGTAGTATCAATTAGAAGATGAATAAAGTAATGTTTTTATGAAAATCTCAATGTTATAATTTTAATAATGTAAAAAGTTTTAAAATCCTATTTTCCAATTCCCCACCATTGTATTCAATGTCATAACAGGAACCGCAAGTATTTTTTTCTAACTTCACCTAAGCACTTTTGCAACAAAATTAGGCTAGTTCATTGATTTAACTGTCCAAATATTCTCAAATGTTAAAATTATGATGTAAACTGTACCTGCTCTCAACACAGGATTCCCTAGCGAGACATATACAGTACCATCCCCCTCATTATAATGTATTTTATAGATGAATTAATAAAAAATAAAAAATTTCAAAAACAAAATGAGTATCATTATAAGATAGATTCGCCTATCTTAATAAACGGATTGCAATCTTTGTAGCATAGACGTCAGGTGGGAATGCTGTCTTTGTACTACCGGTATTTCAATGGAAGATGCTCTGAGGAATTAGCATCTTCGATCCCATCTTCAAGACCTCAAGATCCAGGTTCACTCCTTCCTATCCTCCAAAAGACTCCACACAGCATCCTCAAAGATGACACTGTCCTTGAGGGAAATTATTTCCTTGTGGGCCTCCTTTGTGGAGAAACTGTAAAAAAAGGTTGATTTGTTTTAAATATAAAATATAATAATTGGTTATAGCTTGCTCTGACGAATCGACGGTCGAAGCTTTTTGGCAAAAGCATATAGCACCGATAGATCGGCGGGCTGAGATATTTCTTTCATGATTTATCGAAAGTTTCGCTGCCGTAATAAAACACAAATAAACTAATGTATAAATGTAACCGCAGCAGCAAAGGGACCAAAGAAAACCAAAAAATAAAATATTTGTAGTACACCGGACCTTTTCACTAAACATAACTTGTTCTGAAAAGGTGCCAGTGAAAATGAAACTCCATCCATCAGAATGCAAACCTGGCACTCTACCCACCGGGCTAACAACCACCTTTATACATATTGACAACTTTCCATGTTAAATATCCTGACCTTGTAGAACTTCAACTTATATGTGATACATAATATTATAATTTTCCTTGTTTCCATAACCGAATATCGAATGACCTTATTTACTGAAATGCTGGGAATATTCTCATAGCAACCGTATGGCATATTGTGAATTATTAATGTCAACTATTTTATTGCAATCAATAAGAGTCCTTATAAATAATTCTTGAACATAAATTCTTGAAAAAAGCCGATGAATAATGACAAAGGAAAATACAAATTTTATTCACATGATGAAGCTTGGCATTTTCCTAAAATTCCATCTCTTATTTAATAATTGGATAATTTGTATAGCGCCGTTTTTGTGAAAAATCACCTCAAGGACATGTACAAATATTACGTCATATTCTCTATCTAATTATGTATATCCTTTGCACAAACAATGTATGTATCCGAAAGTGAAGTTAAAACCGAGCTCCCAGCAGCAGGACTCGTATAAATTAAGACAAAAATTATGATAATAATTGCAATTTTATTTTTATGTTTGTAATTTTTATTTTACCACTCCGTGTGGAATGCTGAAAAGTTAAAGCATCCTATTTTACGAATCAATTAACTTTATAACTGCGGACGACGCATAAAAAAGATTAACTAAGTATGATGTCTCTTTGTGTTCTAGAACCCTTTGTTTGCCGGGAATCCGCAATTACAGGAAAATGTCCGCTCCATGATGCCCCAGTTCTTATCGCAGCTCCAGAATCCTGAAATTTCACAAATGATGACTAATCCTCAGGTATTTATTGAAATTGTTAATTTTTTTCATGAATTTTGTTTATATTTCACCTAAATAATAATTTTGAGTCTACTAAAACTGTAGATTTGTATGGCTCAGTAATTTGCGTCTTTTATACAAATTATACTGGATAATTAGGGCATACATAAGTTCAGGATTTCACTGAATGTTAGTCACCCACCCAATCAATTCCGCTCAATTTGTAATTGAGGGTTGGAGTCAACTCCTTCCCGTCCCCGCTCCCTTCAGCCTCACAACATACCCCAATTGGAGATGCCATAGTCCCACCGGCTCCGGACGATGGGGAGAAGTTGTGACTCTCGTGCGGTATTCACATTTTCATCAAGAGTCATTGTCCACCTGATCTTACTGTTTGATTTGAGTTCCCCGTATAGTTGTTCTATATTGTATGTTGCAAAACCGTATAGTTCACAGAGAGTTGCGAAAACTAATTAAAATCATTTATACTAGTATTGGAGTCTTTAGCAATATTTGAGACTGTGATAAAATACATTTAAGGGTATATAATAGGAGATTAGAAAACAGGAAACATTGACAATATATTATTATCTTTCATATTCCATTCCCAGACTTGATATTTTTTATTACCAAAGAATAGACTATTCTTTTTCACATTTTTTTTCGTAATTAATGTAGTCATTTGACTATAATAAATTAAACTTTGATACACAATGACAACCACATTTACACCTTTGAGGCCGGTTTGTCACCTCTAAAATAATTTTAGACAATTTTTTAAATTTAAAATACGTAGGTAATACACACATCTTTGACGTAACGCCTTCTTATTGTCGATATCATATCTGTTGATATAAACAATTAAATAAATACAACATTTCAACACATTTGACTGCTTTTTGCCATTCCGAGTGAGAAGCCCTAGGCAGTGGAAGCAAAAGTTTACGTTCTGCATTTTATCGAGTATATTGTCGAAAAATGCCACCAAAATGTTTGAGAAATGGATCAAAAAGAAGAATGCTGATTCATTTGAAACATTTCAATCATCTAAAAGGGGAGAAAGTATAACAAATTCTCTCTTTACGTGTAAAATTGTTCACTTTTATGTACCTCGTGTCAGCCATATTGATTCAAACCCATGAGAACGATGGTTGCGAGTGCGTAATTCTGTCAACTGTTATGAGTGAACGTCGTGTTTGTTAACGCGGGTGCTTTCAGTGCATTCAACGTGCGTGTATATATGTATAATGAATTCCTTGCTTGTGCACTGTGCATGTTTTAGGTACTTATTTGTATTTACTGAAATTTTGTGAATGTTTTTTATTGATCTTTTTCTTTTCAAATTATGTGTAGAGATACATGACGTTTGGGAAACCGAGAAATGGAAAAAATACTTCTACTATACTATTCGTATTTTACACTTTTAAAGAGTGATATAAAGTCAAAGTATGAAAGGTAGAGGTACCTGGTGGTGGTGGTGGTGTTTGGTAATCAAACCAAAACACTAAGAGTAAACAAACTTAAATCAGTTTTTTGTTTTTGTTTTCATCTTTGCATTTTGAAATTAAGTCAATGTGTACCTACCTACATGGTGTTTGGGACAGACACAAATATGTTTTAAGGAATGAGCAATTCGTCCATGCTTGCACATACGGAAACAAATGAAAATTATTTTTTTTTTAAATTAATATTTTGTTTTTTAACGGTATCCGAGAACTACAGCATAAAAATGTAATCTGCAGCAGATGAAGAACCCCAATAAACAAAGTTTTTTTTCAATTTGAGCATTTATACAAAAAAAAGTTTTTCTTCCACAATTTTACGGTAGAGAAACTATTGAAGTGTCAGGTTGTTTCCCGCTTGTACCACGAGTATCCAGACACTGTAGAACGAACACTCTCAGAAATGTTTATTCCAAAGCGGTTGTTTCGTTTTGCTCCACAAACCATCCCCAAAGATGATATAGGCCTTGAGGGAAATTATTTCCCTCAAGGTCTCCTGTGTCCCTTCCCGGTATCGGAGTTACTGTAAAAAAAACAGGGTTGTCATTGGGTATTGGCTATGTCTCCTGGTTCCAAAACATCTCTTCCCAGGAATTTCAGCCTTCTTCCCACCAATGCGGGGGACATTGGAGATTCTTCACGCTAATTGTATAAATATTTTCCCCAGGCGCTGAACGCCCTACTGCAGATACAACAGGGCGTGGAGCAACTGCGCACAGCGGTGCCCGGACTCAGCGGCTCCATGGTGCCGGGCCTGGGGCTCATGGGCCCCACGCCCCCGCCCGCCGGCACCACCAATACCACCGTCCCCACCCCGCCACCCAACAATCCGGAGATGTTCTCTCATGTAATTATACCAATTCAATATCAACTCTCATATTATTTTTATTGTTATACAAGTCTATTTAACAGCCATCTACACCAGACCAAATTCTTGTAAAAGTAAACGAACTCTACGATTTAATCGAAGATCTAAGTTATAAATTCTTATGGAGGGTGTATCGGGACATATCCAACAGACTTCAATCAGCGATTTCTGAACTTATTCGGAGTAAAAATGTAGATGTCTTTTTGCTGTATGCTGACTTTTTTATTTGACTATTAAAAACAAAAAAAAATATTTTTATATCACCACTGATTACAGTCCAACGCATCATGTAGTACGTGCTCCGTCTTGTCTGTCCAATGCTGTTGAGCGCATACTACTCATACCACCATATCGACCCCTTGGAATAAACAAGGTTCTATCTGACACAGCAATATCATACGATAATGTGCTCTAAGGAGAACAACTTTAAGGCTCATTATCGCATAACATTGCTGTGTCAGATGGAACCTTGTTATTCCAAGGGGTCGATATGTTAAATTACATATAACCAGTTGCAATATCTGATGCAAAAAGATTTTTGTTTTTAATTGAAAAAAAATATCATCGGAATCGACGTCGGTAAACGACTTCTACATTTTTTACTCCAAATCAGCTCAGGAATCGCTGGTTAAAGTCTGTCGGGTACGTTCTGATATGCTCTGTATATTGAAAATATATACAGGCAAATCATTTTAAAGAGATTCATGTTTATGTAGTGGTGTAATGTATCATAGGACTACTGTGGGAAGGTGTTCCAAACTAATTTGAACCATTTTGAATCACTATCGGTGTGCACAAATACATTCAAACGTGCAAAAATTATTTGCCTGTAGTTAGAGTTGACCTATATTCCAGACAAAAAAATGTTTCTTGAGTTTTTGGTGTGATTTATTTTATCTATTGTTATGTACAGTAAAACTTCGTTTTTACGTTTTTCAAGGGAACTATAAATAAATATTTAAAACTGAGAAAATGAAAAATGTATGAAAAAATTGAATTGTAAAGTACCTACTCAATTTTCCATTAAACCATTTAATATGAATAAACTTTCTAACTTTCTTACTTTGAAAAACCAAAAAAAACCTAATTTTTTGTCATTCTTTTGATCTGAGAAATCTATGTCTCTTTTCTTCTCCACACATTCCTGTATCCAATATTTTCCTATTTTATGCACATTTTGAAAAATCATTTTAACACTCGCAAATGAATTTGGTGGCGATATTATCACAACCTAAAACTATTTTCGTAACTTTAACTGGATAAAACGTTTCGGACCTATTCTAACATTATTTTGATAAGAGATTTAAGAAAAATTTGGCAAATTCCTGCGGAAATCGACACTTATTACAAAAACATGAAAATCGTTATTTATGTTTTCAAATATGTGATATGAGGGGCTGAGAACCAGACAGACTTAATTTTGACTCGAATTATATCTTTTTATGAAATTTTATAGTCAACTGTAATATCTTCGTGCCGCACAGACTCAACAGTCAATATTGCAGCGACAAGTTCAGAAAACATCACGTTAATTGTTTGTCATTGACGGAATCTGTAATAAAGTATGTACCGATTATTAACTATTATATAAATATATTAGGGATTTTTGTTAACAAAATATGAGTTTCACTACTCGACAATCACGTGTAGGTGTTCCACCTACAACTGACATCAAACGATGTACCGAAAAAATCAGGTTAGTTTCCTTATTTTTCTCCTTTAATAATTTTTTTTGTTTTAATTTATAATTTCTTCATTCTAATTAAACTTTAGCGTTTGAAAAAGTAATTATTCAATTAAGATAAACTACTTCTGTAATGTCTTCAAATGAAAACGAAATTAATAATTGTAAAAAAATATAGTTAAATAGCATTTTAAACCATTATGGGAACAAAGGTGAAATGTTTGAAAAGATGTTAACATTTGAGATATTATTGAAATATTAACGTCAGTAAAAACATTGGTTTTCAGGGCGCATTATGGTGTTACTTAAATAAATCAATAATCAAGAAGAGTTTTTATTTAGATATGAAATTGCAAATTAATTTTTTTGTCTTTTAAGTTTGTTTAGCATCAGCGAAATCAAACTGGATTGATGAAATGAAATGATTAACAAAATTCTCAAAAACTTCAAAAGCATTTTTCTCAAAAGGCCTACAAGCCTCTCTGGTTTTCAGCGCCTCATATAACTTAAATATTCCCGCGTAAATTATTGAGATCGCGATGCTCACCCACACATCTGTCAAATTACCGCGCAAATTGACATTGCGGCGCTTACCGTCAGCTTGCCAAAATATAAATATGTCCTATATACGAATTAATGATTCGAAATAATACAATATTTTTTACACGTTAATCGATATATATATTACAAAAACTTGATATTACTCGAATGGAAAATTGTGAAATAGGGGTGACATAAAACTGAAGTTTTACTGTATTTCGTTGACTATTAATGTTATGGTGTTTTTACTTGGCAGTTTATGCAGCGCATGGTGTCATCGATGGGAAACCAGGCCGATCCCAATGCAACTCCCGAGCAGCGCTACGGCCAGCAACTTGAGCAGCTGACAGCCATGGGATTCTTAAACAGGGATGCCAATCTACAAGGTATTTTCACATTTTATTCGAGCTTTAATTGAATGTCACAGTGGCAAACAGTAAAGTTGGCGTCCAGGCGTCCCTGTCCTGCACTACCTCAGCAGGCTCAATCCATTGCATGCCTAGTCCCTCCTCGCTTCCTCAGATTAGATCAGTCTAGGGCAGACAACCGGACGTCTTCCCTCTGGAATCGCCGCCAGTATCTTGTAAGGAGGTAACTCTGCTGGCATTCTCAGCATATCTCCAAACCACCTCCTCTGTGACTTTTCTATAAAAAGTAGAAAAGGTTTGGTGCCAGGCACATCTGGCATCGTTGTGCTTATCATTCGATCCCATTTTGTGAAACCTGTCACTCTCAAAAATATCATTTCATCAGCTGGAACCCTGGAATCGCCTCTCATTCAACATCCAAATTTTGTGACCACACCTGTGCAGGCGTATGGGTGTACTGTTTTGAATATTAATGATGATTCCATTGTTAACGTGTACATTGCGTTTGTTCCAGCTCTAACGGCCACATTCGGTGACATCAACGCAGCGGTGGAAAGGCTACTGGCCCTCGGACAGCTGTCCCTCAGCTAACACTCCTAGCCCAATCAGTTGAAGTAATAAAACTATCTATTTAACGGACCCGGTCTTTCTGTCAGCCAACCCGACGCAACATCACCTGTATAACTTTTAACGCATCAATCTTCTACTTTTAGATTGCAACGAACACCTTCTTAATGTTTATTTAACTTAGTTCCGTATTTTGTGGATACTATACTATCAAAATCATTTGAAAATAGGCAACATAAAACCCTTTTATCTATCATAGTTTTTTTTTTTTTTTTAAATAAAGGTCACACCATCGAAGTTCTTTGACAAAGATCATATCTATACACCGACGCTACGAAAATTCTTGTCAAATATCACATCTGTTTGGTCAATTGGTTAATTTGACTAAACTAATAAATGTTTTAAGAGATCTCCTATTGATTTATCTTTAGAAAAGAACTTTGATAGTATACTGCCTTAGTTTAATTGCTAGGCTTTTTATTTATCTACAATAATCTTTTTTTTATATAAATACTCGCATAACTTGTAAATTATTGTATGTTTTGAAGTAGTCCACTTCAATTTCATTGGTCTATGGTTTTTAATTAATATTTGTGTATAGCACGATCTGATTTGCCTTTTTTATGGTTTTCGGTGTTTTGATACCCTTTGTGGTTTCGGAATGTGTAAACCTGTAGATTTATCCACTATTTATGCGATGTCTGGATATACTCGGTTAATAATGATGATTCGGCTATCATTCCTTTATAATTTAGATGTGGGGTGTATGAGAAGTAACATAATACATAATGTAATGACGGCTTTCAGTTCATTTAGTGCTACACCGAGGTGGTTATTTTGTAGAAATTATGGTGAAAGTTATATCACTTTATTGACTTGTATGTTTTTAATAATTTGAGAAGCATTATGAATATTGGCATATGAAATAAACCTTGTATTCCAGTAAATGCGCACTTGTTTGTTATTTACACATTTTTAGGAAGTTTTTGACATTTATGAATATTTTATAACAATAATTAATCTCTCTGGTCTCTTTCATTATCTATCTCAACTTACATTATGAATGTAATTTATTAATTGAATCAGAATAACCATGTAACTAGTGTTAAAGTAAATAATGTCTATGCAAATTAATCCGTGTTCAATGTGTTAGTTTTTAAAGATGTAATAATGACTGTCAAATAATACCGCAGGTTACATAGATCTACATGTAAAGTACCATTCCCAGAGTGACTATGAATAAATGTGAGAATGTTTAAACATGCCTGTTCTTTTTTATTTACTTCACTCTTTGACAGAACTATCCCCACTCTAATGGCTAATATTAATGGAAGCGGGTCCACTCGATCTCTGCCAGTATTTACAGAAAACGTACATGGATCGAAGCAGACAGCGGAACATGGATGGTGCGCAATTTATAGAACTGAGCAAAAGCGAAGTGAAAAACCTAAAAATAGCTGCCTTAACATTATGTGTACTGTTAAGTGAACACTGCGCTGTTGATCCTGAGACTGCATTTTAACCATCCTCAGTTTGATTGATGAAATTGCCCGTGAATGATTTTCTATAATATGTATAAAGAAGAGTCGGTGAATATGATATTTAGGTATTGGAACTGGAAAGTAATTTACAATTATAATTATGTACATGAAAATGTATCATTTGTACGAGTAATATGGTTTGCTAAATACATACATAATAAATTACTGAAAATTTTTGTTTAAATGTTGGTTTTTCTTATTCGCCTTACTTAGGTTTTGATTCACATTTTCACTCAGACTTGAGCATTCGCTCATTGTAAATATTCGCTCGTCTCAAGCAATCTTCTCTGTGCCTGAATATTCGGCTCGGCCGTGCTCTACACTCCGAGTCAAAATGGTGGACGTAGAGGTTGTGTGTACTGCGTTCCTTCTAATCTGATACTGCTATTTAAAGTAGAGAAGAAAACGTGTTTGGGTGACAAATGAGTGAAAATGCAAAAAAAAATTACTTTACCAATAAACAGTTCCCGCGCAAGGTTTGCTCACGACAATGTTCACCCAGCAGGGACTGACATGTTGTGCCGAATGGCGAATATTACAAAGGGATTCATTAAAAAACCAACACTTGGTCGGAGCACGCTCAGCACTCGCCCACGAGCGGCTTGACTCTCTGTATTGATGAGAAAATATTCTTCTTGTAACATTTTCACAACAATCGAATGCTCGAGTCTGGTAAATTTATATTTCATTATTTATTAATGCCTGATGATGGGCCTTTAGATATTTTTTACATTTTATGTGATTTAGTTCACGATACAGAAAAATAAAAAGTTTTTAAGTAGTAGATAACAAAAAATGATGCGTAATTGACTTATGGATGGATTTAGGAAAATGAACGCTTGACCAAACTAAGTGAATGGCGCAAAATATATTAGCAAACAAGCAATAAAAAAATAAATATTTAAATAAAAACCTTTGATTTTGTCTAGCTGAAATATACGTAAGTATGCAATGGTTTAATATTAAGCACAATATAATTGGTTCTGTCGTAGAAGATATGGCATGTATAGGTCGCGCAGTAGAGTTGACATGATCTACACATACTTAGGTTTTGTGTGTATAGGGGCATGCCCCTCATGATGTATACACTTCCGACAGCCTTTTGTCTTACTTACGCCAAATACCCTAGATTGACGCTACGCTCAGCTTCAGAGATTTGGTGGCAACATGCTATACTAGCGACCCAGGTTGGTTTTTTCTTACATTTGAATAGATTTTCTGTGAAATATATTCTTATATATATAAAAACCGATGTAAGTTTGTAGCTTTGTATGTTTGTCTCGATGTTTTCGAAAATCACTGGACCGGTTTTGCTGAATATAGCAGTTTGTTCTTATTAGTGCTGGGAAGGTTTAGATAGTAGTTTGAATGAAATCCTATATGTAAAACTGTTGCTATAACGTTTTAAAATTAGTATAAAAAACATTAAACCCGCCATATTTTATTTGGGTTAGCCCATAGATATAACACTCTGGTTAGCCACAGATTTCATATTCAAAAGAAGGTTTTTTTTGGGTAGAATATTTTCAAAATGGAAAACACGAGTAGGTACCTACTTAAGAACTTTATGATTTAGATATATTTTGAAAAAAATAAACATTTGGAATGAAATAAAATATTCAAATGAACATTTCTTTATTTAGAGATAGTTACTTTCTGGTGGTTTAGTAAGGCAATAAAATACTTATTTAATAAATTGTGAGAAATTTTCTAAATTTCTTATTTTTAGACTTCTTTTGACTTAACACAACACAATTCTTACTATTCTTTTTTTTTAGACTTCTTTTGGCTTAACATATCACTATTCCTATTATTAATTTTTATTTATACATATATGCTTTAATGGGGACATTCAAATATTTATATCTATACTTAACCTTTACATACCTGAAGGTAAAAATTGTGTATGATCCGAAGGGGGGTCACTTAGGCCCTCATGAAATCACAAAGCGACTGTGTCTCTTAATATTCCTTTCGACTTTTCCGGTAACACTCAGATATTAGTTACTACCTACAGTTTTAACCGGACATGGCCCAGAAAAGTATTGTAAAGAAAAACAGTAAAAGAGATAGTACGAAACCGAGCGTGACTCAATATTATTGTAGCCCTTTTCCAGTAAAATGCACCTTTTACGATTGCACTCACGGCGGCTTGTTTGTGGTGAGGATTTTGTTTAGTAGTATTGATCCATGGGGGGGAGGGGAGAGTAATTTTATCATAATATGATAGACATTGAATATCTTAAAAAATAGTTATGGGATGTATATTTTTATACTGCGGATCTATTACTGAATAGTTTTTTTAGGATTACCTAAATTATAGAGTACATTGTTAAAAACAACTTAGATATTGCACAAAATTATTGTTTGGGGTATGTTTATTACCCCCTTTGGAACGGGAGTGTTAAGAAGTTATTTAATAACAAAATAAAGTGAGGAAACTACATTATAATCTATGAATCCATAAATTTTTACATGACCAGAGGTTTGAGTTTCCTCGAGCAATACGTCTCGGTCACACGGAGCGATTTCAACGCTGCTATATTCGCATTGGCAAGTAATCACTTCTTCTAGCTGCTTGTAGTACTTGCAGCGAATGCCTTGTCACATGAAGTGACTTCGTCACTACTATTCAAATGGCAGCGTCAAAATCGCTTTGTGTGACCGAGGCTCACCAGCAGTTCGCTGATCACTATGCAAATTTCTAGTTCACTAGTTAGTTTGTAGTCTTCTTCTGACCCTGTTTGAACACAAACGAAGACATGTTATTTTGCTGTATTTAATTCCATACGATATTTTGTACAAGTCCAGTAAAACCTGTAATGCTCTTAAAGATTCGCATTCCCTTTTTAACATTGATTTGTATAATTCTATATTGAGTGGACAAACTTCATTTTACAAGGCATTTATATCATAAGTGATGCATTGATGATTAAACCTTTGGAACGCCGAGCTCCCGCGGCCTAATATTTCCGTAGTGTGCCGAGGCGCGACATGCCGTGCAATAGCTAAGTCTATTTTCGAAATAACTTACTTTTTTTTGAAAATTGTACTGTCTTACCAAATAATGTGTTTAGATATATTTATAAAAAGGGCATGTAGAGCGATATACGAGATGGGTTCAAAAGAAAAGGTGAATTTTGAATTTTCGCGGGCTGTGTACATTCGATTATCGATTTTTTTTGTTGTTATGTTGGTACACATATGTTTATCATATGTAAGCATTATCAGCCATTTTGCATTAGTGGTTTGTTTTTGACAACTGGAAAGGTTAGTCACGTTTTTGTGTGTTCTTGGATTTTTTACTTTTGAAAAAAATGGATCAAAGAATATGTATTAAATTTTGCGTTAAAAATGGAATAAATTGCTCCAAGGCGCTCAAAATGTTGACTGGCATTCGGCGAGTCTACTTTGTCTCAAAAAAGTGTTTATAAGAGGTACAAGCGCTTTACGGAAGGCCGAGAAGATGTTAATGACGATGAGCGTCCTGGAGTTGCAACCACGTCAACAAACGAAGAAAACATCGAAACAGTGAAGAAAATGGTTTTGGAAAATCGTCGAATCACTATTAGGGAAGTTGCAGAGGATGTTGGCATATCAATCGGCTCATGCCATGCAATTTTCTCGGATGTTTTGGGCATGAAACGTGTGGCAGCGAAGTTTGTTCCGAAATTGCTAAATTTTGAGCAAAAGCAACGTCGCATTAGTATCGCTCTTTCGATTATTTGGCCAAAAACAACACCGTAATCATGCCTCAACCACCGTATTCACCAGATTTGGCTCCCTGCGACTTTTTCCTATTCCCGAAACTGAAGAGACCAATGAAAGGAAAGCGTTTTGCCACAATTGATGAGATAAAGTCAGAATCGAAGAACGAGCTGATGGCCATACCAAAAAGCGCATTCCAGAAGTGCTTCGAGGATTGGAAGAATCGCTGGCATAAGTGCATTATATCTGAGGGGGATTACTTTGAAGGGGAGAAAATGGATATTGATGAATAAATAAAGACTTTCAAAAAAATTCAAAATTCACCTTTTCTTTTGAACACACCTCGTATGAATGAAGAAAGGAGTGTAAGGAGAATATATGATGCGAATTTGAATGGAAGAAGAAGCCCAGGGAAGACATGGCACGATCAAGTGAATCAAATACTAGCGAGAAAAGAATGTATGAGACGATGTATGAATACGAATGGATCAAGAAGTGTATGCCTTGATCGAGTTGTTTGGCGGTCCGTCCTCACTGCCGACCTCTGCATGAAACGGCATGATGGTTAGTTAGTTTTATCGTAAGTAGTTCCCCAGAATAGATACTTATATTCTACATATATATGAAAAGAAAGTATGGTTTTACGTTGCCCATTGGATACGCCGGCATTCAACAGATATAAATTTTGTGTATCCGATAAAACAATCTCGGCACACTAGAATCACACACACTTTTGTGCATTAAAGCATAGATCTTCTAATTAAAATAGCATTCCTTAATGAAATGGGTTTATTATTTGTTGACAAATCAGAATAACTCAGTATATTATAATATGCTCCAATGTCCTCTTCTCCAAGATAAATAAAAGTACCTACATAAACTAAAGTTGAAAATATACATTTTTATAAAGATTCTAGAACTGTCCCGATTCCTGTAAGATTATTGTGGGCAATTTTTTTAAATTTTCTCGTTCCCGCCACTCAACAAAATAATCGTATTCATTGAATAACTAATTTATTAAAACTTTCGTATTAACAAACATTTTTTAGCAAATATAAAAGCAATTTATTATTGTTTTATTGCATTTATGACTCACTTAAATATACGTCTATTATAAAGAAATAAACTTGATCGTTTCCGTATATTTATTATGTTGACAAATACAATATGGCGGTGTTGTCATTTCTGGTCGCGGGAATTATGTCGGTTGTTGTGATATCGTATGTTTGTGTGATTTATTAATTAGTGTGTAGTTATGGGGTACGTACATTATTCTTGTTTTTCCTTTAAGTATTCTCGCATGTAATTAAATTGCTAGGTTATTTACAAGCGTATATCTCCCGACTGTCGGCTACATACCTGTCCATAGTTTTGACATTTCGCATGCGACAGGTGAGTTTTATGTTGTATTATTTACATTGTTATCTGTGTTTACTTGTAGTAAAAGATACAAGAGTTACTTTAATATATAATTAAGATTAATTTAATATTTTTTTTGTCTAAAATCAAACTTTTGATAAGTTTCCTTTTACAATCAATCAGTGACATACTTTCCGAAACTTATCCTACCGTGCTACCTGACGTTTACAAAATAGTTTCAAATAGTTTTTTAAACCCCTTTCGCTGTATTTATTTATATCATGATTCACCTATTTATAAAATAATCATTATGCAACGTTTCCATGCACGTCCATATAGTTCTTAGTTTATTCTGCAACTTTTCCATAAAATGATAAAAGTTTTAAAACTGTTTTATTTATATTATATCTACAAAATAATATTGTGCATTTAAAAGTTTTCTGTTTACTTTTAGTCAATGCCTTCGATATTTAATCGATTATATGGAGATATTGTATTTTTTCTTAATCTAATAGAGATTCATAAATAGATGTAAACACTAGATTATGGAAACTGATATTTGATAAACCATGAAACAACATAATATGTTCATCATATCCATGAAGAAAATGTGACACAATTACAGAAGTAGACAAACATTTATATTCCTTTCAACTTTCTTTCCAAGCTTTTAAGTTTGTTGAGGGCATTCAGTGCCCTTGAGGTGATTTATCACAAAAACGGCGCTATGCAAATCACCCAATTATTATTATTATTGAACACATTAGGTGCGTTGATGGCATTCAGTGCATTGAATACATTAGGTGCATTGAGCACATTTGGTGTACGTTGTGTGAATTCTTAAATTTTTCAAAGGTTGTGTTGAATGCAGCATTTGATTATGGTCTAGAAATTAAGTTTTTTCAAAACAAATTCTCTCACATTGTTGTACAGAAATTGGATATATTCTAAAAGTTATAATACAAGAATCAATGCAAAATTGATCATAGTTTTCAACATATTTCCAATTAAATCCATTTTTTAATGTTACCTGCATATCAATCTCATTTGAAAATATATTTAAAAAATATAAACTTCTATAAGGAGGATGATTCAGAGATTCCAACAAAAATATTTTGATTTACATAGCTTATTTGGTTAAAACCTTAGCAGAGCTAAAGTTTTCTGTTAAAAGTCAGCAATGAATATGAGTTCTTTGCTTTTTTTATGAAACTCTGTTTTTAAGTTTACTTTCATAAATGACATTCAAAATATTCACAAAAAAATCTTATTAGCATTAATTTGATAGTGGTATAATTTATAAAGCCTTTCCTGGATTTATAAATTACATAAGGACATATTGTGTAATTATTGTGTACACAAACTAGACACTCTTTTCTGACTAATTTAAACATTGACTAGTGTTGCCATATCATGAGATGTAAATGTTATAATAAATATTTGATATGGGTGCCCGTATTTATCCCAACACTCTTTTTATGAACAAAATTATTATTAGGTACTGATAATGTGGGAAAATTTCATATTATTACACATTATTACTATTATAAACATATTAGATTTGGAATAGAGGAATGCATACTTAATAAACGATAAACAGTCATTAAAATGTTATTTCAATATACATAACAGGGTTCTAACCAATCGGGTTCTAGACCAATTCTGAATACTCCTATACAAAGTTTAATACCATTTTGACCTTTATTTTTTATTGGTTCTTCAGTGTGCCAACTGATAAACTGTAAAATTAAACCGTTTATTAAGGGGGCTGAGTTTCATAACAGTTGAGGAAACAATTTATTGCAAATTGACATGCTTATCTAAGTAGACAGTTAAAAGAGGAATTAACAAATGAATAAATACATTTTTTAATTGATTAATTTTCCTCAAATGCATAAAACAAACAATCGAAGGAATTTGAAATAAAAATAAACTATGCTTGTTGGATGCATAGTAAGTTGGGACAAGAAATGTGAAATGCATTAAAAAAATTCAAAATACACATCTTCTTCCCCTTCTCTATTAAAAAAAAAAAAAAACACATGTATAAATCACTTTTATAGATCATTCAACATTGTAATCATATTCCAGTAGAAATTGCCTACCCAAATAAATAACTCATAGATTAAAAGGAAATTAGAAAGTTTGTAAGCAATAATCATTATCCATCATTAATTCATGCATATCTTCTATCTACCTTCTACATATATAAAGAGGAGTGTCTGCAGGTGGGTGAGTGTGTTTGTTTTTTTTACAAATTTACAATTTCATTCTTTTCAAATTTTGCACATGTCACCTTCAAAACAAGAGGAAGATCACTGTCTACACGAGATTTCGAAAAACAACCCCCATCCCTCTTTCCCACCCCTTAAAGCAGAATTTTGGTACTTGATGATATTTTCCACATTTCGTGCTCAGAATGAGAGGAAAATTACTGGGTAGGGGCAACACATTGCAACCTCAAAATTTTACTCTAGACCATTCATAACCCCGGGTAATGCCGGGTACTTCAGATACAATTGTATAATATTAGAGTACACAATGGTGTGATCTGATAAAATTTAATAAACTTAATTAAAATCTCTCAAAAGTAGTTTTTATCGGTTTTATGATTTATTATAGTGTTTTCTATAATCAGTTAATTTGTATAAGTTGGTATAGCCCCCACCTGAATTGAATCTTAGCATAACTTTCTTTTTCAATTTTTAATTTTTGGATTTATTGTACATAACCAATGTTTAAACTTTATATTTCTTATTGAAGCTCTTTCTAATTACATACATACATACATCTTCGTCCCCTTGTCCTACTAGGGTTGGGGACCCATCGCATCAACAAGCTACGTTTACGGCATCCGTCCATAGTAGGTTCAGCTTCTCCTCGCACAGCCTCTGGAGTTGCCTCTCCCACTTGTGTCTATATAAAGGGTGTTTTTTAGAGGTATACAAATTACCCCTAAAAAAATAAATACAGCCAATATCATAGACATTAACATTATTTTAATATGTTTTTTTTTCATTTTGAATTTGTATACCTCTAAAAAAACACCTATATATGTACACGTATTGCATATTATGGCATTTCTTCGCAGTGGTAGTAAAATAGAATATAACACCATACAGATCTGTCTTAGTCCATATACTCCTTGTTTTGTTTATATTTACAGATAATCTCATTAATAGACATATTCTTCTGTTATACTGACTGTTGACATGACCCAACTTAAGCATTTTATTAATTTAATTGTACCGTGTCTTCCTGAGACGTCTCTGACTTCTTCTTCCATCAATTTTCCAGCTTGATTAACAATGGCTGTGTTTTAATAGTTAAATTTATTTATTTATTCTTGGCCTTAAGCCAGCTGACCACTTTTGTAAGATTCATTATTAACTAATCTTCTTTCTTTTCTAAACAAAAAGAAACACCAAAATTCATGGGTAACGAATAATCTCACAATATTTGATTTCCTCCTACTTATCATTGAAATTTTTTGCTATTGCAATAATGCAGGGCTTAGCTAACAGATTATTGAACCCGCAATACCTGGGTGGGAACTTGACGCTTTAAACCACCCGGCTACTAACCGGTCAACTAATCACAAAATCCAAACTCACGGTGTCCATACTATATTATGTACATAAAATAATAATTTCAACATATTTTGAACTGCAACAGAAATTGAACGCGCTACATTCCTATTCAAAGACAAATATGTAAACCGCAGCACGTGACCATCTTAGGCCAAACAAGCGCCCATCATTGCAGTCGTAAACCTAATCTAATTATTTAGGTGAAATCTTCACTCATAATCATAAATTTCTATAGTTTATTTATTATTGTTCACTGATAAGGTAAATTCAAATATTATTTATTGACTAGGTATAAATTATTAAGAACATGTGACCACTTATCATTATTTACCAAACTTTATATTAACCCTGTGACATATTTCAATAATCTTTGCAATAAATTACTCTTTGAATCAATAATCAACAGCAATTTAACTTATTTATCAAGGTACCACAATATGGTTGTGGAACCACTTTCGATCACAACAAAGGCAAGTGCAATATTACACAAGTAATCATATTATTCAACAAATAACCAGTGGTGGTTATCTTTAACGCGCATTTGTGCAGTGAACTCCCATAAAAAAGATATGAAAATAAAACAAACATGTAAACACTTCAACGTGCCATTCAAATTCGGTGCTAAAAACTCCTCCCGTCCATATATTAATACTGCCCGAGAGCGAGATCGAAATGAATTCCTAATGTGCGTTATGAATATTCAGCATCTATGGGGCTTTCTTTCCTAAGAAATAGTTCATACATTGTCATTCTCATAGCGCTCGGCGGGAAACCGTGCCTAGCGTGCAATCCTTCAGAATCTACAAAGCGACCGTGTACGAAGAATTTGTACTGAATAGTATTTTTTTCTGCGATTGTTGTGTTTTAAGTCATTATTAAAATAAGTTAATTACCGAAGATGATACTTTTTTTATACACAAAAGAATAGTAAAGTTTCTTATGTAAATTGTGATTTTCGTATTTAAAACTGTTTTCTGTAGCCTACGACATCATGTTATTCATTAGCCAGGACGTTTTAATGAATCGCCGAATTGTTTCTTGTTGCTAGGTCTCTGATTTCTGGTGCAGTGATAAGATGAAATTCCTTTCGGTATTTTTTTTTTTACAGTATCTCCATTAGGTCATCTTTCTTGAAGAGACCCATGTTGTAGGAGGAAGGAAACACAGAGGCGAGCAAATCGTTGCACGGCCGGGCTGTTGATCTCAAGAACGAGTAGAAACGACCCATTTTCATGTGACAAATTTCAACCGTGTTCAAATGTTGGGCGCGCATTTAACGTGTTTCCCGACTATGCACCGGTGCCAAAGGGATCAATGACGCTAGTTCCTCAGAGCATCTTGCATTGAAATACAGGTAGAACAAGGACATCATTCCCACCTGTACTCTAAATATTGCAATCCGTTTGCTAAGATTTGGGAATCTATTAAACGGACTGCCCATTTCTGCACAGAGTCAAGGGTTTTTTTTTCATGTATTTTGGGGCTCCAGACCAGAGGTGGCTACCAAATTCAACGGTGTGGTTTGTACTTGCAATTTTGTGCTGGGTCAGCAGTTGTGTACTATTAAAGTATTTTCGAGCCCTATACAGTACGCCCAGCTTCTGAGAGGCTAACTTGACTCTGACCCTCAATGGAGCCCCGTGCCTGAGCTGGTCACTTAAAGTTACACCAAGCATATAAATGGAAGACATGCTAGGAAGATATCCTCTAGATCTAGGGAAAAATATTTATAATATGGAAAAGAGCAATGCAGTATTTTTTTTACACATATAGAAGGAATTTCTCTCTCGCTTTTTTTAATCTTAGATTGAACTCCCAACAAGATAGGCCACGAACCGCCACTGCAAATAACAATAAAGATATCAGTTTATTCACTCATTTTTTTCCATTTTCGGAATTGCAATACTAAATGTTTTTAATAGCACTTTTTTTATAATATCAGAATGAAACGAAAATGCAATTATAACTTTTTATATTTAAAAATATTAAAAATTTGCTCCTTCATCAAAGAAAACATCTACCGAAAGCTTTTTCTGTGTGGAATTTCTAGCCCAACTCTTTTCAGCTCGCAACATCATTTCCATCATGTGCTATGGAGTTATAATATTATTATTATACCTATGTTATTATATTATGCACTAAACTACTTCTTATACTCTTTTGTACAACCTGCTGATATAATGTAACCACAGGATAAACTATTATTCATTGTGATAATTACGCTGTAACTACATACTGTTATATTGTATCTACTTATTTCTTTTACACCTATTTATTATTTTATGTGTACATTATTGTATTCCTTTGTAAAACTGTGATAAATGTATCAACATGTAAAAGCCTTCGAGGCGTGAATAAATAAATAAATAAATAAGAGGGCCAGCACTAAAAAATGACTCTGAACATCATTTTTCATATTGCTAACTCAAGCAATACCACAAAAGATTTATCTGTAAATTCTATACGGGTAGTTAGGAAAATGTATAAGGTTTCAAAAGACAAAGATCCTTTAAATTCTATGAAATGCGTAACAAAATGCCCGAAAATAGGTGCAGTTTGAAAACCAGTCAAAGTAATTTTGAACGTTTTACCTAAAATTTCAGTACGTATTTCATAAAAGATTACAGTTTGAGGGTTATTGTCTTTTGAAACCTTAGACATTTTCCTAAATACCCATATAGAATTTACAGATGAAACATTCGTAGTATTTTTGAGTTATTAACTGCACGGTGTGTATTTTTGGGTTCCAACCTAAATGAAAAAAAAAAACAAGATTTTTGTTTTACACTTTTCAATAATTATTGTTCATTAGAAAAAAATATGTGGTAATGGTACCTATGCGAGTTAAAATTACTGTCTCTTTTGTTAGTTATTATTGTGACAGCTGTTCCGGCGTTCAAAGCCATTTTCAAATAGGCCCGCATTAACAAATCCCTTCCTACAGCCCCCTCTTTAACGCGCCTCAAAACGTTTCCCAACCGGGTGGCGATATTGTTCCCCTGTATGTGGTCCGTACAGAAATGGGCGCTCTTGTGAGGTGTCACATAAAAATAAAATGTTACTGTTCGACATACTTATCTTTGCACTTGGTGGCGTCGCCACTGTAGATATTTTAGATTAAAAAAAATCTAATAAGTTGGTTGAAATGACTTTGACCAGGTCTGAATAGCCGGTTACTTCCCAACCTTTTTCTTCCTTCTTCCTCTCTCCACTCCCTCTACATTTTACCTATTGAAGCTGCCATAGTATCACTGGCTCCGGGCTGTTTGAACTCTTGTGTGGTATCCACATAAAATAGTGATAGTAGTGGCGTACAGTCCATAAAGGCTGAAAAGCTGTGCCTACCTTAAGAGGAACGGCTGCGCGGCCTGTTTCATACAAAACTTAATTTTGGATTTGAGGTCTAAATACTCACCTAAACCTAATTTTTTTTTTCATCAAAAAGTATAGTAAATATCAAGTACGGATTAGAAGTAATTTTTTTTTTTTTTTTACATTATGAAATATAGGCCATTAAAGGAATTGATTTTTCGCGATTTTAGAGGCACCTTTAACAATTATTTTGGGCTAACGGTGATGTAAAAAAAAAGTTTTAGCCCATCTACTTTGAAAATATAATGAAATATAAAAAAAAATTAAGCTAAGCATTATGGTGGACTTTACATTAAATTAAAAACGACCAATTTACTTTGGAACACAAGGGGCTAACAACGGTGATGTATAAAAAGTTTTACCCCGTCTACTTTGAAAATATAATCAAATAGAAAATAAAAAATATATTTTTTAAAATAAGCATTATGGTGGACTTTAAATTAAATTAAAAACGACCAATTTACTTTGGAACACAAATTTGCCGTACATAATTTAAAATATCGACCCGAAAAAAGATTTTTTTTTAATATTTTGTTTTTATATTTTTAAAGGCCACTAAAATATTCAATGTTTTGTAATTAAATTATAGTCGTAAAAGATTGCAGTCTGCCCTTGGTCATAGAGCAATCCACGCTACTGAGTGATAGGTACAAAATTATTTCCACATATGGAAAATATTAAGAATACAATTGAGAAAAAAAACTTGCTTTGTTCTATAAACTTTTATAAAATGTATCCATCGCCCTCTGAAGGTTCGCAGTACAAACATTAAACATGGTGTATATCCTAGGAGGTTATATTTTACCTTCGTGAGTGTATCGTATGTCCCAAAAAATCTTTAAAAATACAGCATGTGCAGTGGCATGCAGTCCGTATAAGCTGAAAATCTGTGCATACTCTAAAAAACAAACCATAAAAAGAAGAAAAAAAAGCTGCCACAAATTTCTGTGTGATGAATCAACGTGTGTTTTTCCATAAATTTGTGATTTTTTTTGTCACAATAGTTCTACATTGATAAATTGTTTCTAATTGACAAATTTATACTCTCCCTCTACTAAAAGTTTTACTTTTCTCATAAATTGTCAGTTCTTAAGTTTCCAGCACTACTGCTGGGTTAAAGTCTAACATGAAGAAAAAAAAATGCATTGCCGCCATCTGTGGGAAAAAAAGAGTTACTAAATCTTTTACTGGAGACAATTATTCCCTACATATTATTTCGAATTAATATTTAACTACGCTTTTTTCTATCATTTTATCAATTGATTGTGTTTTATGAAAATTCCCCACCACTACCTAATGCGCCGTACGGTTTCAATTACGTGTGTATTGTCATTTTTATAGAATATTTTAAACTTTTGAAAAAATATGATAGTTTTATTAGAAAAATCTGTTAAAAACTACAAAACAGCCTACCTCTAGTCATAGATCAATGTGCACCACTGAGCTATGTCTTTTTATCTAAAGAATGTTAAAATTTCGTAATAATACGTTTCTTGACCCCATTATCGGTACTCATATCATATCGGTATCACTGACCAATGGATCGCTGAACCCTGGTACCTGAGTATTTATCGGATAACGTTACCTAAACTAGTACGTCTACATCAAACTAAATCCACGATTTGAAGTTCTCAACAGCGAAGTTATCGACCCGCTCTGTGGGTACAGGAAAAGCTCGGGAAAGGAGTCTTTTGTCGACCGGAAAATATGTTGCGAGTTACGAGCGGGAACGTGTCGGCCGTTTGTTTGTATTGACGCGCCAGTCAACACGATTTTATGCGTTTCCGGGTTACCCCACTCTCCTCAAAGTTACCCCTCTCCACAAAGTTACTCCCCCTCCTCAAAGTTGGCGTAGATAAGTACCTACCTACCTGTTTCCTGTAGTATGATTTTTCGTAATTGTAGATACTCTCAGTACCGCCCTGGTGAAAGACCCCCATACCGAATCGAAACGTCGCTTGAAATGGCATTAGCCGTGTTTGGAGACCAGATTTGAATGGTCATGAACTTCCCAACCTTCCTCTTCCCCGTTTGCTTCCCCTTCCCACTCCTTACAGCCTGACAACATACTCCAATTGGGAATACCATAGTCCTGCTGGGTCCGGGCAGTTGGGACTCTTGTGCGATTAAAATAGTAAAAAAAAAATTTTTCGCGCTGACGAAAAATATAGTCCGTAAGTGGGCGCTGAGACAACTAAGGTTGGGAACCTCTGCTCTACTAGAATGTCAGGAACGATAGATGTTTTAAATTTCGATAAATGTCCTCAATGGGTGTTTCAAAAACATTACAAAATAAACGCAAATCTTACTCAAATCACAATGATTAAATTTAATATAATGTTAAAAAGGAAAATGTTCACTTCTGAACAGAAATCCTTTATGGTGGTTTGAAATAGTCAATTTTGGTATATAGCCCTTTTTATGTTAGCACTGGAATAGAGTACAATACCTTATAATATCGGCTTGGCGTCTGTTTGTTTATCTTTGTCATGTCGATAAAACGATATCTGCTTTGAAATCAAATGCGAATGATCGACCCGAATTTTAGTTTTTGATGTTTTAATTTTTTCTGTACTTAATCGATTATTAGGGTGCGATATACAGACACCTATGTATAAATCTGTTTAATCCATGTATGTTAGAATTCAGCTTCATCGATTTGGGTTAGCGCACGACAAAGAGCTAACACTATGAATGGACAAACAAGTTTTTTTGTTGTCGTAATGGTCAAACAATCTCAGGGAAAAAATGTGTTTTGGAGGTAAACGTATTTACTAAGGGAAGGAAATATATACGTATAGACTGTCACCGAGCTACGACTAAAATACATGACTATCTTACACGACTATCAAAGAGACGTTATGCGTTTGGTGTGTAGGTGGACACAAAAGGGGGGCGCCGCTGTGCGTAGATTAGATTTGCAATAGTATGGGGTATTCATACTAATTTGGTGCATGTCCCATCTCCATTGCTACTATTACACGAACCGATTACATAAAATGTAAAGATAAGTCTCGATAACAATACCTTTTTTAAAAAGAAAAAAACACATTTAGTAGCGAATTAAAAAAAAATTCGCCAATTTTATGCAAGTCCAGTTCGACTTCTGGACCCCAGACACACCAATGATATGATTGGTAATCCGTTCAAGAAATAAATTCAATATTTAAAAAAGTTTTATCAAGAAGTAAGTAAAAATTTAGCTTACTCTAGACCCACAGCACACTTCTTTAGGTTTATCTCTTCATTGGTTGCGGCCCTTAAAGATTTCCTTGTGTTGAAAAATTGATGTCTGAATTAGAAAAATTAGTTAAAAAAAATGGTGTCAAAACCCGATTTTTTTCCGAGATTCGGAGGGAGATTATTTATAATTAATGATATTATTACGCAATACGATAAACATAATGTAAATATAATAAATAGAGAAAAAATATTTTTTACATGAATTTTTTTTTTTTAATTTACGGAGACTTTCATAAAAATCAGATCAGAAATATGACCTTTTTTACAAATGTTTTACAATATATTTTAAAATGTTGAATATCCTCAAAAAAGGCTTTGAATGTTTTTCTTTAAAATGCCGAAAATAATAAAAAAAATAATAATAAAAAGAGTCTAGTTTAATTTTTTTCATAAACATTAACTTTAATTATTAAATGCGAATTACAAAACTTTGTTTATGTTTATTAAAAAAAAAAAATGTTCCGGGATTGAAATAATTTTTCTCCACTTTTTAAATTTATTTTCATGTTTTTAATTTTTTTGTAAATACGTACCTGGGACGGTCAGAAAAGATCGTATTTCTGATTTGATTTTGAATATGTAAAATTTAAAAATACATAATAAATATTTTTTCTGTTTAAAAATATTATTGTTGTCGTATTGCGTAATAATATTTTTACTATTACGAATTGTTGCTATTATTTAAATGCGGTGTGTACTTTATAAACAATTTGTTAATTATATGATCTTTTAAAGTTAGAGCCTCGCCCATGTATGTTATCTCACCGCAACATTTCCGGTAGTGGCGAAAACTTATTTGCTTTTGTTCTTATTTTTGCGATTTATTAGGCAGTTTAAATTCCTCTGCGTAGGTACGTTTTTCTCAAATGACTGTATGTATGTATGCAAATATTATATCAACACTTTCATTAATTTTCCAGCAATATAATATCCGCTGAATTATTGTCAATTCTATCAAATACTTAGACAATACGCGCAGCTCCTGACATACGATGGCAACATACTATATTGGCGCCCCCAGCAGAGCGCATTGGCGGTATTGTTTTTTTTTTCATGCTTTTTAATAGGTTTTCTGTATTTTTTTTCTGTTTTATTTATATATGCTTTAAATACGAGTAGATATATATATATATATATAGGTAAATGTCCTCATTAAAGCGTATATAAATAAAAATTATTAATAAGATTTGTGATACGTATACGCCAGTCTAAAAAAAAATTTAATGAAAATTTCTCACAATTTATTAAATAAGTTGTTTATTCCCTTTCTAAACCACCAGACCGAGCGCGAGCGTTGAATGGCAAGGCTATAACTATTAGTACAAATCTAATAGGCTCTTTAATATTTTTTCATTTATGAGCAAATATGCTGTAAAGTCATATGCAGGTTACTTAATATTTATTTTATAATTTTTTTTATTTCTATAATTTATTAAGAATGTACATATATTTCACTCTTGAAATGTGTGAACAAAACCAATTCCGCCAACGCACACCGCTAGGGGTGCTAGTGTACCATGTTGCCATCTCAGTGCATGGAAAATGTCAGAAGCTGCGTGGTTTATATACATTTAGATGGTATTTGATTTGACCAACTATCGTCATTTGCATTCCGCGCTGTCTTTATTTATGTCAATTTTATCCGCCGTAATAATTTACAATCATCCGAGTCGCTACCCTGGCTTTAATCCTTGAAGTTGAAGTAAGCGGTGATTTAACAGTGATTGCAACAATTTCCAATAGATTTGTGGTTAACGACGCGTTCAGATTGAATCTAAAAAAAGTGACATAGCACATAACTTTGGCTTACTTTAAGTGCTGACTTGACATTGATGTTATGCTACAAGCGGATAATTAAAAAGTTCTAATACTAATTGATTATTCAAACATCGTTATTCAATGAACCATGGGGGAATTGTCTATGAAATTCTGAGCATTTTTCACCATCACTAGTTTCAAAAGCCGTCTATCCATTTCGTGCCATACTGAAATAATACTTATTTAAGTTGAATTTTTGCATGTGAGAAAAGCTGTACGAATTTAACACATAACGCATTACGGTGGAAATTGAAACCGTGACTTTTGGACAATTGAGCAACTCACCGCTCTGCCGCGCAGACCGACTTGCTGTATTTAAAATGGGTTTAAAACCCATTTCAATGTTTGACTTATATTAAGTTTTTTTTATTTATTTTTATTATCCCCGCCATTATTCAGAGTTTCCTAGCCCATAAATGACCTCCCTACTCCCTACCATTCTGTTCTTCCTCCTCAGTCCGCCGACCGATCACACGGCGGGGCGAGCCTTCGGGTGACTCGTGTGGGTGGTGGTGGGATATGGTGACAATCTTGACTTATATAACTGAAATTCCGTGATAACTTTATTTCGCAAACTGACCCCGTACTACTAATGTACAACTTCTGAATAATTGCGATATTCGATTACGTAATCATTTTTATATATGACGTGCAATATTAACAGCATTGATAATGAAATACATTTTTAGTTTGTCGCCTCCAATATATATGTACATAAGTAAATGTATATTTTTTGTACAAAAGAAATATCTGAATTATTTTCATGTAAATTCCGCACAAGTGGGAAAACTCAGTGCTCATGGCATATTAGGGGTTGCTGTGTGGAAGGTCTTTTCAAGGAGAGGAAGGCGTGTGACACGTCACTACCGTCACGTCATCATCACGTCACCGTCACTTCGCCGTCACGTCATCATCATGTCATAGTCACGTCACCCCACGTCACTACCGTCACGTCAACATCACGCCATCACCACGTCGCCGTCACGTCATTCTCACGTCACCTCACGTCACTTCAGCATCACGTCATCATCACGTCACCGTCACTTCACCGTCACGACATCGTCACGCCATCATCACGCCATCATCACTCCCTCGTCACTTCTTGTATTATATCGTCACTTTTAACTGGTTTCACGTAAAACATATGATGTGGGTAGTTTTCTTAAATTTATTTTTTTCATATTTTCGTAAAAAAGCAATTCCTTTATGGTTTGACATATTTATTAAATAAAACAAATACATTTTTTAAATCAAGTCAACCGGTTTCGCTTATTTCAAGCTTCATCATGTATGTATATACGAGTATATAGTTATATAGTTGAGATATACAAAAATAAGGACAACGATACATTTTTTATTCACTTCAGTTTGTTCTGACATAAGTTGCGCACTAGAAAATTGTAAACATAATTAAATGAGAATCATGTACTTGTATGTTGGCAGGACGAAATTGACATCCTCGGCAGCTCTCACCACTGCAAAAAACAAGTGCATTTTGCATCTGTGTGTTTATTTTATTTTAATTATTCAAACACCATCTATCATGATCGATTGATAATTCACTTTCATAATATCACATCGATAATTTTTAAAATATTGCCTCATCGTAAATACATACATAAGGGTTTATCGCCTCATCGTAAATACATATAAATATGTTAAGGGTTTTCCAATAAGGACGACCGATCTTTGAAATTAAATAAAACAGGCTGTGTTTAAGATATAGATGTATTATTTACAAGGGTATGCAATGTCATTACGTATGAAATACAATAGCGTCTCCCACGCGTATGTTTGTTTCCGCCTGCGTTTTTCGATCTTCGCTCCAAAGTGCTCGTCGATCAGCCCGCCGATACGTCGGATCTACTCGCGGAAGTGTATGTGTAAAGGGATTTCTTAGAGATAGGAGAGAAGTGTGGTCTGATGCGTGATGCGTCGTACGGTTTAAAAGTTTTGATACAGTTTTGACCATAGATATCATAAGGTAGACATCGCTATAGCTATTTACTAATTAAAATAATAACGTCATGTCATATTTACGAATATTATAAATAACTTACGTATGGACAGTTCAATTTTAGATATATAAATTAAAAATATACTTTGTATTTACCACTTTAATTAAAATATATAAATATTTCTCGACATGTTTCGATAGCAATGCTATCATCTTCAGGAATAAATGAATACTAAAAAATAATTTCAAGTATAGAAAAATGATATAAAATTTAAAACAATAATTTAAGAATATACAAAATATGAGCATAAACAAAAATGAATTAAAGTAGGTACGTAACAGATTAAAAATGTTAATGACAAAATAATTATAAAACATTGAATAATACATTTAAATTAGAAATATAAACAAAAATTATCATTATTAATATTAATATGAAAATAAATTTAAGAGATAGCTATTTTTTAAAAATATTTGATTATTTATTAAATTTAATTCGCTATTAACACTTTTTCTTATTTCTAAAATTTCAAATTTATCTAATTGTAAACCAGTTGTATTTGTATGTAAAACTTTTAAACCTTTATTTATATCAAACGAATGATTGGTTTCTAAAATATGATTTGCAAATTCAGAATAGTTGTTATTATTTAAACATCTTAGGTGTTCCTTAACCCTAATACTGAAATTTCTACAAGTCTTTCCGATGTAAAAATAGTTGCAATCATTACAAATCAATTTATATACTCCTGATTTATTCAAAATATTATCTTTATCTTTGTTATTTAAAATGTATTTTTTTAATTTATTATTGGTATAAAAAGCTGGTTGGATAGTATTTGGCAAGTTTTTAATTATTAAATTTGCGGTATTGTTATTTAAAAATAATATTTTTCTCCATTGTTTATTAACATCAGTTATTTGTGGATATACATAAGATTTAATAAATTTTTTCTTAAGCTTTTTGTTTAACATATTGTTTATTAATTTAGTACTATAACCATTATTTATTGCAATCTGTTTAATTATATTTAATTCTTTGTTAAAATTATTATTTGATAATGGTATATTAACTAATCTACTAAGCATAGAATGAAAAGCTGATAATTTTTGAGAAAATGGATGATTAGAAGTATTATGTATAACAATATCTGTATAAGTATCTTTACGATATATATTAAATTCAAATTTATTATTAACAATAGAAATATTTAAGTCTAAGAAGTTTATGTTAAAATTTTGTCCTATTTCTATTGTGAATTTAATTTTTTTATGGATTTTATTTAGAAAATTTAGGAAAATATTTAGTTGTCTTTCATTCCCAGTCCAAATACAAAACACGTCATCTACATATCTTTTCCAAAAATAAACATATTTTAATAATAAAGCGCTACTATTAAAAATTTTATTCTCTAAATTGTCTAAAAATATATCAGCTAATAAAGGGCTAATACTAGACCCCATTGACAAACCATCTTTTTGTTTAAAAATAATATTATCAAATTGAAAATAGTTTTGTTTTAAAATAACATTAAATAAATTATATAAATCTTTGATAAGGTCTTAGGAATATTTGATGAATTGAGTAATTTATTTATAATAATTTTGCTTTCATCAAGTGGAACACTCGGAAATAAATTAACAACGTCAAAAGATACTAAAAATGCATTGTTAGGGATATCCAAAGATTTTAACTGATCAACCAATTCTAGAGAATTTTTTATTGTATATTTAGGTTTGAAAATATTGCTATCCAAAAATATTCTGTTAATTGTAGATGCTAATTTATAACTAGGGGCATTACAATTAGAAACTACCGGTCTAATTGGTTGATCAATTTTATGAATTTTTATTAAGCTATATAATTTAGGAATTTGAGGATTTTTTAATGTCAATTTATTATTTTTAAATAAATTAATAATATTTTCACTTTTGCAATTTTTTAATGCATTTATAATATCTTCTTGACATTTACTAATTGGGTTTTTATTAACTATTTCAAAAATTTCACTTTTCAAAAAATCCATAGTCTTTTTAATATAAACACTTGTATCTAAAATAATGATCGAATTTCCTTTATCAGCTTTAGTGATGGTTAAATTTTTCTCTAAAGTAACTTTTGAAATATTAATTGCATGTTTTTTTTCTTCAATTTCTTTTGTTTTTGTTTTGGTTTTAAAATAGAATTATTTGATTGCACATTTTTTATAATTTCACCACATTTATAATGAAAAGAATTTTCATAATTAATCAGAGCACAATTTAGATCAACAGCTAAACACTCCAATTGTTTATTATTGTTTAAAGTGTTAAGATTATGGTTAAGGCCTTTAGATAATAAATTTATTTCTTCAGCTTTAAAAATATGTTTTGTATAGTTAATCACACGATCATGAAAAGTAATTTTGTTTTTATTTTTATTATTATTACAAGAATTATCATTATTTTTTAAAATATTACATTGATTTAAATTGTTAATTTTTGATAATTTATTAAGTTTTTTAATCAAATGTTCTTTCTTATTGAAAGCTTTAATACTCGAAATAAACCTAACATGATCATCGAACAAGTCCCATTCAATAGGATGTAAATTAAAAGTTAAATCCATATGTAGCACTTTGATTAGAATTTTAATATTATTACGTTTTTTAAAGGCACTTTTTATATCTGCTTTAAGCCAAGTATTTTTGCCATTTTAGACGAATTTGAAGTAGTTTTAAATTTCAAGTCAATGTAGTTTGGAATAATTTGACGTTTCTGGCATTCTCTTAAAAAGAATAAATTTAAACAAATGAATCTATACTTGATCATATTCTTTTTATACATTTTCGCTTTTTTAGCTGTACTTGCTTCTTTTATAATTTCTTCAAATATTTGGTAACTTTGTGGCATTATTAATTATATAAATTAAAAATATACTTTGTATTTACCACTTTAATTAAAATATATAAATATTTCTCTACATGTTTCGATAGCAATGCTATCATCTTCAGGAATAAATGAATACTAAAAAATAATTTCAAGTATAGAAAAAAAAAATGATAAAAAATTTAAAAACATAATTTAAGAATATACAAAATATGTGCATAAACAAAAATGAATTAAAGTAGGTACGTAACAGATTAAAAATGTTAATGACAAAATAATTATAAAACATTGAATAATACATTTAAATTAGAAATATAAATAAAAATTATCATTATTAATATTAATATGAAAATAAATTTAAGAGATAGCTATTTTAAAAAAATATTTGATTATTTATTAAATTTAATTCGCTATTAACACTTTTCTTATTTCTAAAATTTCAAATTTATCTAATTGTAAACCAGTTGTATTTGTATGTAAAACTTTTAAACCTTTATTTATATCAAACTAATGATTGGTTTCTAAAATATGATTTGCAAATTCAGAATAGTTGTTATTATTTAAACATCTTAGGTGTTCCTTAACCCTAATACTGAAATTTCTACAAGTCTTTCCGATGTAAAAATAGTTGCAAAAATAATATTTTTCTCCATTGTTAATAAACAATGGAGAAAAATATTATTTTTAAATAACAATACCGCAAATTTATAATTAAAAACTTGCCAAATACTATCCAACCAGCTTTTTATACCAATAATAAATTAAAAAAATAATTTTAAATAACAAAATAAAGATAATATTTTGAATAAATCGGGAGTATATAAATTGATTTGTAATGATTGCAACTGTTTTTACATCGGAAAGACTTGTAGAAATTTCAGTATTAGGGTTAAGGACACCTAAGATGTTTAAATAATAACAACTATTCTGAAATTGCAAATCATATTTTAGAAAGCAATTACATACAAATACAACTGGTTTACAATTAGATAAATTTGAAATTTTAGAAATAAGAAAAAGTGTTAATAGCGAATTGAATTTAATAAATAATCAAATATTTTTTAAAAATAGCTATCTCTTAAATTTATCTTCATATTAATATTAATAATGATAATTTTTATTTATATTTCTAATTTAAATGTATTATTCAATGTTTTATAATTATTTTGTCATTAACATTTTTAATCTGTTACGTACCTATTTTAATTCATTTTTGTTTATGCTCCTATTTTGTATATTCTTAAATTATTTTTTTAAATTTTTTATCATTTTTTTATACTTGAAATTATTTTTTAGTATTCATTTATTCCTGAAGATGATAGCATTGCTATCGAAACATGTAGAGAAATATTTATATATTTTAATTAAAGTGGTAAATACAAAGTATATTTTTAATTTATATAATTAATAATGCCACAAAGTTACCAAATATTTGAAGAAATTACAATTTTAGATAGTTTATTTGCAATGTTTCGTTCAAAAATTAACTAATACTGATTTTTAAGCTTCCATTCTTTGTTTTTGATTTTCCATAAGCACTCAGCGAAAAGCCATAAATAAAAAATGCGCGGCGTGTACTCAAAAGCTTACGTGTAAAGGCATAGCGCTCCGATCGTCTAGAAAAACCTACGCGTTGGACTGTCTGGAGATCTGGGCGTTCGGACTGCAGGGCGCTGCCTTTACACGTACGTTTCGGCGGACGTATTGAAACGAAGTGTGGCGAGATCTTGAGTCTGAAGCATACGTGTAATGTCCGCTATTATTAGTGAAGTGGCCGCCATGACTCCGCTGTGTAGCGCGCACCCCCGAGGTCCAATGTCCAATGACATTTGCGCATATTTGGGGCTCAATATCACAAATAACGCGAGTGATGTTGACTTGACTGCAATTTATTGTTTGTCGTTTATGAAAGATTCCACGTGGCCCTACAAACAGCGGTCTAACGGCGTTATTCACACGATCTCGGTGGCCAGTTGATGTCACCACTACGCGAAATAACGAAACCATCAACTCCTCATCCAATAAGTTCAGTTACGTGTGCAGTATGGCATGTGGCACCGTCTTGTTTGAAATTTTAGAAATAAGAAAAAGTGTTAATAGCGAATTGAATTTAATAAATAATCAAATATTTTTTAAAAATAGCTATCTCTTAAATTTATCTTCATATTAATATTAATAATGATAATTTTTATTTATATTTCTAATTTAAATGTATTATTCAATGTTTTATAATTATTTTGTCATTAACATTTTTAATCTGTTACGTACCTATTTTAATTCATTTTTGTTTATGCTCCTATTTTGTATATTCTTAAATTATTTTTTTAAATTTTTTATCATTTTTTTATACTTGAAATTATTTTTTAGTATTCATTTATTCCTGAAGATGATAGCATTGCTATCGAAACATGTAGAGAAATATTTATATATTTTAATTAAAGTGGTAAATACAAAGTATATTTTTAATTTATATAATTAATAATGCCACAAAGTTACCAAATATTTGAAGAAATTACAATTTTAGATAGTTTATTTGCAATGTTTCGTTCAAAAATTAACTAATACTGATTTTTAAGCTTCCATTCTTTGTTTTTGATTTTCCATAAGCACTCAGCGAAAAGCCATAAATAAAAAATGCGCGGCGTGTACTCAAAAGCTTACGTGTAAAGGCATAGCGCTCCGATCGTCTAGAAAAACCTACGCGTTGGACTGTCTGGAGATCTGGGCGTTCGGACTGCAGGGCGCTGCCTTTACACGTACGTTTCGGCGGACGTATTGAAACGAAGTGTGGCGAGATCTTGAGTCTGAAGCATACGTGTAATGTCCGCTATTATTAGTGAAGTGGCCGCCATGACTCCGCTGTGTAGCGCGCACCCCCGAGGTCCAATGTCCAATGACATTTGCGCATATTTGGGGCTCAATATCACAAATAACGCGAGTGATGTTGACTTGACTGCAATTTATTGTTTGTCGTTTATGAAAGATTCCACGTGGCCCTACAAACAGCGGTCTAACGGCGTTATTCACACGATCTCGGTGGCCAGTTGATGTCACCACTACGCGAAATAACGAAACCATCAACTCCTCATCCAATAAGTTCAGTTACGTGTGCAGTATGGCATGTGGCACCGTCTTGTTGAAACCACGTGTTTGTCAGGTTCATATCATCCATGTTGGGCCAGTAAAAAATCCTATCGCGAACAGACCACTGTTTTTTGTGGTAAATTTGAATGATTTTCACCCTTTCGATGAATAGTTTTCCATGATTAAATGACAAGACTAACTGGACGTAGTTATGCAGAAAGCGTCCAACCCAAAAAGATTAAGCTGAGAAAAATGCGTTTGAAAATTTGACCATACAAAAGTATATTACGGCATTTGTGGAGTGAATATCGGTAATTTTTTTTTCTTTATGAGAGTTATTAAAAATAAGTAATTTATCATCCATCGAAATAATTATAATTGGATGATTTGTATAGGGCCGTTTTTGGGAAAAATCACCTCAATCACGAAGAATTTATTAAAAGAATACTGTACGGGACAGGATCTGTAAACTCCTGCCGCACGTTTTAGAAGAAGAAGATGCTGGCCACTTCGACGCTTCAGAGCAGGTTTAGAAAGGAAGGGGGTGCCTTGAGAAAGGCAGTCGAGTGCTTTGCAAGGAGGGGGTGGTGAAGCCGTCGTGAAGAAAAGTCTTGAGCGGTTTTCAGGCCGGGTGAAGATGCAGGCGAAGTAGGCAGAAGAGGTCTTGATTCCGTGAGAATACTCTGCTTTTTTAGAATTGCAACCGTCGCTTAAGTACTCCGGTGCGATACCGTGCTGTTAGGAGCCGGCGTATCGGGCAGTTTTTGCTCGTGAGTTTTTCGCTAGCTGGCGTAGATTCTGTCAATCTTGGATCGACTTAACCAGAAAATTAGGGTGTGAACCTCGACCTCCTGCTTGGATTGAGCCTATTGCAATCTTCACCTATTTTTTATTAAAGAAGCCAAAATTATTACTAAAAATGTCGTGGCGGTCAAAGTAGGACAGTTGATACCTTGCCGCCGAATTACAAAAAAATGCATTGTAAAAACATAAGTTGAGTAGGGTTATTCGATTCCGCGGATGCTAATGAACAGATCAGAAAAGATCGTTTATTTAGATCAGTCACCGCAGCCGCAGAAATCGCTTACAAAGACACATAATTTTGATAGAACAATAATTTTTGACAAGTTTTTTGTGGATCGCAAGGGCCCAGCCAATGGGGGCTCGCTTAGCTTTCGGGACCGTCGCCGGGAGCGACCGTAGGAGTGGCGGGGGTCGGGGGAATGTCCCGTTAGTGGCCAGTGGTGGGTAGACACCGAAAAACGTCATCCAGTGTATTCATATAAAAAAGTGGTTTGGACTTTTTCTATGAATCATTATATTAATACTTTTAAAACATACATTTAGACGTTCAACCCACTCGGGTGTTTTCTGAATAAAAATAGTGTGAGTAAAACTAAACACATTAAAAACGCAAAATACGTTCACCCCACGTGGATGATTTCTAGGAAGCATATTGCCGCAGTTTAACTCGATCACTGTAATGTGGATGACTGCAATGTGGATTAATATAAATTTGGATTAACAAATTAAATTCGGACGCCTGAGGAAGACATGGCACGATCAAGTGAATCAAATACTTGCGTCGGGCCATGTCAGAAGTCGGAATAATAGACGAGAATGTATGAGACGATGTATGAATGTGAATGAAGCAAGAAGTGTATGCCAAAATCGAATTGTTTGGCGGTCCGTCCTCTCTGCTTACCCCTGCGGGGAAACGGCGTGTTAGTTAGTTAGTTGGATTAACAAAAATCTATTGCATTTGAAGCCTGGATGTTTTTATCATACGAAAATCTCGTGTTTATCTCTAGGGAAATATGAAAAAGTAGATTTCGTCAATGTGTTGGTTGGACGCTTTCTGCATAATTACGTTCAACTAAATATGACAGATCTATCTCTATCGGCTAAGGGCCAGTTTTATTAATTAATAATCAAATTACTTTTAGGTAACGAACCGTTATCCGTCCGTTTTTTTGTCTTGAATAATTGCGATTCGCTCGTCATCACCATCATTGCTCGATTAGGAATACATTTCACAGTTGGAAGTTATATATTGTGTTTTTAATTAAAATAGTGCGCGGTTTCAAATAAGCGATCTTCGGGTAGCAACTGACAGCTGTCAAACGACCGATAATCTGACGAACATTTATGAAACTGCGAAATCGGGTGGTAGACCAAGTATTAGTTAAAAATGGTATCGCGCATTACGCAAAGTTAAAGTTATATTTTCCCTATTGGAAAACTCTGTAGATATATGTTTAGTATTGCGACAACAACTTTGTACGGCGTGGAATATCTTTTTCTGTCGGAACTGATTTTTTTGTACGTTCAATTAAAATTTGTGATTTTTACATGATTATTTAGGAAATGGGTACGCCATCTTTGACAGCTCTGACGTCCGTCAGGAATAATGACTAGAATCATTATGTTTTTTTACGTTGAGGTTGTTGATTTTACAACGTTGGTTGTTTTTTATGCGTAACTAAGCCGGAGTTTAAATTTTTATGAATCTTCCATTTTTGTATAATAATAATAATATCTACTTTATTTTTATAGTGCCATTTTTGTGAACACCTCAAGGGCGCTTTGCAATGCTAGAAAATGACTTTTAAACTATAGTTAGTATTATGTTATAAACACTTTACGCCATTTTACTTACATTTAACGAGACCTTATGAAATTAACGATAATTGGTATTCACCATATAATAAAGGTGGTATTCACTATTCACCAGTGGCGTGCATTGTTTTATGATTTATGACCCAAGGTAGGCTGTGTAGTTTTTCGAGTTTCGGTATGAATTGTGCTTAGAATATTTGAAAATGACTAACTCATTATCAGCTTCCGCTGATTGTTCCCCATCTGAACACATGAGCTTACAAGTTCCTTGCTAAATTAAAAATATAAAAAGATTTTCATTAAAAATATGTCGCAAATTAAACATTTCTATTTCTTCTTTTTAATTTTTATTTTTTCTTACGGTAGGCGCAGATTTTCAGCCTTTATGGACTGCACGCCACTGGTATTCACATACATATTAACAATTAGATTGAGAAAATGAGGAAGAAAATCCAAAAATTTGAAAGATCGATATTAACTTTGTAAAGATGGCTGCGCTTTGATAATATTTAAAATATATATATATATGAATACCACACAAGAGTCCCAACTGCTCCCCACCGTCTGGAGCCAGTGAGACCATGGCATTCCCAATTGGGGAATGTTGTGAGGCTGGAGGTATTGGGGAGGGGAAGAGGAAGGTGGGGAAATACCTGGCTATTCAGATCTGGTCACCAAACACGGCTAAAGCCATTTCAAGCAACGTATCAATTCTGAATGGTGGTCTTTCACCAGGGCGATACTGAGAGTATCTTCCACTCTATACAATATTATCATTCTGTTTTTCACGTCTTAAATTTGAGTTGTTGGCACGTAATACCTGCATTAATTATTGCAGGTACATCCCGATTAGATTTTGGTAACTTACAATAATTATTGTTTATTGGAATCTTCTGTGCAGAACCTCACGACACGCTTGTTGCCAATCGCAATAAAACGATTTTAATCAAAGGTCTTGGGTTAATAACAATCCATTATTACAACGACTGTAATATTTTACGACTTGTCAATTAACCGCCTACGAGTCGGTAGAATTAAAAATTATATCACATGGTCGTGGCCTTGTATTTCTACTGTTTTCAGTAATCTGACGAAATTATTTTTATATCTGTATCGACGCGACGATTAATGATGACTTTTCGATTAGTTTGCGTTTTAGTGCCTTGGTATAAATAGTTGGTTCTTTTATTTGCTTTGTATGATCATCCATGACTGCGATGCATCCTTGAAATCACTTTCAGATGATTTTCTTACTGATGTTTCGATGCCCGTCATCCAAGATTACAAAATTAATTAGATCAAGTCCGTGTTATGTGGTTGATTTGGTATTTTTTGTTTGTCGCCTTATCGATATTTTACGCAAATTATTAAAGTACAACGTATTCCCAATTAATTAGAAAAAACACTGTTTTTTTTAAATGTAATGCGGATTACAAATCTTTGGTTACGTTTATTTACAAAAACGCACCGATAAATGATTAAACATACTTTTCTCCACTTTAAAAATCATATTTGTATTTTAAATATTTTGTAAAACATACAATGGGACGGTCAGAAAAAGGTAATATTTCTTGTTATATTTTGATAAATGCTAAGCCTATGTAAATTTTTTAAATAATTAATAAATATTTTTCTATTTAAAAACATTATGTTTATCGTATTGAGTAATAATACTATCATTATTTTGAATTAATAAATAATAACTCTCCGACGTCCCTCTCCCCCTTAGATTGATTTTTTACGATAAAAACCGAAAACGCTCATCAAATCTGTCAATTTAATAGGTACCTACTCAAAACACATCTTGAATCATTTAACCACCAAACGACCGAACAAGGAACTTGCCTGCACTGTGGTGACATGTATGATCAAAATTGGTAAACAATTTGTAGATGTTTTAATTTCATTAATATTCCAGAAAGAATACAGCAAATTCGTACTTGGCTCTGGTCTTAACTTTGTAGCAATTCATACTAAATCTTCTTTTGATCAAAGCAATTATTTTTATCAGACTCTACTTAAATTTAAAAGTCTTCCAGAATATATAAAAAAATGGTCTAATTCCTTGTTTACTTTATAAAAAAATGTTATAATGTTTGTGTTAGCCGAGGATTGCAAACATTTTTTATTCGTCTTTGTTCTTCTTAAATTAATAGCAAATTATAATATGATTCAACATTAATACATTCACCCTACTTTGTTTACTTCATTATAATGATTACTCATACCTTCGAGCCGTTTTAGTACCCATCTGCATGAAACATTTTTTTGGCCGTAATGATCTTTCGATATTCGAATATTATAAGCGATATGCATTCGAATCTATATATATATAAATCGATTTAAGTTTGTTTGTTTGTCCTCAATGTTCTCGAAAATTACTCTACCGGTTTCGCTGAAAATAGAACAGTTTGTTTTTATTAGTGCCGGGAAGGTTTAGAAAGTAGTTTGAATGAAATCCAATATGTAAAACTGTTGCTATAACGTTTTAAAATTAGCATGAAAAACATTGAACCCGCCATGTTTTATTTAGGTGAGCCCATAGATATAACACTCTGGTTAGCCACAGATTTCATATTCCAAATAAAGTTTTTTTTGGGTAGAATATTTTCAAAATGGAAAACACAAGTAGGTACCTACCTACTTAAGAATTTTTTTTATTTAAATATGTTTTAAAAAAATAATTTTTTGGAATGAAATAAAATTTTCAAATGTAATGTTTCTTATGATCGCTGTCAAATCAATTATGGCACCCAAAAAACAAGCAAGAATTCATAACTTTATTCTACAAAAAAAATATAATCCCGAGCAAGGCCGGGTACACATCAGCTAGTAATTTATAAAAATGTTTTCTAACTAATTTAACAATCTTTATTTTCATATTACTTTTATTAATGTGTTTTTTTAACATTTTTTAACCTCGATACGGACGGGTTTAGTCCTAGTGAGATTAAAAATTGAATTTTAAATAAATGTTAACATCTAAAAAAACAAAATATTTTCATTTCTGGTGCCCTCTCCTGTCTAAGATTGACTATCATCTAAGTCCATGTTTTGAAGCCATGGAGTATGACGTCTTCCCATACCACGTTTTCCATAAATCTTATTCTGGATCAGTGTTTTAAAGTTTTTATTTTTGTATCTGGTACTATTTCCCAATGTTTGGTCTTTAAATATTCCATACTGACAAAAATAACAAAAAGTTTCATATCAATTCATTGGTTTCTGAGCATCAGACTTCCCTACTAATTACTACTTAAAATTTTTCTCTCAACAATAGAATGGCGATTACTTAAATGAAAACTCGTTATTTTTAATTATCATTAATATCCGTAATTGTACCGACTGTAATTCCATTTTTCATACTGAAGTCTAATATGACACTATGCTGATTTTAATCCAGTTTCTAGTGACATCAGCGAACAATTTATCACCTTTCCCCTTTTCAGGTAAGGCAGGGCGCGCTCGCCGTATGTCCGTGTCTATCAAAAAGCCCTAATTTAAACCATTGTCGAAGTACGCTGAGACGGAAGATGGTAGTGTGGTGGATTCCCTTAATATTTTAAAATTATTCTTATGGGTACGAATATGAGCGGGTATCCTATTTAACCCTTTAGGTGCCACCGAACGATATATCGTTCCGATGCATTATTGTACTGGAGTGCCACAGAACGATATATAGCTCGAGCCATAAAATTCGTCACGCGTTACCCACGGTTCTAAAATTACGTCACACTATTGAAAACATGCGTCTAAAAATAAAAGTAATCAAAATAAAAAATAAAATAAAAATATATATATGTATTCATGGGTTATCGACACTTCTCCAGCATTTAAAAAAATACATGTGGCACCAAAAGGGTTAATATGAATGAAACGTTGGGATGGAACCACCTAAACCTTCTAGACCAGGGATGCATGAACCGCGGCCCTCCGGCACTTTGAGGGCGGCCCGCCACTGCATTCTACATACTCAAAAACATAAGACTAATTTCAAATCAATTTATTTTAACAAAATTTCCGAATTAATATCCACTTTCGAAGAAAGAACCGCGGCCCTCCGGCACTTTGAGAGCGGCCCGCCACTGCATTCTACATACTCAAAAACATAAGACTAATTTCAAATCAATTTATTTTAACAAAATTTCCGAATTAATATCCACTTTCGAAGAAAGGTTTGCCTATTTTAGAAAGGTTAAACCCACATTAGATTTTTAAAATTGAGGTTCAAAATGTGCTAGTAGAAGCTCACTGGAGCTAATTGATCTACAAAACGATGACAATCTTCGTTATTATTTTTAAATTGTCCATTTTATAACACGATTGGGACAGAGGTTTTCACGAGATGCCTATCAACGTGAATTAAGAAAATACCCGTATTCTGTAAATTGCTTGAATTTTTTAGAAAAAAATAAACTTTCGACATCTATGCAACTGTTTTTTTTATTATTTTTTTTATTTACCCCGTACGGCAACCCCACCTAATGAAATATTATCGTTCACCTTTGTTTGCCGATCTTTAGACTTGTGTCGAAGGGTGCCCCTGTACATACAGATATACATGTAAAACTATAATACCTCTCAGAATAGAAATTTTTACGTTCAAAGTAAATCGGTTTTATCGGTAACAAATCATTTTAAACACAAGTAAAATCATATAAGTAAGCCGTCTTCATGTGGCCTAACCACAGTTTAAAATGACTGAATGCAGTAACAGCTGAAACAATTAAAAACTATAATACTTACAGAAATTAATAATAACATTAATAAATTTGATTTTTTTTTAAATGTTAATGCGGTATTATTGGCTTATTTGCATCTACTCTCGTCTCAGTTGGAGATATTTAAAATGAGGCCACCTTAGGTGAAATTGGCTGTAATAATTTCGCACATCATGTGGTGAATTTTCTAGGTCAATACACTATGGAAGATTTGCAATATATTAATGCCGGGATCTATTTCGGGCCGGTGTCTCGGACACATGAATATCTGGTTCACAATGCTCCGATTTTACGATCAACTTACAAGGTCTATATCATAGGTTCTCAACGTGGGCGATAACGCCCCCTTGTGGGCGTTTGAGACTTTCAGGGGGCAGTAGAAGACGCAGAGAAAATTAGGGGGCGTTGAGATGGCACAGTGAGGGCGTGGGCACTTAAAAAAAATATAGTATAAAAAAGACAAAAAAAAAAACAACTGTATCAATTGTTCAATGATATCAATCTCCAACTTCAAGGCGACGACTTAAACTTTATTGAGAAAAAAATAGCGTTGCTGCTTTTGTATACAAACTGCTATTATACAAAAGAAATATCGGCAGACAGGCAGGAATTCAATAACTTCCCAAATTTATCAGCAGTATCATTCAAGAACCACGACTTGCTTGTTTACTGTCAACACTTGGAAATCCTCCATAATAATTTCAAGGAAAGATTCCAGGATATTTTAAGCATGGACATACCAGACTGGGTTTTGGATCCTTTTTCAAATGTCAATACAGCAGGATCATCCCAATTAGAAGAAGAACTAATAGAACTGACAACAAATGAGGAATTAAAAATGAAATTTAAGAATGGCTACCAAGAATTTTGGCTGCAGAAGCCGATTTCGCAACTGTACCCGGGATTATGGTCGATTGTTCAACGATATCTGATAGCATTCCCATTGTGCTATTTAGCTGAATGTGGATTTAGGGCTGTAACGTTGGTAGCTTAAAAGAGAAATCGGCTCCATGTTACTGAACAGCGACTTACGGTTGTTTTTAAATAAAGTCGAACCTGATATTAACAAACTCCTTAAAATGCATCAAATTCAACCTTCTCATTAGATAAGTTAAAAATTCAATGTCTTTTGAATGTCAATAAAACCTCTCAATATTAGTATTCCTTTTTATTGGTCTCATTGAAACATTCTTCTTCAAACTCAGAAATAGGATAGGAGTAATATCCTATCCAACGACCATATAATATTACAGTGTAATTACACGTTTACATATAATCGTGGCAATAGCTGTTTCAGATTCGCTACAGATATAAGTAAAAAAAATGGGGGGGGAGCTCTAGATAAAAAAATATTCTCAAAGTGGGCGGTGGGTAAAATAAGGTTGAGAACCTATGGTATATATGAACCTCGTTTATTAGCTACGTAAAGATTGCTTTCGACGTAATAAGCACTGAAATGTATTTTATCACCCGTTTTAAAGAAATTTACACATTTCATTTCTTTGTACTTTCTTTTATTCAGTCCAATATGTATTTAAATAACAGTGAAACATAACATACTTATTTCCTATAAAACGATTATTATGAGAAAAACTGCTTTAAAAATCAAGCAATTTATCATTTATGAACCTTAATAACTGGAAAGTTAATTATGAATTTAATCATTGAAGAAGATAATATTAACACATCCCAAATGAACCACGAAACCGAAAAAACAACAGAAATTAAAAAGATTTCAGTCGCATCTGGGACTCGAACCCAGGAGCTCTAGCTATCCGGGGTAACCGCTTAACCAACTTAGCTAATGAGACCAGTTAAATTTACGCCATTTACACCGATATCATACTTCAAGTTCAAGATTTTTTAATATTATCCTCCATTTTTATAAATCCCATATTATTGGCTGCTATCCTTATGATGATTGCAAAGTTTCATCCCGAACTCAATTGCAATCGGAATAGAGTCTCGGATATACCTACCCGTTTCGTGGTTCATTTAGGATGTGTTAATATTATCTTCAATGATTAAATATTACAATGAGGTTTACAAACTTCAATAAGTTATAAAAAAATAAATTGAATTAATTATGAATTGTCATTAAATACCAAGCATTATGGTTTACTCTTGTCAATTACGTTATTTGATTTTCAAAGGAAATAATGAATAGCATCTTTAAGATTTAAAAATCTAAAATCATATTAATTATTATATTATATCCAATAAAAATGCATTTCTCTTTAATATTTATTAACTGCATATTTGTTAATTTTTATCTTATAAGTTCACTATAGGTATATCTTAAGACAATTTTTTTTCTGACAGTGTTTTTTTTATCTGCTTTTTAACAACAACAAAAAAAGTATTAATGTAAAACGGTAGTTTGCCGCAAATACATAATAAATAGTATTTTGAGTGGTAAAAAGCTAAATTGTTTTTAGTTAATTAACCAGAAGTGTACGACGTGACTGCGCCCTCGTGGCACTCGGTCTAGCTCTGGTTTCTGCTACAATAATAATACTTGTTATTTATTGTATGAAATTGGCTATATGTTGTATCTGTGCAAGTTTGCTAGGCACAAATAAAGCACTATCTTGCCAGTTTTACGAACAAGCACTTTGGTTATACCATTCGTACATTTTCGCTAATCCGTATTTAAGTTAATCAACCTATTTAACCAATCTTTAAAAATGACAGATTTTTTCGTCAACTTTAAAATCATCAATATTATTATTTTTACTTCCGATTTAAAACTTAGCATCATTACACGAGTGAGATGTTTTTCAATGTTTGATCCTTTTAATTCACACCTTTAAAATTGATTTTAACCGGTTTTCCAAGTTGATTTTATTGTTTAATATAGCAAATTCTGATCGGAAAATCTTTTTAATATTGATCCCCCCCTTAATTTAATTAAATAAGGAACCCTTTTAAGCAAAAAATCTTTTTTTGAGATAGTGGTCGACGCGATGATGCAACTTTTCCATGACAAGGGCAATGCGTATTTGGCCTCTCGAATATTATTTCAGAGTATGAAGCGCCTTACCGACAGCTTTTTGGAAATTTTAATTTTCGAACAGAGGTTTCCGGAAACTACCTGGATACACCTATAGCTGGTTATAGTTACAGTTCGGTTGGTATTGTATATACAAGTAAGTCAGTTATTCACGGGTGTGCTTTCAGCGCGGTAGGGTGCGGTTTAATTAAGCCTTTATTTCCCTGCTCCCATTGCACGGATTTATATCCAGATGGGTGCGTGACCATTTCAATTAGTGAAAATTTACCGTGAAATATTCTGTTTGCGTCGACCCCTCCCCCCACACCCCCTCACTGTTGGGTGCCATTTAATATTTTTAATGCCATTGATTTAAAATACACAAAACCACCCCAAAAGGCACCTGAAGCAACTTGAGCTTAGGTACTTTCAAAATCTAAGAAAAATTATAATATTACGCTATTTTCCGTGCCGATGGGGTAGACTTAGACTGGAAGCGTCCCGAATGCGTATTTCCGTTTGGGTGTTCAGTAGACAACTATGCCGTCCCGAAATTAGCACAGGTTTGTAGTACTGGTTTTTGAAACAGTGTCCATTTGAACGCCAATAACCCACGAGTTTCCGTTTGCGTGCTCAGTGGGCGAAAGTAAAGTCATTTAAGGGAAAAAAATAAGGTAATGATAATACTTTGTATTATACATATAATAGATTCATAAGGTAGGTTATTTAAAGAAAAAACTAGCCTAAAAAACTATTTTCAATATAAATATATTTATTTTTATTAAATAAAACAAACACTTGTTATATTAAATAAAACAAACACTTGTTATATTAAATAAAACAAACACTTGAATTTATTGTATTTTTAAGCCGGCCGGTTTCGCTTAGATCAAGCTTCGTCAGGGCAAATATAATAAATAAAGAATAATACGGAGTTATCGTATATATACAATCGTATATATAGGTACAGATAACAATAGACTAAGACAGGTATTACACAAACGAGAGAAAAGAGAATAAAATATTAAAAGGAGACAACAATTGAAAAGTATTATGTATAAGGGGGAGACAACAATAATATACTCGTATATTATTACTAATGAATAGTAAATAAATCAGTGTAATGGGGATATGATGAAGTCATTAACACAATCCTATAATGATTTATACAAAACACAGCCATTATTAGTGGAAAATAGACTTCTTGATTACAAGTTTCAATTTTTCAAAGTTTTCCTTTTTGCAAAGTCCGCCAAAACGCTCCAAATCGCTCCAAAATGGCAGGTCGGTTTTGAGGTTACAGTGACAAATGTCAAAACAAGGATGTGCTTACTAAACATAAGTAATTTATTTAATAATTATTAACACCCCGATGGGCTTTTACATATTTTAACACTTTGCATGATTTTTTGTACAGTAAGAAAAAAAAGTTTTATGTTAACAAAAAAAGAACATGATACATAGTAGGGATATAAGTTTAATATATTTATGATATATATGTGTATCGAACGTAATGATGCATCTCATATGACCGAGATTTGCTTGGTAGGGGTACCGACAGGGGTAGGGGTGCGGGTAGTGGTACATATCACAACCGCAAAACTTTACTTTTATATAATAAAACTTGTATATTCTGAGTCGGCGTTTGCGGATCTATATGAATATATTTACTGGAGTTCTTTATTACACGAAGTACCTACTGCAGAAGTAGCTTTTCCCGGTGTAACCAAGATATTGGAGTTTTTTTTATTTTATTTTATTTTTTATATCTATTACATTTTAGAAATGTTTGAGCATTTGATGAAGAACTACTAACGGTCCATGATTTCTAAATCTTCCTTTGTCAATGCTGTACAGAAGAATAGAGACGCGCCCTTGGTGATTTTTCACAAAAACGGCGTTATACAAATCATCCAATTATTATTATTATTATTATTAACATAACAACGAAACATTACGTTTATTTACTAGTCTGGTTCATAAACTAACCAGACTATTGCGAATGAGTCCATTCCATACCTCAACAGTCAGTTAATTGCGAGCCGAGGTGAAGTTTCTTTTGCTTGGACAACCCAAGCCTGCGGAGGGTAAACACCCATAACAATTTCTGACTAATGCTGTCCGGTGGTTCGTGATTGATGAAGTTTGCTTTGCAAATGCCGCAATTTTTTACGGCCGCAGTAATGACATGGGCAATAATTCCGTTTTCATGGATTCAGTAACTAACGCTTTGTGTAATCGTCACGAATCTTTCTTTCCACTGAATAAATGAATCAATAGTAGTGTGTTGTGGGCGTGTTCGTGCTCCCAAAGAAAGCCAAAATTTTCCTCACTTCTGGTGAAATTGATCAAACATTTTCAAATATCAACAGATAATCAATTTCATTGGACATCTCGTGCCTAGTTTTCGAAAGGTCTTACGTAATTTGGCAAAAAAAAAAAATTGTATAGATGGCGCTTCTCGGGATTGTCTGTTCAGTGTTTGTTTCCGTGTTCCTGCCGTAGCGGGAAATTTACATCATCGTTCTGACAGGTGACAGCTGACAGATATGGGCGGGTCGCCAGGCTGACCTAAAATACTTTCCTGTAGGTCGGGGTGACTTCGAATTGGAAAAGTGGACAAATGCTCCTAATACAAAGAGACAATATTATCGATTTTGAATTTTTAGGAACTGATTGACAGTACCTACGTTTTTCATTGTCAACCACAAATTAAATATATAGTTGAACGCGGTGGTGGCTGGTAATTTTTTTTTAATTAAGAATGATAGGAAAGCATTTTCGATTATTGTTTTTCATTTTCATTGAGATTTTTTTTTGTACAAATGTTTGTATCACCGAATTCAAATTGTGCTATTGTATATAACTTCTTCAATAATTGCAAAATAACTTTGTGGCACCATTTTTATATTAAAAATAATTTTACGTGTCCCCAAGTGGTGGTGATAATACATATATTTAGATTTCTCACCGTGGTTTCAGAGAGTTTTTAATAAAATTTTGAAGATAGATGTGGAACCCCGGGAAATAACCAATGGTTATTACTTAGCAGTGGTACAAAGTGTTTTTTTTTCTTACTTATAAGTAACAAAAATACAGTATAAGATGGAAAATAAGCAATTAGAAAAGTTTGGTTTGAGTTCATAATGGGGTGGCTTGTGGCACCAGATTTAGTATTTTTTTCCTCTTTTTTCATACATTAATGTAATTTATTATTAACACACCTTATGAAATAATATTTTCCTTGCAGAATTGTCGACCTAATTTTTTTTTATTTTACAGACTTTTTTTCTATGTGAATTTATGATCAAAAGGCATTTAAAAGCTTAGTTCAGCTAAAGCTTAGTTCATTTAAAGCTTAGTTCCACTTATTTATCTTAGACCGGAGCGATTTCAGTCTAAATAATTTAGGTTTTAAGATAGTTAATTCACATTAAAATAGAATTTCACCACGAATTAACAGCTGCAAAATTAGAAATAACAAATATTTTTTCCTTGCTGGTGGGATAAGGATTGGGGAAACGTGAATAAAATATAAAAATAAAACATAAACCTTCTAGTGTAAACAGCGATAAAACCCATGTTAAACCATTTGTAATAAAATCAAATGACCTTCCTCGAAATTTCGTCATAATTACATGATTACTTTAAAGTACATTATAAAAATAGTTGTACAATAAACTTTTATTTTCATTTCTATATGAATACCGCAGAATAGTCCCAACTGCTCCCAACCGTTAGGAGCCAGTGAGTCTATGGCATCCCTAATTAGGGAATGTTATGAGGTTGAAGGTATAGGGGAGGGGAAGGAGAAGACGAAGAGGGAGGTGGGGAAATACCGGACTATTCAGATCTGGTCACCAAACACGCCTAAAAGTCATTTCAAGTAACGTTTCAATTCTGAATGGTGGTATTTCACCAGGGCGAGTATCTTCCACTCTAGAACTTACACAAAATGAATTAATTGTGAAACAACACAAATTAATTAAAACAAAATTTAATTGCGAACGCCGGGATTTGAACCGCGACCTCCGGATTAGTGCTCGAAAGCCTTACCCCTCGACCATAGAGGCAGTCGAACTGTTCCACATTAAAAATTTCCAACAAAAATAGATGCTTAGACATTATAATAGACATAAACCTAAACTAGAAAGATCATTTCGATTTGATTAACATTTTAAATTCTGTTAACAAAATTAGAAAATTTATATGCATTTTTTAAGAATCTGTAACATTCTCTCATTGGAACATTTAACTTCAGTCTACAACTCTATAAGTCCAGTCTTCTCCAATACTCCATAATCATCCCGGGAGCAGCATATAAAACATAACTGTATCTGTTTGTACATTATTAGATGAAGAATAGGAAGTAATATTTGTACAGCGCCCTTGAGGTGATTTTTCACAAAAACGGCGCTATACAAATCATACAATTATTATTATTATTATCTACTGCGTGTTGAAATTGTGCAACGTCTAATAATCAAATGAATATTAACAAAACTGAGGATTATCCAATAAATCTTTTTTTTTAAGAATTTAAAATATTAACATTTAATAATCTAGTCCCGTAAAACACAATAATTCAAATAATAAAAGAAAAACAAAATCGTTTTTTTTAAGTCGCACTCGTAAAATCACGTTCCCAACAAGGACACTGGGACAGCTGGGGCGAGAACGAGCCTTTACCTTCGTCAATGAGATAGTGGCCAAGTTCCTCAACAAGCACGACTTTGACCTGATCCGCCGGGTGCATCAGGTGGTAGAGGACGGGTATGAATTCTTTGCCAAGAAGCAACTGGAACTGCGGGGAATTCGATAATGCATTAGCAATGATGTCAGTGGACGACACTCTGAAGTGCTCCTTCCGGATCCTAAAGCCGGCTGACAAGCGCATGGCGTACGTGCAGACCAACACCAACCGTCCCGTCACGCCCCCAGGGCCGTCATCAAGACAAAGAAGATTTTGAGGGCCCTATGGATCAACCCCACCGGCCATCATCCTCCCCCGCCGCTCCACCCTTTTAAGAGTATTGTTTTTTTTTTTTTTTTATATGTCTACCGCACAAGAGTCCCTAACTGCTCCCAACCGTCTGGAGCCAGTGAGACTATGGCATTCCCAATTGGGGAACGTTGTGAGGCTGAAGGTATTGGGGAGGGGAAGGAGAAGGGCGAGAGGAAGGTGGGGAAAAGGGGAAATTTGTTATTTATCCTAAAAAATATCGATAATAATTCTTTGTCTTAGCTTAAATACATTGTTGAATATAATGGAAACAATCACTCTATCATTTGTATTAGCGTCTCGCAATAATATCGTAAGGAATAAATACAGTTAGCTTTTTTTTTTTTTTTTTCAGTTTAACATTAAATTTAGTTTTGATAATTTAACTGCATCTCTTTATATGGTGTATAAATAATGTGTAATGATAGCCTGTCCTAAAAGAAAAATAAAAATAATAATAATAAATTCGTAGAATAGACGTAATATAAGAATAATATAAGAATAGGAAGTAATATTTGTACAGCGCCCCTGAGGTGATTTCTCACAAAAGCGGCGCTATAGAAATGGTCCGATTATTATTATTATAAATGTAACCCATGGTAACACCTCATTTGCGCAACATCAATATACTCGTACACATCAAGGAAAAAAAACACTTCAACAACCTACGGAAAAACTTTAGAACAATTGAATACCACAAATGCCTAGTAAAAGCAAAGACCAATACAGTGTTAAAATATATAAACTGATAATTACTTTCCTACTAACACGACTAAATCATCTTCTAAATTTGTATACAAAATTATCATAACCTAATTATAGATTCAAAATGTACTAATCATAGTGATTCTCAGTCCTCTCCGAAACGCAAGCCTCAACAAAATTTTAACTTATTGTAAATGCAAATAATTCTACTTCTGTAAACTGATTAATTAAAGAAGTAACAAAATCTGAATAAATGCTACTATTATTTTTTAAATTGGTCCTCTTGCGTGAGCTAAAATGTAACCGCAGGATATTGCGTAATTTTGTTTCTGCGTATTTCCTGCCTAAGCGGGAATCTCCGTGACTCGCGGTTTTTCTAGTCTCAGGGTCCTTCAAACCGTATTAATCCCTCTTAATTTAAAAAAAATATTTTCAGCACTATTGAATGAACCATGACACTTATCACATTAATTTAAATGATATTTACTTGATGTAAATACAAAAATTTGAAAAAGTTAAATAATTTTAATTGTTTTTTATGAACTTTTACTTTTCTCCAGTAGTTCCTGACCAAAAGCAATCGCTTCACTGTTTCGTGTCCCAGCTCGGGGATCTACTCAAATCCCTAAAGTAATTACAATTAGTATTTATTATTAAATAAATATACATTCACCGTGTAAGACCAGATGTTTGAAGGTCAGTGGCCATCTTGGCTGTACGAATTTAGGCCTACACAAAGACGGTGATGGTTTTACAGGAACAGTTTTAAAGAGCAGTTTTCCAGCCATAATTATATTAGAACATTGTGTCGTTCATTAAGACGTTTGTGTTTGTAATAATTTTAGTGCGTTCGCGAGCCCTAGTTCTGGAACCACTATATTGGATGGTGGCAATAATAGTATTCTTGTAATCTACCCAAATTGCGTATTTCATGTTACCGCTGAATAATTAAAATCAGCAAACATGATTAATGCTGCTCTTCTTCAAATTGATTGGTTTACGACTTCATATCTGTAATTAAAAATGTTCCATTATCTCTGAAAATAATGCTATCGTGTCACGCCCCACTCAAAGCTTGCCAATAAATCAAACGTGACTTAAGGCGGAGAGGGTTCATTTATTCATTCGAAATAATGGTAATATTATTACGAAATATATTATGTTTTGAACGAGAAAAGTATTTACATATTATATATATATATATATATTGAATCTACATAGGCTGAATTTATCAAAATGAAATCACAAATATGAAAATATTTTTTAAATGTGGAGAAACATTTGTTTTTAAAAAAACATAACCAAAGTTTTGTAATCTGAATTTAAAAAAAAAACAATAAAGTTGGTGTTTATGAAAAAATTTAAACTACACCCTATTATTTTTTTTTAAGATTTCTTCTTCACATTTTAAAGAAACCCTTCAGGATATTTTAAAATGATATTCAACATTTTAAAACATTTTGTAAAACATACATACTACGGTTAAATGTCATATTTCTGATTTGATTTAGATAAACGCTAAGCCTATGCAGATTTTAAAAATAAATAATAACACTGTTTTCTTTAAAACATAATATTTTCAAATTCGCACGTTCTTCTCTGATGCCCGGGCTCTTTTCTTTATAGAGACATCCAGTTTGCTCAAATTGACGATACCAATGACAAATATACATATAGTTGTAGGCTCAATGTTAAAGTGGAGACGAAAGGTACGCTGCACTAGAGTTGCCGATTCAGTTTTACAGAACTCACGCACAACACAGAAAAACTGTGCTGTATAGTCTGACAAATAAGAGTAGAAAAAACGGATGACGCTGCAGTAGTTTACGTTGCACACCAAGATGGTTCAAACGTAAAAGGGTGTAATTTTTAAAAAGCACTATGGTGTAGGTTCATATTTTTATGTATAGCTTACGAAGGGAGATGAATCTTTATCATAATATTCTAATGTAATTTAATATTCGATTTTTTTCTAAAATTTAAGAAAACGGTGTATCTATAAAATAATTCTGCTGGGTAATTATTATTAGGCTGTTTCGCCATCCGCTGCCTTCAAACTGTGGTGTAGCCACTACATACCATCTCTTTATATATGTAATTTATTGTTTTTACAAATTGCTTTTATTTTATTTACCAATGCCCTTATTCATTTCTGAGTAAATCGTCGGGTATTATGAATACTTATTACCCTGTAAAGTTTCCTACATAAGTGGAATATTGTATTGTTTAAATTTGACTAAATGTCATTAATTGTTTTTTTCCAAATTAATTTTGGAAGAAGGAAGGGTTTTTTTCCTACGTACTTATACTAACTTGTATAGTCTATAATTGAACTCGATTTAAACATATGTAGGTGTGGCGAAGGAATTATATTCTTTTTTTAATCATTGAAGAAGATAATATTACCACACCCCAAATGAAACAGAATCCGAAATAACAGAAAAATAAAAAGGTATCAGTCGCATCTGCCCCTCGAACCCAGGACCTCTGTCTATCCGGGACAACCGCTTTGCCGACTAAGCTAATGAGACAAGTACAATTTATGCCATCTACACCGATATCATACTTCAAGTTCAAGACTTGTTAATATTATCCTCCATTTTAAATCCCATATTATTGGTTGCTATCCTTATGATGATTGCAAAGTTCTTCCCTTATTCTTCATATTATTTTGTTAATTTATTAAATTAGTTTTAGGATTAATTCGTCTGTAAGTGAGTGGTCTATGATCTGAGGTGAGTGGCTTCACCACACTTTGATAATTCATTCGGAAGGCGAAACAGCTGTTACGCATAGTAATAATTACCGAGCAGAACTATTTTTTTTATAAATGAACCCTTTTTAAATTTTATAATAATAGTTATTATTTAAAAAAATGTATACGAGTATATATATATTGAAATGTAGTTCTACAAAATAAACTTAAATGACGGCTCCATGGTCGAGGGTAATTAATTTGTGTTGTTTCACAATTAATTCATCTAAAAATAATATATAGCATATTTGCGCACGTTCCACAGTGGAAGATACTCTAAGTATCGCCCTGGTGAAAGACCACCATTCAGAATTGAAACGTTGCTTGAAATGGCTTTTAGCCGTGTTTGGTGACCAGATCTGAATACCCAGGTATTTCCCATTTCCCCACCTTCCTCCCCCCTTCTCCTTCCCCTCCCCAATACCTTCAGCCTCACAACGTTCCCCAATTGGGAATGCCATAGTCTCACTGGCTCCAGACGGTTGGGAGCAGTTTGAGACTCTTGTGCGGTATTCATATAAAAATAAAAAAAGACAGTAAATTTATATTCGAACTTGTTATTTTTTACCGCTTCGTAAGCGAGATAATCTCATGGAAAAGTGTTATATTTTTATGTTTTGAATTGTACTCGTACATATCAAAGATGATTGAATGTAAAATCAAAAACTGTGTGAAAGAAAACCGAACTTTTAATAAAATAGGCTTAAAAATATTAATAATTTTAAAGGATTTTGTCAAACATTTTGATGGTATCATTCCAGATATCCTTATTGGCTTTATTAATAATGTTTTCCTCGACACGTTTCATAATAATGGATAATGGCAAAACGTTGTATCCATTGGCGCCGCCAATTCCCGCGTGATATTTTTAACCTCGCCATATCTCAACCTTACTAAGGTGCGGGCTGCGCGCAAGCACGCTATCTGCCATTATCATCACAGCCCGAATGACATTTGTGACTATTTGACTGAACTACCAAGCTCCGACATATTGAGCTGTCAAATATGCACCGTGGAATTCAATCTACAAATAAACGATTAAAACCACTGCGATGCGAGGGAATCTCCATTATCTGCCTTGATTAAGCGCGGACGCACACACGCCGGTTTTGTCGACCGACAACCGACCGGCTATTTCAACGAGGTGGACACATGTTCAGATGTCATCGAAATGCAAAATCTAATATGAATAATTGACTACAATTCGTTTTTGTGAATTTAGTTTCTTCGTGATAGAACGTTATTTTATTGAAGACGGTAATTTTATGTAAGTTTATATTATCTACTCTGACAAAGGTGCGATTATGCCAAAACCGGTTGGCATATTTGTATAATAATTTTTGATCACGCCAACCGGTTTCAATAAATTATATACATTGAAGTAGGGACACAGTACATCATTTTTGATAATATTATAGGTTTTGATCGTTTTATTGTTGTATAGTTGAATTTTTCAGTAATATAACCTCAAAGGCCATCAGCGCCCTTGAGGTGATTTTTCACAAAAACGGCGCTATACAAATCATCCAACTATTATTAAAGGCGCTAGTACAAAGTTAGAAAATTAGTTGATACATCTATAATATATAAAAAAAGATGCACCAGCAGTGCCCTCCACGTATATTTAAGGGAAACCCGTGTGCCTTTGACTTAGTATAGTTTAGTTCTGGCTCCGAGAGAGCCAATGAAAATACAGCGCTCTATCTCTCTTACACTACCTGCAATGTATATTGCCGTTCCATTTGATCAAAATTAAATATTTTTTGTTATAGAAATTTAAGGCCCGGATGGCCAGACTTTTGGATCATGAAACACGCCGACATCGCATTTCTTGTGTTCTTTATTCTGTGTTTATGGTATATCTAATAAAAAAGCAGACATTTTGCTTAGAATTAAGGCTTTATGAAGGAAACGAAAATTTGTATGTACAGATTTACAGATACCGTGGGATCTGAAAAGATTAAGATTTGGGGGATAAACAATGAATAAATATAAAGACACAAATCCAAAGAATTACATGATATTGCAAAAATGTGTTTACAGAATTTCGATTTCCGTGGTCCAGTTGTTAAGGTCCTCGACCACGATTTCAGAGGTCGCTGGTATAAATCCCAGCCTCCACAAGAAAATTTTATTTTGTTAATTTGTTTTATTTCTCAATTAATTCATTAAAAATAATATATAGTACTAGTTGAAGTACCCGGCGTTGTCCGGGGTTATGAATGGTTTGGAGGAAAGTTTTGAGGTTGTGATGTGATATCCCTACACCTACGCATACCCCTACCTCTAATAATAATAAGAGTAAATTTCTATAGCGCAGTTTTGTGAAGGTTCACCTCAGGTACCCCTACCCCTTCCCCTACCGAGTGGCGTGCAGTCTACAAAGGCTGAAAAACTGTGCCTATCCTAAGAAAAACGAATAATGGAAAATATTAAAGATTTTTTGTTAAATCGATAAATTTCTGATCAAAATGTATTTGTCCCTGACTTTAGGACTTGTACACTAATTTATTCAGTTAGCCACAACAAGCATCAGAAGATGATAATAAATTGGGCCTCTACAAAAATGCAAAACACAATTATTTATACCCAAAATTCATACAGCCTACCTTTGGTCATAGAGCAACGCACGCCACTGCCCTTACCCCAACCCCTACCACTTCGGGGGTGGCACGATCAACTGAATCAAATACTTGAGTCGGGTCATATCAAGAGTCAAAATAACAGAAGAGTATATATGAGACGATATATGAATGTGAATGAAGCAAGGAGTGTGTGCCACGACAGAGTTGTATTGCGGTCTATCTCCTTTGCCTACCCCTGTCGGGAAACGGAGTGATGGTCAGCTAGTCAAAACAAATTTAAACTTGATTCCAGACTTAAAAATATTAATGCAGGATTGTAAAAATATTAGGAAAATATTTTATTTAGACTGCACGGAGTTCTCAAAGTAGTTTTGTTCTAGTGATGGCACTGTAATTTTTATGATTGTCCTTCGGTACTACACTTGTAGTGCAACCTTCAGTGCAGTGGAGTGAAAAGAATTTATTTATGTCTCCGAGGGCAGTCGTATGAATAATTTACTATAATGACACCCCTTATCGACTCTCTGTGAGGTTGTGCATAAAGTTTTTTTTGTTATGAATCAATCCGATTTTTGAATACCATTGACATGGAAAAAGTAATCATATGTGTTTTAAATGTCGCTAGCTGCTATTCTTCTTTCGTAATTTCATCTGTATGTATGCAATACTGGTCCTTTATACTAAAAAGCTTCACTTATGTTGAGACTTTTTCCCTACACCCCAAAATATCTCATTCCAGGTCTGAAACTGAAGTTTCCCACGTAATGAAAGACGATGTTTATCTTTCTCAAGCAATTAAAAAAAAAACTAATATGTTTTCCTCCAAAAATAAGCCATATGGAAGCACATTTCAAATATGGAATAAAAATAATCTTTTGGTAAAATATGTATAGGTAGGTATTTTATCACTTGTCTGTATTTGAACAGGTTATTTATATAATTTATCAGTTCCAATTTTTAAAATGACACTCGTACCTACGCACATCGAAATTATATTGTTCATTGTGGCAAATTTAGTTTTGATAGAATTTTTTTAAAAATTTCGTTCCATCTTCACACAATAAAATACATATGCGTGGTTTAATAATAAGATGGATTTATGAATTGATGAATTTCAACCCTGTAAATGATTCAAACATGACATGTGATGAGTTCGTATTTCGAAGAAACTGGAAACAATTTATTCGGAAGTTTAGAACAACGCGTGACGTCATAATAATAATTCGGATGGTGATTTTCCCAGAAACTAGGGTAATGACTAATGACGTAAATAGGGCAGTGAAAGTTCACTACATACATATACTACCTACACGTTTCTGTGCTCCTTGTTTCTTGGGGGCAATTTCCAAAGCGTTAGCTGTCGGCAGTAGGTACCTATTATAAAATTAAGGACAGCTGGCGGGAAAACCACCATGTGATAGTGCCTGGTCCGTGTGGAGCGTCCTTCACCTCCCATCTGTGCATTGCGAAGGCCGGGATGAATTATTGAGTGGGACATTATAACTGGGAGTTCTCCTCACCACTGATATTAAGTACGGCAACACGATTTACGTTCCGTGTTTCGCTTTTCAAAGTGCAGAGAATAGTTTAAAATATTTTGTTGAGTTGACGTTCATAGCATTTTTTTCCGAGTCAAGAAATTGCGTCAAACTAGTCTGTATTAATACATTATTATTCTGTTTTTTGTGGTCGAATCCGATGTTCTTCATTTTTCGGCTCATCCGGCAATTGATGCGTACAACAAAAGTTCATAATCCCCGTTCAAACACCGCGCTCCTTCGAGGCAGTTCTCAATCGACAAATAATTTTTTTATCAGTCAATATGGTTATTAAATCCAATCATTTGTAATTATTCTGTCAGTGATATTATTCTACCAACCGTAACCTAGGTAAGTGATTTGGGTGTACACTTTGATCAAAAACCATGTTGAAATTACGTCAAATAAAACTTTGAAAATTTGGGGTTTATATTAAGAATATGTACCCAATTTAATAGCATTCACACTATAAAAAAATTGTACATGTCATTAGTTTGGAGTTAAATAAAATATAATTCAGCGGCGCGGCCACCAAGTTATGCTGCTCATTCCCTTACAATAATAATAATATATTTATTGTAATTAAATTTAACTATAACTAAAAGACATGTACAATATAATGATGTAAGTGTACAGTGGTTTATAAAGTAAAATAGAAAATAATATAATAACAGTAATAAGTTGAAGTTTCACATAACCCGCCTCGCTAGGCTAGCCTGTGTTGAGGCAGTAATTTTGCAAATTATTTTATAATTTTAAAATACCTATGAATATATACTTATATTAAGATATGCTTTGTAAATCTTTGAATCAATAATTTCGAGTTTGGGTGAGTGCACCGGTAAATGCCCTATCATTACTTTTAATCCAATTTTTTACATTGTGTTTTAATATTTATTGTGAATCAGATTTTTTTATGCTAATCGGAAGAATGTTGTAAATTCTTAACACAAAGTACCTAAAATTCCGTTGCCCAAAGTAGTAGGAATTACTTTAGAATGGGTATTCCATAGGAATGTATAAATTATGATTATCTTTTATGTCACCTCGATTTATTAAAATTATCAGAACGTCGAATAATTACTGACTTAACTTGTTTATATAAAATTATAAATTCAATTATTGACAGCCATAATAATAAGATTTAATTTATATATCGCAGTTTTGTGAAGTATCACCTCAAGTGCCCTTGATTATATATGATTTCTCTCCATGTACCACATACATCAACATCGAGGCATTATTTACCTTATTATTGTGATAACTCCAATACTGTATCGCAATTGTATAGTCTCGTTCGCCGTATACAGAATTGAGGTAATAATTATAAACATATCGTCGACATATATAACACATCAATAACAAAATATAAACATCCCTTATTTAAATTTCTTAGTAGAACTAGTCTTATGGAACAAATTATCTACCTCTGCTTCGAACTGATTAATTTGTTATTATGATAATTAGATAATTATTTTATCCTAACATACTGGCTACGAAGGTATTGTTAAAAATTATTTAGTGTATTTTATATTGATCATTAAATTTTTCATTGAAAAATCTCCAGTAAATACTAAATTCTTCTTTGCTGATGATTATTTTTTCCACACCATTCTTTATTATATACACGTATGAATATCTTTTTTAAATTTATCTTTCTTTGTTGATTTTTTTTTAAATTTATATTAACATTTCTGCACTAAATAACATGTGCGTAAAGTACTGATAAAAAATGTTAAAAGACCAATTTTGACGTAAATAAATAAATATGGCAAAGGAAATCAATTGTGACCGTAATAATATTTCAACCCTTCACATTAATGCTCAACTATTGCTTTATACTTGCTTGCACTTGCGTCTAGGTCAGTGGTCGGCAAAGTGGGGCTCCCGAGCCGCATGCCGCTCTTTGGCCCCTTAAGTGCGGCTCTGGCACAAATATCCACGAGCAGTCGCAAATTTAAATCCAGCAAATACAATTGCTGGATTTAAAAACAAGGAAATGTGGAGCTCTGAAACTGAAACTGGAGAAGAACAAATGTGACCTTAGTTCACAACACATGTGAGAAGGTAGACATGATCATGTTCAACGCCTGGAATAGTATTCCTGACTCATGATATCAGCTATTATTATTATGATCAGCTGAAAAACTCGCGTTTGCTGTTCCTTTCCTTTTCGGTTCTACATATTAATGCGAACAATCTTTTTCAAGCATGATTTTTATGAAGAGTAAACTGAGAAGTCGTCTTATTGATGAGAACCCGGAATCGTGCATAAAATTGAAAACAACAACATACAAACCTGACATACTCAAACATTCCAAGGAGATGCAAGGACATTTTTCGCATTGTTTGGCAGTCATTGTCGCCATTTAAATTTATGGATACCTTACTTTCATACTATTTTTTATCAATAAATAAAACCATTATTAAGTGTGAAATCAAGTTTTTTTCAGCTTACTAGTAATTTAATGATGGCCTAAAATTACAATATAGGTTTACTAAATTAATAAACAGATTTGGCTCTCAATTTTTTTTTTAATCGTTGTAATGTACATATTTGGCTCTTTGGCGAAAAAGTTTGCCGACCACTGGTCTAGGTCATGCGAGTCATCCATTCCAGAGTCGGGACGGAGCTATTGATATGCCAATAAAAAAAAAGTAGGGCACTGAACCGATCCCTGTGGGACGCCACCATTTTGGTTGTGAGGTGAAGAAGTCATCAAGTCAGTTTTAAAGAGGCAACATTTTATTTTTTATTTTATGGAAAATTTCATAATCATCTTGGGCCACTTTATGTCCATCCGGTGTTGCTTATAAGATTACCGGACAAATTAACACACTTTTTAATGATGACGTAAAGTAATCGATAGTATAAATAAAATACTTCTCTTAAAATCTAATCTAACCTAACCAGTACACTATTTAAAAAATCTTTTATTTAAACAAAAAAAAAACTACGTTAGCTTAGGTTTTGGGGTTAGTTTTTTTTCGCACTCTTAACGACTTTATACCACTTTAAAAAGTGTGCCGATTCTTACGCGTGTTGAATTATCATGGATTAGTTTTTAAAATTTAATGTAAATCAAATCTAATAATGTTATTTTGAAGTTCTGCAAGTATTTTTAGTTTTTATTATTGTGAAGGCCATTTTCAAACTCTGTGACAACTTATTTATATGATTTTATTCACTCCCACCCCATTCTAATTTGGAAAGGTTTTTTAAAATAATGATTTATTATCGGTAAACCCGATTTAGTTAGAAAATAATTCAAATTCTCTATTCTGTGAGGTTGTTACATATATAATGTGTTTCCCCGTATTTAACTGATAACGTTTTCTTAATCGATTTATTTAAATGTGTTATATTGCTGTTTAAAAATGGCCTCGAACGCCGAAACAGCTGTCACAATAATAAAAACTAAAAATACTTGCAGAACTTAATAACATTATTAAATTTGATTTACATTAAATTAAACAAATAAAAAAATAAATGGAGTTCTACGAATTAAACACAAAAACAATTAATCATGGGTTATCATTTGTACAGCGCCCTTGAGGTGATTTTTCATAAAAAAACGACGCTATACAAATCATCCAATTATTATTATTTATATGGAACCGAATATAAGATCCCCTCTTGTTTCGCTAGAATTTGTTTACCTATACTTACAAACTCGTCATAAATTACAGCGCCCTTGAGGTGATTTTTCACAAAAACTGCGCTATACAAATCATCCAATTATTATTATTAAATGTTTTTTTTTTATTTATTTTTACCTTTTCTTCTTCTTTATTATAGTTATTCTAGTTTATTATGTGAAAATAAACCACAAAAATCAATACTTCTTCAATCCACGTTGTTTCGTTTGAAAAAGTTTTATAACGTCCACTTATAACCGTTCCTCCCTCCGATACAAAGAAGTTATTGTTCAAGGTAGGAATAAGAAATGTACTTCTAACAACGTCAAACGTTTAAATAATAAAAGATAATAAAATAATGAAAGTTAAATGCAGTGATAAAAATATATGGCAGGATCGTTTAAGCAAGGGTAGTTCTAGAGTAAAGTCTAGTGCAAAATTTGATTTTTACTTTTCTTTGTAATTCATATTAGATTATAATGGTATAAAGGTTGTTGTGTGGTTCGTTTATATTTTTACAACCAATCGTGTGGTTAAATACTGTAATATCTTAAATAATAAGGGGTATGTGAATTAGTTTGCATTTCTTGTGCATATTTTCAATGTTAACTTTTCATTTTGAATATTCCAATGGGAAAATCGACAGTTAACAATACATGCCATTGCCTAAATCTTGTAAATAATATTACATTTTGGTATTTTCCACCTAGGCTTATAATGTCTGGGTCTTGGTAGCACATAATTTTATTTTTTTTGGTTCTTAATTTTTTTTAATGAAGAAAGACAAATATTCCCCTGTTATTAATAAACTGCCAATATTTCAAACCTCCTATCACCATCACACTAAGCGAAAGATGTCGTCGTGATGGAGGACTTACCCAGCCCAGGAATTGAACTCATGACGCCTGGGTGGGGCAATTCGGCCACTGACCTGTTGACTTCGTTTTAGTCGTGGTTTTAGTCACTAATATCAATATCGCAATAATATCATCAGTATATCGGATATTACTCTGCTTTCTTCCATTTAGATACATTTTCCTTGCCATTCACCCCATTTTGCCCACATGGCCTTATTCAAATACCGCAACATAATTTATAATTCTGCTAAAACCTGCAAATTACCAAATTTCGTCAGGTATGAAATTTTCCATTTCCCAGGGTCGCAGAAGCGCGCGACCTTTGCAAATGCCATGGCATTCTGGGTCCTGGTGAGTTCGGCATTCTGCCTGACATTTTCCCATTGAGCCATCCGTTCCGCATCCCCGGCTACACCGGGCCTACTGCCAATCCAAATATTATCATATTATTTCATTGTCTTCTGAAATGTTACGTGTATCAAGGCTTACGTAATAGATTTTACAATCAATATATATATTTTAAGTTATCTTATCGGGCATGTTTGCACTATCAAATGTGCCAGGTTTTTAATTTTTTTTAAATTAAATTTTTAAATGTTTGTTACATAAGTTTTATTGAGTTCTACCGACTCCCAAACTCGGCACATGCCCGTATTATGACAGTCGTTGATATGGTGATATAATATGATAGATCGGTGATACAATGTCGGCTAGGATTTATTTATTTAGCTTGATAACCACCGACTTCAGTATTAACAGACTTGCCCTAAGTACGATTTCGACGGGCGGAGGCAAAGGTCACGTGATACATATTTTGACAGCAACTTATTTCACCGTCGTCCACGTTTGTTTCACGTGATTTTGACTGCGGTAAGCAAATTACAAAACATTTATAAAAGGGGTCAAACTGAATACTCTAAAAAATATTCGGTTTTTGTAAAGAAGCCGAATCTTTTTACTTGGTTACTGTTTACTTAAATCGGCGGCAAGGCTAGTTCGCCTCCCACCCCTCTTATTTTGTTTTCTTCCCCTTGCGTCTTAGGGCATCTCAGTGTATTATATTTTTCTTTCAGAGATTCATTAAATACAAATTAGTTAAGATTTATAGCTCTATTCACAAAATGAGTCTTTTAACATGATACCTACAATGGTCTTCATCCTCATTTTGTATGGAATTTTGCTCGAATGTCTAAAGTTGGCCCAAATTCCATATGGCTTATTGTATGGGAATTCCGTAAGTTTTTGATTGGGTGACCACTAAAAACTTTGGAAGCTGAAGTTAGCCACACTATTGACGGGTACCATTTAAAAATGATTTTCTGTTGAAAGGACAAAATTTGAAATTCTAGCATCTTAGCCCTTTTATTACTTTTTGTCCGCTCGAAAATTCATGATATTGTAACGAGCTTGTAACAAAAATGCCAGGTGCTGTCGCCTAAAGCCGACTCCCACATTAAATAGTCTCGACGCCGAATATTTGAGTTCGATGCGAATCCGGCTTAAAGTTTAACTGGTGAGCTCATGTGCCTAATTAACAAAAGTATCTCATAAAGTCGCAATAGGTCTTTTTTCAGTAAGGGCCGTCCCAAATTTATTAACTTCCATACAATCTGTATGGTGCGTTCCTCTTTCTGCAGTCGTCCATTTTTTTAATCTATCAATTGGTTTGAGTCTTGGGAAGGAAACGTGGTCAGTTTATCGCGGTTTTGTTTTTCGATTAGTAGATTAACGAAGAAAGAATCACCCGAGATACGTTATTTAGGCGCCATTGAAATGGTTTCAGCATGGCTACCATGTTTGGTTACAAAGATTTTATTACTGTTGTAATTAATATTTTAGGATATTCTTTACCTTATACAATACTTAAACAAGCTTTCCGTCTGTCTGTGTCTGTTTTTCAAAAATGGATACGGACTTTTCAGCACGAGTTAATATTTCAGTTTTTTAGTATGGAAAATGTAACTATCTATCAATATTCTGTTTCATATTTTCAAAATTCCTTTTCTTTCTCGGTATTGAACTGATTTTATAAAACCCGTTCGTCAAACATCATTTGCGTTCTGGCATTTAAGCTCACAGTTCGAGCACAGGCGAACAAATGTTGTTTGCAACAAATTTACGTTATAATACGCCATATCTCGCGATATCATTCGCCATGCAATGCATTACTCGTCATAGACGGGTAATATAGTATGTATTTATATGTGGGCGTTGCCTAGATATATTCCTTGATAGGCAGGTCGAGCGATATGTGTAATATGTATCGCCGACCAAATTTTGATCGATCCCAATAATTACAATTGTGAATTTAGTAAATAAAAATAATATTTTAAATTTACAACCATGGACCAACAAAACTATGTCCTGGTCGTAGAAAATGTTGATTTTGTCGGATTCGCGCTTATCTGTTATTGTAGCGGTTTAATGGTTGAAGAAAAAAAAAAGAAACGGCGACAATTATTGTTAAATTTTTGTTACAAATCGATCCCCGTGAAAACTAAGCAGCTTCCAACCTCATGGTTGGGAACTGTAGAATTGTATTATATCTTCATATAGCTTCCGTGTGTAGATATAATATATATTTTACTTCGCGAGATATAAATATTTTCCGTGTGTAACAAGCTTTACAGTTTTTATCTATTTTTGCTTCATTCGCCGGTACGGATGTATGGATACTCTGATACTCCAAAGTCATTGTGAATTTTCAATTTATTCTATCGAATACTCTGATTAATTAAGGAATATACAATCCAAAAATATCACTACAAGCTGTGTGTCTATCTCACCACGAATATGGGTAATTGGCATAAAAATCGCTTGGCAAGCGGAGTTTGGAAATGTTTGATGTAAGCCGTAAAAGCGGTTATTATTTTTTGAATGAATAATTTTGTAAGAAAGAAAAAAAGTTATTCAAAGGAAACTGTCACAAATAACTTAGCTAAAAAAATCGTTTAGTAGTTTACGCTTATATTTTTTATAACATTATAACACAAAAAAATGAATTCTAATCTAGCGAAATTATAGGAAAAACTTTAATTTATCAAAAGCATTTTTTTTTAGTTTTTATGATGTAAACCGCCTCTCAGTAAAGATTAATCGAAATATTTCACTGATAGCTTCGCCTTAATTAAATCTTATGTTTTTTTTACATTTTGACTTCACCTACCTGTGAATAAAGGGCTGATTTATTTTTTCCCATTTTAATAGAACATTTGCCATAGAACATGAACCTATATATGCATGTTAGGCAATCGTTAGATTTCCATTTTTCTGGAACCCCCCTTACCGATTAATATCTAGGATACTATGTCGTCTTAACTGCGACCACTCAATTGTCGAACATTAAAAATGGCGCAGTTCGTTGATATGTAACGATGTCAAATGTGACGCTTGAAACACTCCAACCAAGTGTTTTCCATTCTTCTCTTAATTTTCCTTTTCAGTCAGATTCATTTTGAATCCATTTGCTACACCTTACAGTTCTATAACCTCGAGTCCCACCCAATTCGCTGTCATTCTCGCGATAGGTCCTGATAAATGCTGAGCCATCGGGGATAATAATTCCGAAATAGCCCTTATTAGGAAACCAATGGAAAGCCCTGATAAGGTCTAACGAAATGAAAGTGAATTTCCCCAAATTTTTATATCGCACTTATCGGAAGGTGCTGTCATTGGCCTTTGCCAATAATAGGATTTCTTTGATTAAAATATATATAAAAAAAACTATTATTATGAATGAAAATAAAATATCAGCTTAGATAAATAAATAATAATAATTGCTTTTAAATAAAATTACAGTTTGTTAGCAGGTTGTCATAATTAAATTTAATGAAATTAAATAAATAAATAAATATTATTGCAGAAAAAGTCAACAGATGTCAAAATCAGATAGGTATATCCAAGACACTACCTAAAGATTATAAATAAATTCGGATAGAATCTTGTAGTCATGATAAAAGGTAGCAACCAAAAATATATGGGAATTAATTGAAGATGATTTTAACAGTTCTTAGAAATCGTAGTATGATACCGATAAAAATGACGGAACGGTTTGGGGTAGCTGTAGTTTAGTGGATTAGAGCGCAAGGTCCTGGGTAGACCATGAGGGTCCTTGGTTCGAGTCCCAGTTGCTACCGTTATCTTTTTCTTTTCTGTCTTTTCGGTTTTTATGTTTCATTTTGAAAGTTATTAAAGAGAGTAAACTGATTAAAAACCTTATTTATCAGTTTCCTCTTTAAAACTTATTTGACATCCTTGACTACTTTGTACGTGTATATATTTTTATTTTTCACTTTTTCACCACAATGTACCAAGTTTGTATGTTTCAATTTGTCGAATTTTTTTTTCTGTAAAACCATAGGTGTGTGTAATTCGACGAAACACTGAGCGAAAAAAGTGATTCCACTTTGTTGGATGTTGAACGTCCAACTCTCTATTCCACCACTTTAGTCGACCTGACCATTGACCGCGGTTGACGTATGACATTGTGATGTGTGCTGCGTAACTGTAATAACAACTCCAAAATGTTTTAAAAAGCCGACGGAACTACTTTCCACTGCAAAGTACATTTTTATTTAATTTTCAATAACTGCTTCCTGACTGAAGATTGGAATATGTTTTTACGCGACGTTTCATAGGGACTGTCTACTCTATTTAGTGTAATAGCCTTTTGTGTAAAACATTGATTAGGGTCAGGTTTCAGTCTTTCACCAGGGCGATACTGAGAGTATCTTCCACTCCGGAACGTTCGCAAATGTACTATGTATTATTTTTAAATGAATTAATTGTGAAACAGCAAAAATTAATTAAATAAAATTTACTTTCGCACGCCGGGATTTGAACCCGCGACCTTCGGATTCGTAGTCGAGAGCCTTACCCCTCGACCATGGAGGCCGTCAATTATGGGGTTTCCTTGAGGAACAAAGCGATTCTCTGGAGAACCACTCCAACACCTAAATATTCATGTACCCTATGTCTGTCATTATTTTCTATCTTAGTTTAGTCTTAATATAGTCCCGAAGAAAGAAGGGCACTTCCGAAACAGGTTGATCATTATATTCAAAACAAAGTTATGGGTTTATATTATAACATTTATTTTTATTTTATCTTTCTTTTCACGTGACTTATAATTTTCGTTATAGTAGGTATATTTTTCTGTTCCCTAATAATATAATACTATTAAAATACATTTGAAAGATGTTTTTATTACACAATAAACGCTCTATGTCATACATTAATGATCAGTCATTTCGAGTCCCCGCCTCTAACGTGAAAGTTTTTCCAATATCCGTAAAATAATACCACGGTGGTGGAAGCCCGATTAGCGAAAAGCACTCGAACAAATCATTTAGGTCAAGCGAATGTTGTGACATCGGGAATATACTTACACTTACCTGTATGACAATTACCCTCAGCTACACTATCGTTACGGCCATTACTTACAATCATGTCGTGATTAATGATCGGCAATAACAATTACTTGCGCTTTAACCTTCCCAGTGCTCAACGCGATATATCGTTGTTAGATTGTGCCAAAATGACGACGATGCTGGAGAACGATATTTCGTTTCATACTTATTTTAATTATAGATTTTTTTTAAACATAATTTGTGACTATCAAATATTTGTATTAATTGCCCAAAGTCTCGAAATACTGAATAGTTTATTTATTGAACACAGAGATAATATTATTTGTTTTTTTGTATCGAATTTACTTTCGTGGTTTTATCAAAGTTTGTTATGTATTTGTTGTAATTCTTGAATTTTGAACTCTTTGAATTTTTTTCTGTTTTTGATTTTCTGGATCAAAACAACTATTTTCACCATGCAACTTCATTTCCATCGTGATCTATGGATCTTTAAAATGTGTATTTATCTGTCAAAACATAAACATAAGATCTTGTTAAACAGGGGGAAAAATATATTTAAAGTGTGTAGAAACTCGTACGAAGCCGAGTAGTAAAACTAGTATAATATTATCAATGACCAAACTGTCAATTTATTGTGATCTGGCTTTTAGTACAATATACCAATTTTATTAAACAGGTTATTGATTAATATTTAAAATAGCTATGTATTAAGTAATAAAAAGTGGTGATATATATTCAAATTAAGGTTGGACGAAATACTGGCAACTACCAAACGAATATAAAGCGAGACTAAGGAAGTTACTCGACTGGTAGAAAGTAGAGGTAGGGTAAATCTCATTATATTTGGCTGAAATAGGACTGTCAAACTATAGAATTATATTCAAAATATAGAAGCAGTGGGTACAATTTAATAATGGAAAGTTGATTCAATGTATTGTTGTTATGTACCTACCCATTTGACCCTAAATGTCTACCTACTTCTCGAATTCCTAGCTATTGTTTACCTTAATCCTTTGACCAGACAATGTCACCCGTAAGTACCCCTTTGTTTTAGTAGCTATTAAAATAAGTATCCCATCTCAGAATTATAAATACCCCGATAAAATTATCCCCAAGGCATAACCGAAGCCAATGGTTATTGCTTAAAATATAATGGTTATTGTCATAATCCCTAAATTTGTAAACTAATCTATTTTTCTCGAACCCGAAAGACCTTTCTAGGAATTCCCGCTAACTTTCTAAAATATCTCGGTGCAACTCTTTGTAAGTTCCTTTATAAACCTTATGTATCCTATATCCCGAGTTCATTCCTCTTCCATCATTGCTAGGGTACAGTTGGTACCTCAGCTCATTTCTTCAATTGTATACGTAATCGTATGATTGTATTACACATTATAAAGTAGGGAGACACTTTTAGTATTGATTTCGGATTAGCTAATTAGGATCAGTGAATATTCATTCATCCGGAGGATATCTCCTGTAAATGGTTGCCTGTATAATTTATACAGTTTTGTATGGTCTTTGACCTCAGTGATTGAACTTTTCCAACGATTCATCATATTTTGTACGGATTCAATGGAGGTAATTGCAATTGAAGTATTTGAATTTGTGGCTTACGATGTCGGCATATTTAGTTAGTTGCGCATACGTTTGCGCGAACTATCTCAGCATTAAATTGCATCGAACGCGAATAATACTTAAGGAATTTTATTTTTATTTTTATAGCCATTCCACTCATGAGGCCCGGAGGGTAACACCATATTCTGTTTTCACCAATTCTCTGTCTTATTTTTGGGAATGCTCTGGGGAAGGATTACTACGCCAAATCGACTGCTCGGGTCAAGTTGTGACTCCTTGAGCAGTCTGTGTGTAATATTTAATTATATCAAATACTTCAGATGATAATAATTTATTAAATTTGTAAGACCAACCAACAGTTTACATAAAAAAATAAGTATAATAAATAAGTGATTCAAATTTGACCATCTATGTGTTTGGGTATTATATATGAGTGAATCTAGTGATTTTCGAAGAAATCAATATAAAATTAAAAAAGATAATTATACAAAATAAAGAAGAATTATTAAAGTTACATGTGTAATGGAGTGTGAAATGGTTTTGAAAATGAAATTTGATTTATTTTATTATATTATATACGCCATATATGGGCTTTTACATATTTAGTTAGTTATAATATTCACACAGGTGCCAAACACATTACAGTAACTGCACCAAAAACTAATAATACACAGTAACAGAAAAAATAAAAAATAACGAGTGCAATATCCACCAAGTCAATACTGACATTGATAACAAATAAGTAAATAATGTAAAAAGTTGTAGTTAACAATAATTTATAAACCAGGCAGAAACAAATCACTCATCCTCCTTTTGAAATTTGCCAAGTTTAGATTATTGTCAAATACATCCATATCATTTAAGTATTTGTTACCAAGACTGTCTAAGCGTTGAATTGGTGAATTCAAACTATAGTTATAAACGGGATAAAGATATGTAGAAAGTTAATGTCTGTCTTGTAGTTCGATTGGGTATGTACAAGTTTATTAAATGCAGTTCAGAACAATTTAATTTACAGTTTAACAATTTTAGTAAAAGAGTTAGGTCGTTAATTTTCCGTCTGTTTTCTAATGTTGGAATATTTAAAATATTCATTAACGATGGGTAATTTATGTGCTCTAAAGGTATGTTTACTTTAAAATTTATGAAACGCAAAAATTTTCTTTGAATTCTTTCAACATTGTGAATATGTATTTTGTAGAAAAAATTATGTTCAATTAAACTTCTAACTAGGGATATGTACAATAATTTTATTACTTGTAACGATTGAAATTTTTTTATTGTTCTTAATATAAATCCTAAAGTTTTCATACCTTTATTTACAATTTGTTGAATGTGAGCATTGAAATTTAGTTTCTCATCCATTATAATGCCGAGATCTCTCATTTCTGTAACTCTTTGTAGATTTATTTGATTTATTGAATAGTCAAAAAAGAGAGACGTTTTCTTTCTGGAAAAGGTTAGAGTTTTACATTTTTTAACATTTAAATATAAATTGTTTTGTGAGCACCAGTTATTTAGCATGTCAATATTAAACTGAAGAATTTGACAGTGGTTTGAATCAGTTATTTCTCTATATAATTTAATATCGTCGGCGAATAGCAAAACTTTGACACCTTTAAAGCCGTTGACTATGTCGTTTATAAAGACAAGAAATAAAACCGGACCAAGGTGACTACCTTGCGGTACGCCACTAGTAGCGGAAAACGATTTGGATATAAAAGATTTTATTTTAACAAACAAGGTTCTATCTGATAAGTAACTACTTAACCACTTTAAAATATTTCCTCCAATTCCCAGGGCATGAAGTTTCCGGATCAGTACTTTGTTAGATACTTTATCAAAAGCCTTCGAGAAATCAGTGTATATACAGTCAACTTGTTTATTTTTTGCAAATGCCTCCAATATATAGTTTTGAAAAAGTAATAAATTTGTTGTAGTTGATCTACCTTTGATGAAGCCATGTTGTTGGTCATTTATTACTTCTATTAGTGTGGGATATATTTCATCCAGAACCACAGATTCAAAGATTTTGGGTAATACAGATTGTATGCATATTGGCCGATAGTTTGAAATGTCAGTCTCGTCACCTTTTTTAAAGATAGGGATAATAAAGCTGGATTTCCAGTAGATGGGAAAATATCCAGACGATAGGAGATGGTTAAATAGAATGCTCAGTGGCTTAGACAATACAGAGGAGCATTTTTTTAGGAAAATTGGCGGAATGGTGTCCGGGCCTGCAGATTTGTTTATATCTAGGGAACATAATTTCCTTTTAACAGATTCTTCCGTGATGAAGCAATTGGTTAAATGTGTGGTTTTTTTAAAAGTGTATGAGAGTATATTTTCTTCTGGTGTTTCATTGATGTCATCATGCTACGCTAGCACCTCTAGCGGCACGGGATGTACGAATTAGTTATTCTAATGAAATATATTCATATATATTACATATGACTTTACTCCATTTTTGCTCATACACGAAACATATTTAAGAGGCTATTAGATTTGTACTAACAGTTATAAGCGCCCTTGAGGTGATTTTTCACAAAAACGGCGCTATAAAAATCATCCGATTATTATTATTATTATAAGCCTCGTCGTTCGCGCACGGTCTGGTGGTTTAGAAAGGGAATAAAATACTTATTTAACATTTAGTGAGAAATTTTCTCAGATTTTTTTTATTTTTAGACTTCTTTTGGCTTAAGAGGAACGGCTGCGCAGCCTGCTCCATACAAAACATAATTTATTTTGAATTTGAGGCCAAAATAACCTATTCCGAATGATATTTTTTTTATCAAAAGGTATAGCAAATATCTAGTATGGATAGAAATATGTATTTTTTTGTAACTTACAAAATAAAGGCCATTACAGAAATAGGATTTTGGCGATTTCAGAGACAGCTTTAGCAATTATTTTAAAGGCTGGTGAATTAAAAAAAAAAGTTTTACCCCGTCTACCATGAAAGTAAAGTGAAATATAAATTTAAAAAGAAAAAACAGTGTTAAAATAAGCATTATGATGAACTTAAATTCAAATTAAAAACGACCAATTTACGTTGGAACACAAATTTTCCGTGCGCAATTTAAAATATCCTCCCGAAAAACGTTTTTTTTAATTTTTTTATTTATTTTATGTAATCATGTTTACATAGCAAATATGAAATTTAAAAAAAAAAAAAAAAATATATATATATATATGTATTACCATAATCCCGCAATTAAGTTTCAAAGTTGCCTCTAAAATCATGAAAAATTGATTTCATTAATGGCCTATATTTCATAATTTAAAACAAAAATAAATAAAATACTTTTAATCCATTCTAGGTGTTTACCATAGGTACCTTTAATTATTAAAAAAAGATCATTTAGTTCCGGTATTTTTACCTCTAATCCAAAATTAAGTTTTGTATGAAACAGGGCGCGCAGCCGTTCCTCTGAACATTTCACAATTCTTATTATTAATGTATATTTATTTACCTATGCTTTAAGGGCGAGAGGGACGTCGAAGCGGAATTATTTATCGAAATATTGATAGTATTATTACGCAATACGATAAATATAATGTTTTTAAATTGAAAAGTATTTATTAAATATTTTATAAATTTGCATAGCCTTAAGATTTATCAAATTCTAATCAGAAATATTACTTTTTCTGACCGTCCTATTGTATGTTTTACAAAATATTTAAAATATGAATATGATTTTTAAAGTGGCGAAAAATATGTTTAATCCTTTCTCCTTACGTTTTTGTAAATAAACTTAACCAAAAATTTATAATCCACGTTCGAAAAAATTAAAAATAAAAAACATTAAAGTTACTTAGTGTTTATGAAAATTTTAAACTACACACTGTTCTTTTTTTAAATTTATCTCATCGACATGTTAAAGAAAAACCTTCACAGCATTTTTTAAGGATATTCAACTTTTTAAAAGTTTTTGTAAAACATACGTAGAACGCTCAGAAATGTGTAATATTTCTGATTTTATTTTGATAAATGCTAAGCCCATGCAAATAAAAAAAAAACGTAATAAATATTTTTTTCTTTAAAAACACCATGTTTATCGTATTGCACTATAATATTATCATTATTTTGAATTTATAAATAATAACTCTCCGACGTCCCTCTCCTTGTTAATGAGGATATTTTAAATATTTATATCTATTTAAAGCATATCCAAATAAAATAAAATAAAAATTCCAAAGGGTTAAAGGTACAAGAAACAACTTCCACTATGGAATGTGCCTTTTTACGATTTGTTTTTCCGGTTACAACGTAACGCCCTAAGATGTCAAAACTATTAGTCATTTGGTCGGAACGAGTATGTTGTATATTGTGTTCTCATTAACCTGGCTATCGCGACGGGCGTGCCCGGTCGCAGGTAATCACGTAATAGGTAGCAATTATATGCATTTCAGTAGTTCATTGAGCCTGTAATACGGTGGAAGTGAGACGTTAAACTGATAAGGAGGCAATAGCTAGGAATAATACAAGTTGACTTACCGCAATATCTACTTGATTTGACACTTTCTATCGTTGTTGTTCATTTTATGGGTTTAATAGCAATAATAATAATAATTGTTATAACATAGATAATATAATTTTAAATTATTTATTATTTTTATTAAGATTTAAAACCTCATTTTAATATTTAATCATTGTAGAAAATAATATTAACATAACCTAAATACCGATAATATGGGATTAAAAAATGGAGAATAATATTGACAAATCTTGAATTTGAGATATATCGATGAAGATGACATAAATTGAACTGGTCTCATTTGATTGGTTAACCGGTTGCCCGGATAGGCAGAGGTCCAGGGTTCGAGTTCCGGATGCGACTGAAATATTTTTTATTTTCTGTCGTTTTTTTTCCGTTTTCATGTTTTATTTAGGTTATGTTAATATTATTTTCTTCAATGATTACATAGATAATTAATATCAAATTCAGCTGTTTTCAGTAAAGGGGGAAGCAAACTCTTAAATCAGGTGATGACGTCAATGTGATTTAACAAAGTAATAATTTATATATTTTTTTAAGAGTTTTATTTCCAATGTACATTTGTTACTTAGTTTTATTTATTTGCTACCGGTTTCAACACATCTGTGTCATTCACTAGCGTTCGTAAAACTATCTTATCGATGTTTGGTTCTGGAAACCTAAAGCCTATCCACTGCATGATGAACACCGTCAAATATGAAGAGACTTTGAGGAGTCTGCTTTTGACACTTGAAAGGAAATTCCCTGATAAAAACAGAATCTTTCAAACCCTTGTCCCGTGCTAAACGTCGAATAAAATGAATACATTATTTGAATTCAGCCAAATAAGTGTTTTCGAATGTCCAGGGAACTCTCCCAACCTTGAAATTGAAATTGAAAGTTTATGGGCGATAGTGAAGAAAAGTCTCAGAACTAAGGATTTCATCACAAGGGGAAAGCTGCTTTCAGCAATTCCTTTACTTGGCTTTCATGATGATGAAACAAAAAATATATGTTATTCGTTAGTTTATTAATGCCAAAATAAAAACAAGAAAGCTGTTTTTAACATTTTTTTTACTTTGGTTTCACGATAATGAAACGAAAAATATATGTTATTCATTAGTTTATTAATGCCAAAATAAAATCAAGATTTACCAAATAGTAGAGGTTGTCATATAATGTAATACTTTAAACTCATTTTTTTTTAAAAAGAGCTATTACTCGTATATCAATGAAAGAGAAAAATTTCCCTTGTTGCAATTAATTCGCCCACCACTGTAGGTTCACTTTACAAACACGTAATACCATGAAAGACACCATTAAATCGCGGTTTACCCCCGTGGTTTACCCTCCATAAACATTTTCTTAGCCTTTATTTTTTACGTTCATCAATTTAATTAATCTAGAAAGTTCCTCTCCTGTGTTTTTTCCCCCTTTGGCTTTATTTCTTTATGGATTGAATGCAACAAAAACATGTCAAATTAAATTCAAACATCGAAAATAATTTTATACGAAGTGATGTCATCATGATAATCATCACTTTTCATAATTTACTCACTTTTATTTTAAACTACCGGCTAATTGATTGACATTTAAATATAATTATTTATATATATATATATATATTTTATAACAAATAAAAAATAATGATATCCTCATTGGGATTTCCCGTGCTGAAGATTTCGTTTACAAAATATGAAATTAAATTATATTAAATTGATGTGATTGCTCAAGAAAAAATATTGTGAGGTGAGGTGTTTTAAGTGTAGTTGAGTGGTTTTGGTATTAGTGGTGGGCGCAGCGGCTCGGTTTAGTGATCCGGATCACTAAATCAGCTCTTTGTAGTGTACCGGTTTGGTGATAAATCAGCTCTCTGTAAAGACAATCCACATGAAAACTGGACGAAAAAAGTATCGTGTAAGAGCTTCTTAAGGATATCTTTAGGAGGGGTGGGGGAGCGAGGGAGAGGGCATGGTGCGGGAGGACGCGAACCGTCGTTCAAACGAACCGGATTATCGAACCGGTACACTACAAAGAGCTGTTTTAGTGATCCGGCTCACTAAACCGAGCGGCTTCACCCACCACTATTTGGTATTAGTCTGTATTTGGTTTTAATATATTTTCTATTTCAGATCTCCCTATGTAATGTATCCAACGTTTTATTTGATTTTTAAATTTATTGGTTGTTTTGATTTTTGAAAGAGATAAATATTGCACACAAAATGACATCTTGTCTAATTATCAAAACGCTCCATTTTCAGCAATGGAAATGGCGTAAGAGTTGAAAACGTTGATCTAGGATATCCCAGATAGATAAGCTTAAGCAAATTTCATGATGCCAGTGCGGACTGTTCTGGATTTTTGCTGGTACAAACGACCTTCTAATATTTAATGGTTAAGGTTTTGGTATATCGGTACTTGTTTTCCAGTATAGCTGAAGTACCCGGCGTTCCCCAGGGTAATTAATGGTGTAGCATCACGTTGCAATGGCTCCACTCTATCTCAAAATTTGTGGTTGAGTCTGATGGATGAAGCACGGGGAAGTGGGATGTAAATCATGATACTGGAAATAAAACCCTATCTACAGGAAAGCATATTGTTTATTGGCTCTAAAACCAGATTGTAATGTTATAGAAAAGAGAAGAGTAGAGAGGAATAATAATTCAAAACGAAACGATTTCAATGATAAAGGATGGCTCTTGTGGTCCGATTCAGCATCTTCCGTGGGGTCCAGTCATTAATAGGTGAGGATGCTACCTTAGGTCCTGTAGGGTCATCGATATACCCACCGACTCTCGTATCCATTCATCTTCAGCAGGGATTTCCCCCAACGCACCAGGCACGCGCGGTTTGATTTGACCACTTTACGAATTGGCCATCAGTAATTAAAAAACATACCCACTTCGGGTAAATTGGGTAGACGCTCCTTGGCGTCAAACAAAACAGGAAAACTAATACATAAAAACTCCACTTCAATCAAGTCGAGCTCCACGGCCCGTGTCAGCTTATCATAGACTATCGCAGTGCCGCATCCATATCATGGCCAATAAATTACGTTACAATGGTTTGGAGTAAAGTTTCGAGGTTGTGACGTGTTACCTTACCCTTTTGAATTCACCAAGTAGCATCAAAATTCTGCTTTAAGGGTGGGAATGGGGGGAGGTGAGAGTGATTTTTAGAAATCTCATATAGACAGTGATCTTCCTCTTGTTTCGAAGGTCAAGTGCGAAAAATTTCATCAAAGTCAGAATAAAACTGTAGATTTATATATAAAACAAACATATTAAGACATGCTTCTTTATATAATAGAAGATAGAAAAAGAAGATGGATTAATACTTTTTAAGCAAACGTTTTATTTAAAATAAACTTCTTTTTGTGCTGAACCATATAATTTCAACTTCGAAATTGTAAAAACGGTACGCCATTTATTTGTCTTGTCACACGAGTTCGTTTTGAAAGCATGTGGCTATTCCCACATCCAAGTATGAATAAATTATAACTATAACTAATAATATTTTCAATCGTTGGAAAATGACGCTGAATATTTTAAAATTTAAAAAACTCACATGGTCTTGTGGTGTATTGTATGTATATATTTTTAAAAAATTATTAGAGCAAGTTTTTCTTTATAAACTATGAAATAAGTTACTTCTAACTAACTCAAAGGAAATACAAAACAGAAAGACAGAAAAGGGTAACGGTCGCATCTGGGAATCGAACCCAGGACATTTTTGTCGATATCGTACCTCAATTTAAGAATGACCAGTATCATCCACAATTAATTCCCATATTTTTGGCTAGTATCTTTTTTTATCTTAAATTATACAATTATAGTATATATTTTAAAATACAAAAAAAACGTCGAGTTTTCCTCTATATTCTCCTTTTTGGAATGTAAATTATCGAAACTGCTTGTATCCAGCGTCGAAAGAAGAATTTGACTTTGTTTTCACCCTGCTTCAAAATGCAGATTCGATACCTTACATTGGGACTGTCGTCGATTTGAATCATGTGGTACGAACAATTTAGCGTATTGTATTATTTTTGATTATTACATTGGTAATACCAAATACCCTAGATGATAATACGCGCAGCTTCTGACGTTTTCCATACATTGAGATAGCAACATGGTACAGGATGACTTACTCAAGTGGTCCGGGATGTTCGAATTGTTTTCTTTTCATACATTTTCCGTGATATAAATTCTTAGTAATTTATAGAGATTGAAAATTCATAAACTAAGTATTAGGTAACCTACGTATGACTTTTCTGCTTTTTATCTCATAAATAAATTATGCCGCTCGCCGGTCGCGCTCGGTCTGGTGGTTTAGAAAGGTAATAACATAATTAAATGAAACACTCAAACATTGTTTTAACCACATTTATTTTTTAACAACCGTTCCATCGTAAGGGCAAGTGTATACTGAACAATATTACAAAATTATGGAAGAATATACATAGTAAATTGCACATTGAGGGTGGAGGGCGTGGCTAGGGATTAGTAAAGACCGGGGGAAGAGATAGAGATTGAGGGAGGGGTGAATGTTTCCTTCAGAAGCTGCACGTATTATCATATGGCATTTTTTGGTATTATAAAACTGGAAGCTTTAAAAGATTCATTGGACGGAATAGCCTTGTAAATATGTAGCATAAGAACTCACCGTTCGAGATTTTTTGCTTCCTCAGACGGGTTTTTGCTTCTTCAGACGGGTTTTCTGCTTTATGATTAAAATAATTTAAATCTTAATAGAGTTTTTAGCTTAGTAAGGTAATTTTAGGTAAGGTAGCTTTTTTGCTTTCCTTTTTTTCCTTAATATTTTCCTTCCGCCCCAGAATACCACAAGAATCACACACCCAGAGCCACCCAATTTTCATGAAAAAAATTTATCATTGAAAAATTTATCATGAAAAAGGCGTACCTACCTAATTATGTACATTTCGTGTTTATTTCATGAAAGTGATTAGGGAGTCTTCTTTTTTAAATACCCGTGTTGTAATTACATGTTTCAGTTTTTTTGTTTCGTTTTCTTTTAATTACTTGTTGAATATTTTATTAGCGTCACGATTCCTTGTTGACAACTGATTTCACGTTCCTACTCTAATTTATGCAAATCAATAGCGTTTTTCTTGTATTGGAATGTGTTTGAATGTTTTTTTGTACAACATGAAGTCCTAATGACAGTAGCTTGCAACTATGCATTATTTTTTCTAAAATTAAAAAAATAAATTTGTGTCTTGTACATCTTTTTTTAAATTCATAAAAACGTTATTTGTTGTAGGAAGGGGGAAACACAGGTCAGCAGGTCATTCCACAGCCGAGCTGTTGAACACAAGAACGAGTCGTAGAAGCGACCGGTTCTCATGTGACAAATGTCAACCATGTTGGACGCGCGTTTGGCGTGTTTCCCGACTATGCACCGGTGCCGAAGATATCAATGACGCTAGTTCCTTAGAGCATCTTCCATTAAAATACCAGTAGAACAAGAACAGCATTCCCACCTGACGCCTGTGCTCCAAAGATTGCAGTCCGATTGTTAAGATAAGCGAATCTATCAAACGGGCCGCCCGTTTCTGCAGAGTCAATGATTTTTTTTTTCAGTTATTTTGGGGCTCCCGACCAGAGGTGGCTGCCAAATTCTACGGTGGCGCGCACTTGCGATTTGTACAGTGTCAGCAATTGTGTACTATTCAAGTATCTGCGGGCTCTGTACAATACGCCCAGCTTCTGAGAAGCTAACTTTACTCTGACTTCGATGGAGCCCCCATACCTGGACTGGTCACTTAAGGTTACACCTAGCATATCAATTGAGGGCTTGTTGGGAAGATTGCTTCCATTGAAGGAGACTAGATTGCCATTTCGATCCCTTTTAGACGTAATCAGACATGATTGGGTCCACATTAAATTCAACGAGTTTATTCTTACCCCGAGAGGAGACCCTCTTGAGGTAACCGTCCATTCTGTACTTCAAAGCCCTCCGAGCCGTTAGAGTTTGTGTGCCCTTTGAGGGTTTGTCAAACAAAAACCTATCATGGACTATACTGTCATCCGCGTAACAACGGATTGGTGCACTAGAAGGTGTGTTTTTATTCCACCGACAAACTCTACAAATTGTTTTGTTTTGTAGCAAGAAGGTGCCTTTATAGCAAAGGCGTGCATTGGTTTTTCGATTTTCGTTGTTTTCTCAAAACCGCTTTTTTGTAGATATTTTTTTTACCCGTGTATATTATATTGAAAAAACGTACCTATGTGAAGATGACCCAGGCTGATCATTACAATATAATGTTTTTTTTTTCGTAAATCGGAAATTGACATTCGAATATTTTTTTTAATTTAAACCGTTCGTGCCGTACTAAAAATACATATATTTCAGATTTTTTCCCTCCCTATCTAGAGCGAATAAAAATTGGCCATTTTAGTTTTCCATTTGGTGGCATTACTGAATTTGCGCGCTATTTTTTTCTTTTGAGTTTAGCTACTCGTTCAGGCGTTAGCCATGTTTATATTTTGAGAGGTGATTTTTGTTTTTAATTTCGACTTCCGCAGTCCGCACCTTTTGAATTATTTTTTCAATCTACGTTTTGAGAGTATGTTTTTTTGTTGAATTTTTGTTTTTTTTTTCTTTAATGAATTAAATATTAAATTTTTAGTAAGTATACAGATCATCATTTTAAGTAAAACACAGAGACCTGATGTTATTTAAAGTAAAAGTAGTATTGAAAAAAAAACAAATTTTTTCAAATAATTCTGAAGGTATCATCAGACATCAAAACATATGTTTTATTACTGCCAATTTTAATTCAGGGTCTGAAAGGGATAAAAAATACTCTGATCCCTGAGGTATTTGTAGGTAGGTACTAAACACTAAAGCGTATTTTTTAAATTTTGTATTAGTTATTTTTTGTGATGCATTACAAAAAAACAAGTCTTTTAAAATAATGTGAAAAATATTTGTTGCGGTCTTTTAATTTTTTTTTATCTGATAATAATAATTATATCAGAGATGGGTAATAAATTTTTGCGTTAGGCAAAAGGATGGCACATAGCAAGAATGCACTCGTCGCTCCATCCACATTCATACACACCCTTATTAACAAAATTCGACTAAATTATAAAATTGACTTGTTCATTCCATGTCTTTCTGGTATATATTCGCCTTCTTCTATTTTTAGAATATTTGTAATATATTTATGAATTTATTTAAATAATTATTCTAGTTAAGTAAGTGAAAATGTAATTTTTTTAATAATATAATATAAAACGGCGCTTCACGGATACTCCTCTCTCCGTCCATTCGCTCTACCCAAATGATTAAAGTTATATTTTAAATACCTGTACACAGCCCCACCCACCCAACATTTATACACAGTGGTCGTTTTTACGACTATTCTTGAGTTCAACAGCTCGACTGTGGAATGATTTTCCGACTTCTGTGTTTCCTCCCTCCTACATCATGGGTCTCTTCAAGACCAGGGTTCACCCCTTCCTTTCCTCAAAAAGACAAATTTCGAATGCCCTGAGAGAAATTATATTGTGTAAAAAAAACAGCTGTACACAATTCATAAACGCAGTAAAAACCGAATCTAAAAATACGAATTCTTCTCATTACAATTATAAATAATTATGAGCTCATTATTTGACTCTTTTAATTGCCTCTGATTCGACAATACACTTTGGCATTTGACATTGAAATTACCATATATTATGTTCCCCAGGCCCATCTCTTACATCTGACGTAACCTTTAAATCAGTGATGCACAATATTTTTATCTGGAAAATCAATTCGTCGCCCACAACACAAACAGAGCCAAAAAACTGTTTTTTTTTTGCAGTATTCTTATACATTTTATTAAATTTTTCGCTAATTGGGTTAAAAAATTGCTAAATTATAAAACCATATTACCGAAAAGTGTAATAAAATGTATACGAATTCGGCAAAAATATTTTTTTTTTTACTTTCCTAGAAAGTTGCTAAATATGAGATACGCCTGTTTTTATTATGGGCGACGAATTTATCAATTTTCAATATGTTCGCGGGCCGCTAATGGTAGGATGCATACCGCTTGGCATGGTTATCTTTACAGTCCAGTGGCATGGCCGGTGTAGATTTTATTTATGTTTTTTATTTTTTTTTTATTTGAATGCAGTACAAACGTTCCAATTGTCCGAAGCCAGTGGGTAATAATAATAATAATAATTGGATGATTTATATTGCGCCGTTTTTGTGAAAAATCACCTCAATACATACATATTATGAACGAAATAATTCACTAGGTACCTACCTAAAATATCCCATTCTTAATAACGTAATGCTAAATCTTTAGATCCCATATCATAATGATTTTTTATTTATTTAGATAGTTTATAATCAAGGTTTCAAATAAAATTTCGTCTTGTAACCTTTTCGTATTTTGTGAAACGATAACCATTTAATAATATCGTAGAATGCATTAAAAACGCCATCTCGGTATAATCTCCAAGCTCAGAACAATAAATATTCTCGATTTTCATCAATCTGAAATTTGAAAGAGCATTTTAAAACTTGTAATTTTGGTCAGTTGATTCAAAATATTAAAGACAAACAAGGTTTTAGCAATACCCTTTCGCATTTAATATTTTAATCATTTCACCCGGAAATCCGAACGATTGCTATTAATTAAGAAATATCACAACTCACTTCCGTTACTTCTATGTTTTCGAAAACAACGTCGTGTGCCCGTATAGAATGGAAAACAATAAAAATGCAATTACAGCACACGTGGAGAAAGAAAATTTTTTTTTCGCCTATCTCGATAAATCAATAAATTAATGCTGTTTTGTTATTTAACTAGGTGGGCCGCATGAAAAGGCTCGCGAGCCGCGGGGTATACATCACTGCTTTAAAGTAAAGAATCGACCATTCATTCGACCCGATCGAACAGTAATCTACAAAATGACCTCATCCATTCATCAAATTCATTATAATATTATAAGGGAATCGGAAAAAGGTTAATATCACTTCCGGTGACTTACGTGGGTTTAGTTTTCATCACTAATATTTTCCAAATAAATAATTATTTAAAAAAAAATTCCACGTTACAATGTAGATTTTACTTTAAATTTATTATACACTGGATGAGCGGGTAATCCCAAGAAGGTTTGATCAGTTTCACGCGAAGTGCGATACAATTGATCTCACTTCTGGCACACAGGCACAACTATTTTACAATGAAAAAATAGAGCAAAAAATGTTATTAGGTTTATTTTCAAAGATAGCGGTCGCCCTAATATTATTTACTCAAAAGAGGCTCTAAGCAACTAAAGATGTCACATATATATAAATATTATACATATATTATAAATGTTAAAAATGTATAAACATAACATAACATATTCCTCCACCCAAAAACAATAGGTCACTCGACTATCAAAATGGCGAAACATTTACTATCGATACCAACATTTACCTAACATTACCTTAATTAATTTTCAAGGAAAAGAACCGCTTACTCAAATAATACCATTTTATGATACATAATTTGAATAGCTCATAGTTTAAAGAATGGAATGGTTCAAATGTACATTAATGACGAGAAAAGGCGAAAATATGCACTAACGACAAAAAAATTAATACCGTAAAAATAGTCCCAACTGCTCCCAACCGTCTGGAGCCGGTAACACTATGGCATCCTCAATTGGGGCCGTTGTGAGGCTGAAGGTATTGGGGAGGGGAAGGAGAAGAGGAAGGTGGGGAAATACCTGGCTATTCAAATCTGGTCACCAAACACGGCTAAAAGCAATTTCAAGGAACGTTTCAATTCTGAATGGTGGTCTTTCACCAGGGCGATACTGAGAGTATCTTCCACTCTGGAACATGCGCGAATATAATATATATTATATATTTAAATTAGTTAATTGTGAAACAGCACAAATTAATTAAATAAAATTTACTTGCGCACGCCGGGATTTGAACCCCCGACCTTCAGATTCGTAGTCCGTCATGGAGGCCGTCAACTGACGATCAAAAAGGCCCAAATATTCATTATGCATATGAAAATGCATATAATACTAAGTCTAGTGATCACCATTTTCCACTTTAACAAAAGACGAAGCTATTAGTGAAATCACTATTTCGATTAATCTTTACTACAAATCGGTTTTCATTATGAAAACCCAGAAATATGCTTTGGACACATTGAAGCTTTTCCTGTAGTTTCGCGTGATCGAATTAAATTTATATTGTTAATTACGTTATAAAAAATATAAGCGTAAACTACAAAATATTTTTTTTTCATTATAAAATTATGAACTCATACAAGAAACAAGTTTAAAAAAAACTGCTTTATAGTTATTTAAGATTAAGATTATTTGTGGCAGTTTCCCTTGATTAACTTTTTTTCTCTAACAAAATTATTTACAGAATAAATAAAAACAGTTCATGCCAATATTTCTAGACTCCGCTTGCCAAGCGATTTTAGGCCTATTACATTTATTCATGGTGACATAAGACAGTGTTTGTTATATTTTTAGTTTGAGTTATATTTTTAGTTTGTTTATTCGTCTTGAGGAAATCAAACAAACCAAAAACCAAAACCAACGCTTGATTTTCTATGAATATTCAAAAACAATCAAGATGAAAAAAAAAGTACATTTATTATCTTGACCTATCCCCAGAAACGAAAAATACCGTAAAGAAAGATTGATGGAAAACGTGGAATCAGAAGACGCCATACTTAATTACTTAAATGTTTATGTCAATCTCCGCAAGGTGGCACCGCAATATGTTTGAAAGCGAAATTACGTATACACTAGCCCTAACTTCCCGGTGCACGCGTACCCACTGACACACATAATATTAACATCACTGTATCTCAGTACGCGTGCACTGAAAACTAGTCCTCACTGAACGAGTAGCTGAAAAACTGCCATTTAAATTTACCACCGTTCATTGAAAGGCTAAAGCATTGCCCTGTCAGTTGTGTTGAGGTCATGCTCTAAATTAACCCCTTTTGGTGACATGGCGTATTACTTGTGTTGTCGGGGGGGGGGTGGGAGTGTATGGGGACCACGTTTCGAGTGGTCGCCTATTATGAAGCCGCTCGTACACGCCTTGGTATTTTATTGCATTCGAATGTAAAGAAGTGGAAGTCTCGTGAATGGGAGAGAGGTAATGAATTTATTTTGAAGGTTTATATTATTTGCGCTGTATATGTAGATGTAATAATATTATTCCGCTTGCTAAATCAATTTCTAATTTAAAAGAAAACTGCTTCCTAATACCTATTACCTACGTTACGTCATATGCAGGCAGCCCGCATTGGGGTTGTCTCCTAATTTTTATTATTTTTATGGCATTTTATAATATTAATTAGTAGTAACGACAGTTAACTTAGTTTTAAGTTACGACCTTTCATAAAGAACTAGTCACAAGTCACAATTCAGTACAATTAACAATTCGAATGACAGTAACGGATACTGCCGCGCGTATAATATTTGTGGCCGCACCAGTCATTTTATAAACCGTGACGTCACACGCTTATCGGCCGGCGGCGACGCGCCTCCGGCGAAATTACAACATTTTGACGGCCTATATCTTCGGTAGGTGCTATTAGTTTTTTTTTCAAAAATTCTGAAAGTTCTGTCTTCAGCATACTCTTATTAATATGATATTTGTACATAACATGAAATTCCGCTGTAGAAGACAACATCATTGCACTCGTACCACACTAATGTCACACTAATGTCACACACTTTTGTGTCAAACTAAATAAATTAGTGTACAAAATCATGGAAAAAATACGTTTTGATCAGAAATTCGTCATATTTTTTCATTACATTTTAATTTCTTTTTATAGATCGTTTTTCTTAGGGTAGGCACAGCTTTTTAGCCTTCATGGACTGCACGCCACTGCTACTTATACTTTTAGTACAATTTCGCAATATTTGGTTATTAGAGAATCAAATATTTAAGTCGGGCCATGTCAGAAGTCGGAATAACAGAAGATAATGTATGAGGCGATGTATGAATGTGAATGAAGCAAAAAGTGTATGCCAAGATCGAGTTGTTTGTCAGTCCGTCCTCTCTGTCTACCCCTGCTGAGACGGCGTGATGTTTAGTTAGTTAGTTGATTAGTTAGATGAAGAATTTCTGAATGAATAACCTTTGTCAAAAAGTATACTTTCTGGTAGGAACCAGTTTTACAAACTTCCTGTGCAGAGGTGGCCAAAATACAATCTAACGAACGGGTGATTGTTATTTCTTACGAGAGAGTTTTTAAAAAAATTAATCAGATTTTTAAGAACAAATTATTACAAGACGTGGCAACTGAATCTTGAAATATTCACACGGTAATAGAACAAAATAACATTTGTAGATATTTTGCAGAATCTGTTATTGTTTAAGTCTTTATCCAATTTAATGGGTTTTGGTGTTTGGCTGTTTATAATGAAATGACTAATAAACTGGGTTGTTATTTGAAGCCCCTTGACTCATAGGCACATCGGACTCGTGATAGATGCTTTGTCTCATATCTACGAACAAATACTCCGTACAATCATATTTTCAGCGTGCGCATTGCACCACTTTTTCGTTATCTCGATTTTTTTTCGAGCTCTCTGATAACATTTCCGATATTAGTGCATACCGGAAATGAATTTAGCATAAAAAAATATGTGCACTGCAACTGTCGTAAACACTGAATAATTTCTCCCTAGAAGTGCGTTTTTTTTCGTTTCTTTATTTATCTTTTTGTTATGCCCGTCTCACTGGAAGGAGTTCCCGTGTCGAGACAGACGTACAGGCAAATAATTTTAAATGGCCCACGTTTGAAGGTATTACTGCCATTACTGCACACCAATAGTATCGTGAGCTTGCTTTAATCTGGTTCGAACTAGTTTGAAACACCCGCCTGCAGTCCCCTCTTTCTAGCTCTAGTACTATCTCTAGAATACTGGATGCGTAGCGACGTTTATCATAATCTTCGAATATTGTCGTTGTAATTTGATTAAGTCGAGGTTATGTCGGAAGTGTTTTTTTTTACTGAACGTACCTACCACTCTGGAACGTGTCGCAAATATACTATTGATTATTTTAATTGAATAAATTGTGAAATAACAGAAATTAAGCAAGTAAAATTTACTTGCGCACGCCGGGATTTGAACTCGTGACCTCCGGATTCGTCGCCAAGGATCGTAACCACTCAACCACGGAGACCGTTATGTTGGCGTTTAATTTAAATGTATTTTGAGTTTTATATTTTATCTGCATTTTTTTTGTTTGCCCCTACACATCCCGGAGCCAACCTAACTGAAAATGTATATTGCCCATGATGAAAGGATATCTTGGAAAAAAATAGTTTCGTTTAATATGGAAAGCATAATAACATTAGCAAAGAAAAAAATATCTATACCATCACTATGCAAGAATGCGAAAATGTCATTATTGAGAGAAGTGGGAAAGTAATTATAAAGGTGTGATGTGGCTATAGATAATAGCGGACATTACACTTACGCTTCGGATTCAAGATCTCGCCACACTTCGTTCCAATACGTCCGCCGAAAATACGTAAAGGTAGCGACCTGCAGTCCGAACGCCCAGATCTCCTGTCAGTCCGACGCGTATGTTTTTCTCAGCGATCGGCGTGCTATGCCTTTCCACATAAGTTTTTGAACGCACGCCGCCCATTTCTTATTTGTGGCTTTTCGCTGACTGCTTATGGAAAATTAAAAATCAATATTCGTTTATTTTTGAACGAAACATTGCAAATAAACTATCTAAATTTGCACTATTCATGCGTAAGTAATTTATACTCTTCTGTCTAATTATGACATGACGTTATTAATCATGTATTACTATTGTTAAATGGCCATAGCGCGATGTCTATCTTATAATATCTATGGTCAAAATTGCAGGAAAACTTTTATACCGTACGACGTATCACGCATCAGACCACACTTCGCTCCGATCTCTCAGAAATCCCTTTACACGTACACTTCCGCGCGGAGATCAGTCAAGGATCGACGCGTCCGCAGAAGTGTGGTGACTTTTTTTACCCAAATCAATGCAACGTTTCGACCGGCAGGCCGATCTGGCGTATGGACGGGCAGATCGTCGGTCGCTTTGGAGCAAAGATCGAGAAACTCAGGCGGAAACGTGCGTGTGGGAGACGCTAATGTATAATGTAATGCACCTAGGCGAATCCTCTGACGACAGTGCGATTAAAGAGAATGATACCAGCAACGAAATGAAGAACAGCGATTAGTGCCACATGTGGGTTATATATTTTTTTAAATCCTTACTATTTCTATAGCTTTCCAAAAAATATCGTTATAATAGAGTAAATGTAAAATGGGGCTGTAAGATAGGTTTTTTTGATTATTAATAATAGACTCATTATTATAATAGAGTCCATTATTAATAATAAAAAACCTATCTTGCAGCCTCATTTTAAATATGTTTCCTTTCACCCCACCCTCAATCTTTATCTCTTCCCCCACTCTTTACTAATACCTAGCCACGCCCTCCACCCCCACTGTGCCATTTACTATGAATTTTCTTCCATAATTTTGCAATATTTTTCAGTATTCACTTGCCCTGACGATGGAACGGTTGTTCCTAAACCGGTAGGCGTGTAAAATAAATGTGGTTTAAACAAAGTTTGAGTGTTTCATTTGATTATAATGGATAACCACAAAGGGATAGCTTCATACAATAGTATATTTATATTTTATTTAGAAAGCTCCCTTGAAACTTTATCCATAAAGTCAGTTATTTTATTTTTAAGGTAAGACACGTTAAACAAAATTACGAAATTAGGTTGAAGTGGAAAATCCCGTAATAACTTGACTAATCCGCCCTGATAAGTGGCCGCCCAGATAATCGGAGTCCTACTGTACCCGGTTAGTTGGCGATTGAAAGCACTGTTTCTTGATGAATCACCGATATATTATTGCATAAAAGTTTTACTCTTATCCTCGTTTCCCAATCGGTCACACATGTTCTCTTTCCACCGAAATGACCGCATTCCCTCTACTTTCTCTACCGCAAACACACTTTGCCTCGGCAACAGTGGCGTACCGTAACCTTAATAATAATATTTGGATGATTTGTATATCGCCGTTTTTTATGAAAAATCATCTCAAGGGCGCTCTTTAAATATTCTGTGAATTAGGCAGATATTATACAGGGCCATACGTACTTGACAGGTCACTTTAGATTAATACTGTTTATTAGATATTTGTATATACAGTTTTGCACGCAGAGCAAACCGCGCGCAACTTTATGTTAGATTTTCGGGATTTTTATACCTGAAAAGATTTTTCTTCATTTTGAATTGAGAACTTTCTGTGGGAAAAAAGCTGTCAAAAAAGAATCTTTTCGGGACCGAACTTTTTTTACATAAAAAGGTGATTTTAATACAAAAAGAGTTACCCACTTAATTGTTATAAAAAAACGTTCTTAAAATATAAACAAAATGAAGAAAAAAAACTTTTGCTCCTTCCTACATCCTGTTTTCACTATTTTTGTTTTTTTTTTATATAGAAAAAAATTACGGTATTGATAGCATTTTTATGTTGACCTGTAATTTTTGTATAACGTTTTGAAATATGCCATCTTTGATTTCCCGCCAAAACGATTATACGTTCGTTTTTTTCGTTGTTAACGTTGGTGGGTTCATGGTGAACTGTCTTACTAGCCACTGGCTTTTCTCTACACCAGAAAGACATTGTATCCAGTTCGTACCGTTTTGGAATGTGAAGTTTTAGATCGTTTTTAAAATCAATAATTATGAATGAAAAACTAAAAATTAGACATTTTTAATACGATGATCAGAACACTCATAAATTTAAAATCTTCCACATATTTTGAACGGTATCCCTAGTTTGTGAAAATACTTCATTATTTCCCGATCATTTCGTATAATACATATTACGAGTATATTAGATATTCACATCGAAACGAAACCGTTCTTAAATTAACTATAACCTATATTAATTTAAGAGCCATTCTTACTCGTTTCCCCGTCACTGTTTAGCAAACAACTTTTATGATTATGTTCCTCGATCCTAGTTGGGAGTCTTCGGTCTGTTCGATGTATTCGCGTCACATATTGAGCAAATATATCAAATAACGTTTTGGCCATCGGCAAATATTTCACATCGTTATGTTTATTTTTTATTCGTTATCTCGTGTCAATACAGCTTTGACGCTTGCTATAGTTCGCAGGTAAATATGACCGCCGGAGATATGAAATATGTACATACGAGGTGTGTTCAAAAGAAAAGGTGAAATTTAAATTTTCGCGGGCTGTGTACGTTCGATTATCGATTTTTTTTTGTTATGTTGGTACACATATGTTTATCATATGTTAGCATTATCAGCCATTTTGGATTAGTGGTTTGTTTTTGACAACTGGAAAGGTTAGTCACGTTTTTGTGTGTTATTCGATTTTTTACTTTTGAAAAAAATGGATCAAAGAATATGTATTAAATTTTGCGTTAAAAATGGAATAAAGTACTCCAACGCACTTAAAATGTTGACTGTGGCATTCGGCGAGTCTACTTAGTCTCAAAAAATGTTACAAGCGCTTTACGGAAGGCCGAGAAGATGTTAATGACGATGAGCGTCCTGGAGTTGCAACCACGTCAACAAACGAAGAAAACATCGAAACAGTGAAGGAAACGGTTTTGGAAAATCGTCTAATCACTATTAGGGAAGTTGCAGAGGATGTTGGCATATCAATCGGCTCATGCCATACAATCTTCTCGGATGTTTTGGGCATGAAACGTGTGACAGCGAAGTTTGTTCCGAAATTGCTAAATTTTGAGCAAAAGCAACGTCGCATTAGTATCGCTCAGGAGTTGTTGAATGACGTCAACGACGATCCAGATTTGCTCAAAAGGGTCATAACTGGTGATGAAACGTGGGTATATATATGGTTATGACGTCGAAACCAAGGCCCAATCATCCCAATGGAAGCGGCCAGAAGAGCCAAGACTGAAAAAAGCACGCCTCGTTCGATCAAATGTGAAGGTTTTGATCACCGTTTTCTTCGATTATAATGGCGTGGTGCATCATGAGTTCTTGCCAACAGGTCGTACGGTTAATAAGGAATATTACATGGAAGTTATGCAACGTTTGCATGAAGCAATACGACTAAAACGATCGGAATTGTGGAAAAATAAATCACGGACTTTGCATCACGATAATGCACCAGCTCACACATCAATGCTTGTTCGTGATTATTTGGCCAAAAACTACACCGTAATCATGCCTCAACCACCGTATTCACCAGATTTGGCTCCCTGCGACTTTTTCCTATTCCCGAAACTGAAGAGACCAATGAAAGGATAGCGTTTTGCCACAATTGATGAGAGAAAGTCAGAATCGAAGAACGAGCTGTGATGGCCATACCGAAAAGCGCATTCCAGAAGTGATTCGAGGATTGGAAGAAGCGCTGGCATAAGTGCATTATATCTGAGGGGGATTACTTTGAAGGGGAGAAAATGGATATTGATGAATAAATACTTTTCGAAAAAATTCGAATTTCACCTTTTCTTTTGAACACACCTCGTATAATGTTTTTTTCGTGGCGTTGAACGTCGTTGCATTTTTAAACCATTTTCAAGGGGTGTTTTTATACACTCAAATGTATTTGCAAATATTTTAACCCTTTACTCTCCGGCTGTGTATTGTCCTATTTCAAATTGTGGCAAAGGTTGACAGGCATTTTGTTTTAGCTATGCTAGTCGGCTTCTACGCTAAAATATATAATCCTATAAAATAAGGAATTTGAGTCAATTAAAAAAAATGATACCCTCCTAACTTAAATACCAGTATTTTTATTTTATATAAAATTTCATTTTCATAGTTAAAGTAATTTTTAAAAGCCCGCGAAAACGCTCGAAGTCTGGCAGGGTACGCATGACGTCACACGTACCTCGGTTTTGTCGGTTAACAGTAAGACCGTTACCACACGGATTAGTATGAATTCAACAAATCTGGTTATAAATAAATTGCGAGAATAAAAAAAAAACCTTAATCCTTTTGTAATAATTTGTATACCGCAGTGGTGATTCGTGTGCATACGAATTCGATTTGTATACACGCAACACAAAACCGCGCAAAATTGCCCGCATTATTAATGCACGTGGTCGACCGACCGTGAGGGAGCGTATTAAGTTCTGTCAAAGCCCGCCAACCAATCATTCTGCGTTTAAGTCTCATAGTATTAATCGTTTTTAAATGACGATTTATTAGTTCTACCTATAATTATATATAATAAAACTTATATATTCAGAATCAGCGTTTGTTTATCTATATGAATATGTATTGGTTTAAAGCCATAATATTTTTTACTCATCTTCCTTATTGAACTATGAAACCATCCGTGGGCCCCAAAGTCTGAAATGGGCTAGTCGTGTGGAAAGAATTTCAGATGGCAGGTCACTGAAGTCATGACCAAATCCATCCCAGTGGAAACGGCCCAGAGCAATTTGGAAGGCGGGTATCAGTACCGCCCCTTCGGAAACCATTCATTGGATAATCAATACCTCTGCCATCGGTCTCCTCAAGTGGTTCGCTACGTTTGGTGCCTTAGCAGGGGACCCCTCCAGCCGGACTCTCGACCTATCGCCTTGCACCGCAGTGGGAAGGATGGATTAATACGTCAGTCACACCTGGACATACTGACCCCCAGATTACTACATACCCCTCATAACTTTTTCTTACCCAGAATTTCCTCTACTTCCTTTCCTTAAAGATACCCTCTACACAGCATCCCCAAAGATGATATAGGACGTGAGGGAAATTATTTTCCTCATGGCCTCTTGTGTGGAGTTAATGTTAAAAAAAAAAAACATTTCCATCATTGGTGTTTTGAAATGTATCCAAGACGATAAATAAATTAAAAAATATACTTAGTATTCACCACTTTATACATATACATTGATATCTACATGTTTCGAAAGCTATGCTTTCATCATCGGGAATATATGAATACTCAATGAATAATCCTGATGATGAAATAATAATAGTTATAAAGTGGTGAATACTAAGTATATTTTTTAATTCATTTATTAATACTTTTATAATGACTCCACAAAGTGAATAGAATTGAAACGTTGCCTGAAATGGCTTTTAGCCGTGTTTGGTGACCAGATCTGAATAGACAGGTATTTCCCCACCTTCCTCTTCCCCTTCTCCTTCCCCCCCCCCAATACCTTCAGCCTCACAACATTCCCCAATTGGGGATGCCATACTCCCACTGACTCCAGACGGTTGGGAGCAGTTGAGACTCTTGTGCGGTATTCATGTAAAAAAAAACCATCGTTTGAAGAAATTATGTCAAAGGCGATTCACAATTTGTTTTATTTTTTTTCAATTTGTGAGGGGGTTTCCAAAAAACGTTATTAAAACTCAGGCAAAGTCCGTTAGCAACTAAATAATAATATTAGTCTTGTCACAGTGCAGCCCGTTTATTTAATATTTTTTTATTCCGCTGTTTATTATTTAAGATTCCGTTATAAACTGATTGAAGCATGCCGATTGGAAATCTACCAATTGTAGGATTAATTAATTGAAATTCGTCAGCGTATTCAAGGCTTCTCTTTATTTAACGGCCTTCCGCACTATAATAGTGACCGAATTCAAGTAAAAATATTACGAAATTTATGATTCCGTCGACGATTTAAACTATAAATCTAACTAAATGCTAACATAAATACATTTTTCTATCGATTTCTATGTTCTAATTTCTAATATCGATGTCCCAGTATTAAACTGGAACAATTCAAAATTTGTTGTTTTGAGATTATCAATGATTTGTATATTCGCATACTAATAAAATTTGTTAGAAATTAAAATGCATAGGACAATGGTCGACAATTCGAAATAGATTTGTATAAAACTGGATACATTTGCATGTTTGTAGAATTCAAACTGGTTTTTTAGATCTCAAGGATTCAAACATTTGAATTGCTTTTGTTTCTATTTAAAACTGGCAAGATTTCCTTTTGGCGAATAGTTTGATACCAAAATTGTAATTTGTGGTTTTTCCGACTTGTTGTACTGGGCCATCTATATATTCGCCAAAAAACACATTTTACTTGACATCTTAGTGAACTGAATTTTTTTTATATATTTATTTCTTGCTAAAGCAATCCCGATGAGTTTCAAAACTCATTTTAGGACGGGAGGAATTTACAATACATAAGTAGGAGATAGTACATACAATTTTACATTGACAGCAAAATATCAAAAATAGAAGTTTCACATACAGACAGAAATAATTTTATAAGGCCAAGTTAAATAGAACAACACACAAGAGAAAACATATAAGGGAACAACAAAATATACAAATATGGATTTACTGATTTTCATTTTTAAAAATCCTTAAAAAGTATTCCTTTATACCATCATTTTGGGATTTTTTATTTTTCTGGATGGTTTTGTACATATCTGGAAGCGAATTATAAAGTGTGTAGGCAATGTAGTTTAAAGATTTTATTCCATATTTTGTAGTGTGTGTTTGAGGAATGCGGATTTTATTGTTATTTCGAGTATTGTGGTTGTGGATGTCTTGATTGTAAAGTGGCTTGACGTTAGTGTGAGTTGATTGTTGAGTAATTTGTAGGATGGTGCTGGTGATTTCATACTTAGGAAGGATCGTGATTGGAAGGATACCGGAAACTGAGTAGATGTCCCTGACATGAGTGTCCCATGGAAGTCCAAAAACATTTCTGAGGGCTCGGTTTTGAACCACCTGCAGATCAGCAATCAATTTCTTCGAGGCAAAGCCCCAGATACAGCAGAGATAGGAAATGTGTGAATGCACCATGGCGTAATATACTGCAGTTAGTAACGGAATGGGTAGTAATCCTTGAAGTCTATATAGCACACCAGTTATGGGGGTAATTTTCTCCTTTACATGATTTATGTGGAGATCCCACGAGAGTTGAGAATCTACTATAAGGCCCAAATATTTTGTTGTCGTTTTCTTTTCGAGGCAGTTGTCACCAATTTTGATATCGAGGCTGGAATTTTTCTTGTTGCCGAATAGTAAATAATGCGTTTTTTTTACGTTAAGGGTCAGTTTATTTATTCTCAACCAGGTTGTGAGATGGGAAACATCGGCATTCATTTCCATTTCGAGTTCCGCTAGGTTTTTTTTGTTATAAAAAATTACAGTATCGTCCGCATAAAGTTGAAGAGTTCCTTTAATGCCCCACTTTGTTATGTCATTAACATATATTAGAAATAGCAACGGTCCAAGAATTGATCCCTGTGGCACTCCACATGTTATTTCACCCAATTCACTCATTTCTCCACCCAGTTCTACTGCCGAAAAGCGATTTGATAGGTAAGATCTGAAAAGTTCCAGAGGAGTACCAACAATACCCAAATGTTTCAGTTTTTCGATCAATACGTTATGGTCCACCGTGTCAAACGCCTTCTTTAAATCAATAAATATTGCCGCTGTAAAATCTCCATGGTCAATATGTTTCTGCAGATTTGATATGAAATCGAAAGCTGCACATTTAGTGTTAGATCGTCGTCTGAAACCGTATTGTTTGAATTAGGTAAATATATTATTTTAAGTTATACGGTATTTAGCTAATAAAAATTACAATTTCGATCATAGAAATCCTATAGAAAAATGTGTTTATGATTTTGTTATTTTATTATTGTTTGTTTTGGAATTTAAATAAAATGTGTACTTCGTGAGAGGAAGTTAAAAGGAAACATACATTATAACAAAGTATTTATGGAAGTGGCTCATTGAATCTCACGCGGATCTTTGTTGAGTTCACTGGGTAACTTACTGGTCGCCGGTTGCGCACTTATTATGTGATTATTCAGTTAACCTGAATTTGCATAATGAATTTTCTTCTCGAACATTGACTGGAATCTTTTTGAGGCCTTTCGTTTCAGTTGGAACTTTTAAAGTTTAAGTTGCCCCGAGAAGTTGCAAGCCGTGTTGTTTGTTGTTTTTAGATAATAAGCAAGTAGATTTTTTTGGATATAAAAATTAGGGATGTGATGATACTCGTTTTTTGCCGATATGATAACGATTATTTTAGTAAATTATCCGGTGATTCCGATACTACCAGTTCACTATGACTCGATAAATTACAATTTGATCTTTATTACTCATAAAGCAATGTAGTATTACTAACTAACTAACTAACCATCACGCCGTTTCCTCGCAGGGGTAGGCAGAGAGGACGGACCGCCAAACAACTCGATCTTGGCATACACTTCTTGCTTCATTCACATTCATACATCGTCTCATACATTCTCTTCTGTTATTCCGACTTCTGACATGGCCCGACTCAAGTATTTGATTCACTTGATCGTGCCATGTCTTCCTCGGACGTCCTCGGCTTCTTCTTCCATTCACATTCGCGTCATATATTCTCCTTACACCCTTTCTTCGTTCATTCGCTCTACATGCCCAAACCATCTAAGCGTCCCTTTCTTAATCTTACTCATTACGCTTACATCAGCCTTGCATTCTTTACGAATCTCAATATTTTTCACACGATCATACATGGTTTTACCACACATTCGTCTCAGAGATCTCATTTCTACAGCATTCAGTCTACTTTCATCCTTCCTCTGCCAGTTCCATGCCTCACTGCCATACATCAGGTTGGTATCAGCACTCCATTGTGGACTGCTAGCTTCGCTTCTTTGGACAACTTTTTGTTTGCGCCAACCGCGTTCAGTCCTCCGTTAATGGAGTTTCCTGCATTCACCCTTCTTTCAATATCCCTATCAGTCTTTTCATCTCTCGTAAACATACTTCCCAAATATACAAACTCATCGACCTGCTCCAAGTATTCGTCATTCATAACTATATTGCACACTGTTTTCGCAATCTCTCTTTCAAACACCATGACTTTAGACTTACTTACATTCATCATTAGCTCGTTCTTCATGCATACTTCATTCATCCTAGATACAAGGGAATGTAGTATTATATATTTTAAATGACGATAAATGCTATTTCAAAATTAATTTCTTAAATTCAAAGGATATATATTAAAATAGAACTGGAGTCTCAAATAAAAACAAAGTAAAATAAGAGAACGTTCGGAAAATTTGTTTTTTTTTAAGAGGGTTCACTTTAATATGAATATAAGTACCTACAATACTTGGTGATTCTCAGAAACCGTAAAGAATTCTTGTTTATTAAGACGTTTTATTTAAAATATAATTCTTTGAGATGCCGAATCGGTAAATATACATAAGCCGACAGCACTCGTTTTTTTTTAAATATGCATGTTGTGAATGACGAATACTTGGAGCAGGTCGATGAGTTTGTATGGAAAGATTGATAGGGATATTGAAAGACGGGTGAATGCAGGAAACTCCATTGAGGACTGAACGCGGTTGGCGCTAACAAAAAGTTGTACAAAGAAGCGAAGCTAGCAGTTCGCAATGGAGTGCTGATACCAACCCTGATGTATGGCAGTGAGGCATTGAATTGGCAGAGGAAGGATGAAAGTAAACTGAATGCCGTAGAAATGAGATCTCTGAGACGAATGTGTGGTAAAACCATGTATGATCGTGTAAAAAATATTGAAATTCGTAAAGAATGCAAGGCTGAAGGCGGGCAGACCAACACCAAGCGTCTCGTCAGGCCGCCCAGGGGCGTCACCAACAAAGACAAAGAAGATTGGATATGGATATGGATCAGTTCCCCCGGCCCCCGTCCTCACCCGCCGCCCAACTTCACATAACTCCTATCATTTGTATTAGCGTTTTGCAATATATCGTAAGGAATAAATACAGTTAGCTTTTTTTTTCTCTATTTAACATGTATGAAAACTTAGATCAAGCCGTATTTAGTTCTGATAATTTATCTGCATCTCTTTATATGGTCTATAAATAATGTGTAATGATAGCCTGTCCAAAAAAAATAAATAAAATGTAATAGATGTATTATAGGAATAATGTAAGAACAGGAAGTAAGATTTGTACGGCGCCCTTGAGGTGATTTTTCACAAAAATTATTAAATTATCCGATTATTATTATTATTATTATTATTAAATACTTGAGTTGGGCCATGTCAGAAGTCGGAATAATAGAAGAGAATGTATGAGACGATGTATGAATGTGAATGAAGCAAGAAGTGTATGTCAAGATCGAGTTGTTTGGCGGTCCGTCCTCTCTGCCTACCCCTGCGGGGAAACGGCGTGATGGTTAGTTAGTTTGGTTTAAACATTCGATAACATTTAAGTCTCAAGTAAACTTAGTGTTCAAAAATTTTTGTTTAATGATTTGTAAAAATGAATAATTAACCATAAAGAAAATGAAAGTGTGGTGGGTACTATCACGAATATATACCATATGGGATTTTAATGAGTGATCAGAATTCATTAATAAAGTGTCCATAATTTGTAGTGCAAGGAAACAATTTATTTCTATAGATGTGATGATAATGCGTCACAGTAACTATAATAATATATTTTGTGTGATATCCCTGTGCGTATAGTTTATCATTATTACTTGGATAATAGAAACAGAGGGGATGGGCCTTGAACCTTTATTAGTATGAAACCGCGTGCACAAAAATGTCGCCAACATCGTTCATCCTTACTACCGCAAATCGTATCTACATACAGCGGCGCCGCGGCGTTGTTTCTACCTACACCCAAAACGCATAACGTTAATTGACTCCGCCGCTTTGATAGTCCATGCAGTTGGGTTAGTTAGTTAGTTAGTTAGTTAGTCGACACGTTTCTATACCATATTTACCTTTGTTTCTGCTATCATTAATCTGTATTCTAATTTTTTTTTAATCTGTATTCTACAAATGAACTTAAAAAAGTACAAAGGGTATAGCTTATAGGTACATCCTATTTCTTACAGTTAACCTACAAAATACATATGTTTATATAAATAAAATAAAAAAATACGTATTTATATATAATATATATAACTGCGTTCAATTTGTGTTCAAAGTATTCGTTTAAGGTGTAGTGAATAATGACATTTGTTCGGAAGGAATGTGTTTAGCGATGATTTAAATAGAAGTAGATCGTGGGTTTGTTTGATGTTACGTGGAAGGTTATTGTATGCTTTAATTGCCAAGTAGTGAGGTCCTTTTTGAATATGGTTTTGTTGGCTTGTGGTATTAGTAGATTTTCTGTAAATCTTGTCGTGTGTTTTAGTGGAAATCTATCTGGAGATGGACCGTACCAATAGGCATAACTCCGTTATATATCGGTCATCGTCAGAAGTTTCAGTTGTTTAAAGTAGAATTTGTGAACTCTTTTTGATAATAAAAACAAAAACATCTTTGGCGTTTACTGAGTGGGTATTTATTTATAGTGCGATCTTTGACAAAACCGCTACAAGAGTATGACGCCATACTCGTCAAATCCTCATCACGCCCAGCCCCACGGCTCCACGCACTTCTGCTAACCATTTAATTCCGCCCGAACTATTCGCCTGCTCGCCGACGTGATTATTGATAGAGAATTATGATTCACGTTTTGGGCGTACCGCACGCGATCTTGGGATTGTACCGGTGGAAAGGTAGCAGAATAAGAACGAGACTATCTTTTAACCACATTTTAAATTTGTCGTTAAATTCGTAAGCATTCGCCGCTTTCTACTAATTAGCTTTTTTTACGAGTTTGACTTTTGTAATGCTTACATAAACTGAAGACAAAAAACCATGTAATCATTTTAACCATCTTGCTTCCGATTTCAAAAGAGATAAAAAGGCATTAAAAATTTTCCAGTGGATGAATGAAAATAATAGGGAAATATTTTACAGAATGCAACTTTATAAAATACATCAACCCGCATTAAACTGCACAGATTGACCTACGTTAACCTAACCGAACCTAATCATTTATAACTGGAAAATTGGTGCCCCCTTTATGGTTCCATGATACATCAACACACGCATAAATCGGCACGCTTTTAAAAAATGTGTGGGAGGTATTTATTCAATTCTTAACAAGTAAAATTCTATGCCGTGTTGGTAATAAAGGATCTAACTTAACCTAATTATTATTTTTTTTTTTTAAATTAAAAATAAAGTTTATAAATTTGATTATTTTATTATTAATTGCCCTAGGTTTTAGGACCACTTCTTTATTTGTTTATTCATTCGTTTAATAATTTTATATCACTATCAAATAACAGTTTTTGGTAGAATTTTAGAAATTTGCGATTTTTTAACATTCTTATCAACATAACGTATTCTCTAATTGGGACGATAGTGTTGTGGCGGCCGCAACGTAGCGGCCACCGGCCGGCGCGAGTACGCGAGTAGGCGAGTAGCGGTAGCGAGCAGGCACAACACTAGCCGCGCCGTAGCCTCGAGCCTCGAGTGCTCGAGTCCTCAGTCCTGCTCCAGTCAGTCCAGTCACACGCCGCGCGCCGACGCCGCCGCCCGCCCGACGCTGCCGACGCCGCCGTCTCGACGCCGACCAACACTCGTCGAAAAGTTTCCACGACGCACGCCGCGCCGGCTGTCTGCTTTTTGGGTGGTTGTTTGTTGTTGACTTTCGCGCGTTTTCCTCGATATAACGTTAACGTGAAGTGAAATTATTGTTTTTTTACGAGTTACATTTTACTACCCGATTCGATGAATTTTAAACACTGTGAGAATTTTTTTTTTTTAATATTTTAAACGTGTTAAATTATGTTATTCGAACATTTTACATAATATTTCTGCGGAGTGTAAGGTTAGCGTGTGGATGAAATTACTGAAAATGTTGTCATGTTTTGGGAATTCCTCACTGGGAGAACCTGTACCAAGATGTTCAAGTATTTATATTAGTATGATGTGTATGATATAGTATTTTGGTTATATGTAAAATATTTTGGAGAGGAGATTTGCGAATTTTGGGCTGTTCGTTATTATCGTTGTTACGTTTGGAATTTATCCCTGAAATTCTGAATTATTATTTGTTCGTTAGTGAATGTTTACTTGTAAAATATATTCGTAAATCACGGAATAATTTATTTTGAATTCTAACTGTATGAAAGCAATCTAACAATTTATTTATGAATCTACAAAATCTGCGTGAATCTATTCTATTTGATTTTCGTTAGTTTATTTATTTTTTGCACTAGGCGATTCGCGGCTTCATTTATATTTCCATTGCATTCAGCATGCAATATTTTATAGCACACGGTTTTATATGATTTTTATCGTCTGATAATCAGTCTTTACTGCTTTACTTCAAAAATGCTGTGAAATGTACTTAATAAAGCCGTTTAAATATCAATAATAAATCAATAAAATAGTTGTACCTAATCTATTATTAAAATTATGACAACATTTTTATCATTCTTTTTATAAACTAATTTAATTACATAACTTATTTATTTAATAATTAATTATTGAATATTAGTGTTACTGACAAGCGACTTGTTTTATTAATTAATTTCAAAGAAATGGTTAAATTTCCTAATGTTTTATTTGTTAATACTCTTGTTTTAATTTTGTGTTTACCCCCCTTGTACACGAGGCATTTCGGATTGGTCTTTCGGACGTTTTTCAACGATTTTAAAGGTCAAGAACGAGTGTTTTACCTTATTAATTTTTACCAATTTTGGAATAAATTTTACCATTCATCAGTTATATTTTGTGCATGAGTTATTTCTATGAAATGAATGCTATGCTACTGACTCTGACACTAATGTCTGAAGTAACGTTTTTTAAAAATATTTTTATTTTATTTTGTTATAGTTACTTTGAAATGTAGCTTATTATTATAGTGAGAAATTGAACACAATCATTTTAATTAAATATACTCTTGATTAATTAATGATCACTGTTATTTTTTTCTATTTGTAAAATAATTATTGTATTATTCTAAATCCTAGTAATATTATGCTAACTAAAAGGTCTGCACTACAATATGTACATGTGTACAATTTATTTAATTAAATCCCTGTTTAGTTTATTTGATTAAAAAATGACGTTCTCTATAATATAGTTATTTATCTTTTAAAAATAAAATAATTACTTTGTTCACATCACTTTTATTTGTTATATACTTTTGCCGACCGGGTTTCGCTACTACCGTAGCTTCTTCAGGACAGTATACTACTGCTATACTACTGGGTAGGGTAGTATGGCAGTAGTATAGTAATAATATATATATATATATATACAGTAATATACTGCCTTGAAGAAGCTACGGTAGTAGCGAAACCCGGTCGGCAAAAGTATATAACAACTAAAAGTGATGTAAAGAAAGTAATTGTTTTATTTTTTAAATTATAATGTCACATCACCAAGTTACGGCTTCATATGAAAATATAGTTATTTATCTCTTGTTTTCACAAAATATTTTCCATTTGCCTTTTAGGCGTTAACATCAACCGCTAGATGGTTATCGATAAAATAGTATGGACTTTGTAATTAGAAAAACCCATTAATTTTCAACAGCGTTAATGTCTCCATTAAAACACAGTAAAATGCTATAAAGGGTATCACAATATTTTATAACTACTCTCATAAAACAAATAAATAGATTTTAATAAAAAAAAACATAGCAATTTATTTTCTAATCCATGGAGATAAGGATATTAGGCAACTTTGCATTCCAATTATAACAATTGGGCAATAATGATAAAGATAATCCAATGATTACAATTTATTTATTTTATATCTTTGGTTATCATCCAATATCTGTAAAAACTGGTCCATTACATATTGCATTTACAAAAACCATGCAGCCAGTGCTAGATTATACATCTACGTTTAAGGCGATCCATCGCCTAAAACTTCAACGAAATCACGCGCTCCATATGCAGGTAGCGACAAGGTTGAGATTCCAGGTTAACATCGGCCGCATGTTTCGATTTACGCAAAAAAAACATCACCAAAATGCGTGTTTTATTCTATTCTGTAAAGCTCAGATATAATTACAAAAATGTTTTACGGTCATATTCTAAAAAAATTAATTTACCACAATGAACAACAATACGACAATATCGGGAAAGGGGTTCGTGAGTAGGAGAGTTTGCGCTTTATACATTTTGTCTGATTCTTATTTTTTTTCTAGGCTTATAAAAAGACACACCAAAAAAATGCCCGCTTAATCGAAAGGACAGGGTGTGTTCTTCTTACGGTATTTAATTAAGCATCTATGATATTTCAATGCCATCAAATTCTCAAACCGAAAACACATGATTTTGCATTACTTCCCGTTGCATCGCCTTAATGTGAAATATACAATGAATATTATTAAAGTAGATTAGTTTTAGTAGGCGACTATGCCCGGAATTTGATTTAATAAAATATAAATATGTCCAATTATAAAACAGATATCTGCTTTGTATTTACATTCACATTGTACAGTGAATTATACAATATGAAATATGGTGTTGTGTAGCAGTCCATCCACTCTGACCACCCCTGTGGGAAATGTTGTTATAATAGTCAGTTAAAAGCAGGTTTCCGAAATTTTTTTATAAAGATTTCCGTCAACACTACGGAAACCCTCTGGATGATAACACCGTAATGATAAGATAATAGAATACCAATAAAGAACACAAATATCTAAATGGTTTATGCAATATGTGACACAATCTTGATTTCCGTTATCAACTAACGGTGACACGAAGAAAGCTAAATGCATTATGGTCGCACACCAGTCCGGTATGACTCTTTGTATGAGCGAAAACTACCATCATTATCGCATATTGGGAATAATGGGTCAAGCGAATTTGTTCACCGGTATCAACATGACACGGTGGTACCTGAACATCATGCAATACGCACCATTTTTTTAATGTGCGTTACGTATTGTTTTTGTATAAAACAAATAAACAATTTACATATTTTAATTAGAAGTTAAGTCCGATCGTTTTTATTGCACTAAACAAAAATACCCCCAAAACAAAATCGAAGACCATTTCGACAAAATTTTTGTCAATATGGCAGCTTTTGATATCAACTGATTTAATAAATTTAGATTAAATGATTGAAGAAAAAATCTATGTTATATCAGTATTTCAAAGCTATTTTTTAGCAGCGAAAACTCTGTCAGGGGGGTACCCTGCGACCAAAATCAAAATTATTCTAAAATCGAATACGAATGATAAAAATCTAATTATTTCATCTTTAATATGTTGACTTTAAATGACAAAGTTATCTCCACCCACATATAATTTACTACATTTAAATATATTAATTATTTTAAATTCTTTATTTTACGCTAATTTGTAATTTCGCAAATGTGTAGGTTTTTTTAGAAATTTGGTCCACATGCTCAACTTATGTTACTTTCGTCTCCATATATTAAATATATTGAGGATATAATGACATTAATATTAATTTATGTACCACCTACCCAAGAGGTTATTATGTAGTTATCAGTTCTGTGTTCGCTTTAACAACTTTTAAATCTTTTACTTAAATCAATTAACTATAAATCAGTGGTCCCATGTCCAAAAATACCAAAAATATGATTATCCATCTGGAGGTAAATAGCACTCTTCCCCAAACAGATTCATCTTGGAAATCACATTACAAAAATGAGTTCTATCTCACAATTCGTTTAGAGTTTTGCAGGTAAACCAATTTTGAGAACTGATTTGTGGACTCCTGTAAAATAGATAAAATAGACAAAGGACCATTGACCTCTCGGCTACGGATATATTATTTATTAAACTGCAACAAGTCCAGATTTGTTGTTTTGAGATAATAAAGATTCAGTATATTCGCTATGTCAAAATATGTATGAAAATATCAAATTTTATTAGTTCTATCTATTTTTTCTGCTTGAAATTGAAGTGTATAGGACAATGGTCGGTTTTAAATTGAAACAATTCGAAATATAAAATTGGGTATATTTGAATGTTTGTAGATTTTCGAACTGGTTTTTCGGCTCTCAAGGAGTCAAACATTTTTTTATTATTTTTTTTTCTATCAAAAATTGGCAAAAGCTTCTTTTGGCGAATAGTTTGTTGCCTGCATTGTAATTTATGTTTTTTCGAACTTCTTGCAATTTAATACTGGGCCATAGATTTATTGTTTTTGCTATTTAGCAGTGGGAAAGTTATTACATAATTTTTTTAAATAATAAAAATTATTTATTAGGTTGTTTGTTATTTATTACAATCTACTTCTGTTAGTATTATTTAATTATGTTTATATTATTATAATACAATGTCAGTGTATATAATGGAACGTAGGATGATCAGACACAGATTTAACCCTGTTTTACTTTTATCTAATTAAATGTATATATTCTTTTGTCCCCAGGTGTACAGAAATGTGACAGTGTTGAGTTTCCAAACAATGTGATTGTGTGTTCGTTTATTGACATTGAATTACATCAAGTGCCTCGGAACAGTGCAGAGTAAATATCGCGAGTGTTCCGTCACCGCCAATGTTCCGCATCAGCCGTTGGCAGAGGCTGCCGTAATGCTGGAATTTTGGGATTGAATCAATCGAACGGAAGACGTAAGTACTAAATAATCGTTAATTCATTGCAATCTTAAATTTCTGTTGTTTTAAATTTGAATCCATCACAATTCCTTGTGTTTTCTTTCAATTTTTTTAGGTTATTATTTCTTTTACCTATTTTATGCATTTTTATGGATTATTAATTACTCGAGTAAATATATTAATAGCATGATAGTTGATATGTATTTATGGAGATCTCTGTATTTCAGTTTAAAGCTAATCATAAGGATTCATCAGGGCAACGTAACAGTATGAAAACATTATTTGTATTTGAGTTTATACCCAAGTAGTTTGGGACACAACCATGCCTCCATATATGCATACATATTTATGGAGATTTTTTTTTATGTACAAGGGAGTAATCTTGTAATTTTCCTGATTACCTTCGATACTTATTTTATATTGGAGACAAACCTGAAGAAATATTATTAACCGTTAGAGTACGGCCCAGCGCCATCGCGCTGTAAGCTTTAGTTACGTAAATTGCAACGCAGCGCTATAGCACTGTAATTTTCAGTGTGCTTTTTTTCGTCCTCGCGAGAGAACGTGTTCAATTTGTGCGTGGTGTATTGCGGTTAGCGCGTGTCTTGATAACTTTATTTATTTTTTACCATGTCGGAAGTTAGTTCTATTGCGGATGATCGTAATATATTAAATGACAGCGGCACTACGGACGACGAGACCTTTGTTCCCATAAATTAATGTGTGCAGCAAAGCAAATGAGATAAGGCGATCCAATCTTATACTCGTATGCGCTCGCTGTAAAAAGGGTCCACATGGACCACGGGAAAACACAATTGTGAAGTAAAATAATCTTACGTTTTTGTATTTATTAATATTTTTTGTAGTTGTAAATATGTAGTTTTTTTTTTTTAATATTCGTAGAATTTCATTCTTTACTTATATTATTTCAAAAAAAAATCATCCAATTATTCAAGTTATTACATTTTTATTCAATACCATACTTTTTTAAAAACACAGAATATCACTAGCAATTTATATATGATACATACTTGCAAAATAAGCATAGCACTAAAACGGTTAAACAACTCAACGCTCTTACACAATTTTGCGTGCATATTATGTGACAAACCCATTGTTATAATGACATTCATACATTTATGGGTGATGTTATGTCATTCAGTTTTTTGGAGTACTCTCAGATGCTAAAAAACCAAATGACATCTTTAACTGACGTAATAACATTATAAACATTTACCGTAATGACTTTAGACGTAAAGACGTAAGTTTTATTTTATTTCGTAACAGAAGAACCGTTAAAAAAATAATAAAGGACTGACGGAATGTGACGTGCAATAAACGTTTTGGATTTTTATTTTCGGGTTAATTAAATTTTTGTCCGTCCCGCATTGTGACTTGCATTTTACAAATGTTAATTGTAATCATCTCGTAATGCACTTAAATCCTGTAGGATGTCAACGACCAAAAATAAAAGCAGACTAATATCGAATGGGAAGTAATGCAAAATCATGTGTTTTCGGTTTGAGAATTTGATGGCCTAGAAATATCGTAAAAGATTTAATTAATTAAATACTGCAAATAGAACACACCTTGGCCTTTCGTATAACTGGGATTTTTTTTGGTATGTCTTTTTATAAGCCTAGAAAAAAAAAAGTATCAGACATTAAAAAAATGTTTAAAACGCAAACTCTCCTACTTACGAACCCCTTTTCCGAAATTGATGTATTTTTCATTGTGGTAAATTAAGTTTTTTTAGAATATGACCGTAAAACATTTTAATAATTATGTCTGAGCTTTACAGAATATAAAACACGCATTTTGGTGATGGTTTTTTTGCGTAAATCGAAACATGCGGCCGATGTTAAGCGGGACTTTCAACCTTGTCGCCTCCTGCATAAGGAGCGCGTGATTTCGTTGAAATTTTAGCCGGTTGATCGCCTTAAATTACATTATGCATGTATAAGGTATATATTCTATGAGCGCTGCAAGCACCGAGGCTGCAAGGCACTTTCAGAATGTATGCGTTTTGTTATTGAATTTATTTCTTGTTTATTTTTAACTGTACAGTTTGTTAAGTATTTGAACGCATTAATTATCCCAATTTGCGGTTTGCGTGGGCTCACTAAAGAACTTGTTTTTATGTCATTAATTTTAATATAGAATTTGACTATGATGTCACCGGGATTTCTCGCAATTCTCTCCAACAATGACACTGTGAAGTGTTGACGTCTAATATTAACTGTAGTCACTGAAAATGTACATAGGAATTTTATGTGTAGTATATGTACTACTGGTACATTGTACTTCTTTGATCAATTAGTTTCATCAAACGATATTGATGATTTCATTAAATCGGTTACTGAGAGCAGACCGCTAGCAATTCGAATTTATACTTAATAATAAACACTCAATACGATTTTTTAAATATTTATGCAATTAATTACCACAACCTCTTGATCGGGTTTACATTATGGTATAATAAATTTGAGACCTTACTCACTTATTTATTATGTGTATTTTTTATAAGTCAACCTAAGACATGTAGGATTGAGTAGCGCCGTAATAGGCGGAAACACCCGTCTGGAGAATAATTTTTTCGACAGTAAATATTGAAAATATCCTTTTTTTATTTATAAAAAAAATGTTATTGCGATTTGCAATCTCATTCAATCAAAATAAAAATACCAAGTCAAAATTTCGTTCTGGAAAATCGTGAAGTTCATTGAAAAGTTTGCCTTTATTTGATAAGCAGTGATTACAATAATGGATTATTACACATCTGACTTTTAAATTCCGCTCAGATAAAATTCTCGCAAGAATCTCTAAATCTGCGATAGATCACAATAATTTAATTTCATCAATCACCGGCATTTTTTCTAGGAATTCTTCAACGCGTTACTTCCTACATCTCCTGAGTCACGTCTTCACCTTGACTCTGCGTCTGAGATCTCTCAGGCCATTGATATTACAAACCTAATACTCGTATCATGATGACCTCCATTTCCTTTTGTTGAAACAATAATTCACCATCTTAGAACGCTACGGAGATGGCTGCATTCAGAGGTAGATTTGTGACTTTTGTTCGTGTTAAATGGAAGTTGGTTTAAATTAGTTTAAACGGGAATAAAATCGTATTCAATGTGATGCAGCGAATCTCATCTGGTCGCGTGATTCTCTCTCGGATAAACGTTTAAGTTTTTGGTCTGTGACAAAAGAATATATATACGATTTTGGATTAAAAATAATATGCCTGTAACCTTATATTGTGGACTTCTAGTAAATAAATATAAAGTTTCACTTTGTTATTCTTTTTTTTTGTTTTCGTGAAAAGATATCCTCTAGAAATTTACTCGAATGTTCTCCCGCTGCAGATTTTTTCAATAACATTGATGGCGACGAACTATATTTATAAAATTAATAAGAAGTACTCTGTTCACACCGCTGCACTGTTTAATATATAAATATCGACATATTTCTGAAGCGAAGCTTCCCTCATCAGGGATACACAGTATACTTTGAGGGAAGCTTCGCTTCCGAAACATTTATTTATTTTATTTTAATATTTATATAATAAATAGTGCAGTGGTGTAAACAAACTACTTCTTATTAATTATATTAATAATGACGCCAAAAATAATAATTTATTTATTGTAGAAACAATATTAATAATTGTGCTTCCAAATATTTTTTCATTTATATTCTCTGAGAAAATATTACAAATATTTTGAATAGCACACCCCAACTATCAAGATAAGTTATATTTGTAGAACCGTTTTTGGTATCCCACAAAAAAAAGTTAAAATGTAATGTTGTACTGATTTAAGACATGTACACTGTGTAATAATTCAAGTCTAACCATGTGTTCAATATTTCCAATAACTTGTATCGTATCCTTATTGTTACCAATACTCGTTATTAACTCTTTTAAATATATCTGGTTATGATACAAATGTTATTGAATAAGTTAATGATAAAATAAAAATATATATTTGTAAACTACCCTCTCTCAATACGGGATATCCCCAGTGAGTCACAGTAAAAGAAAGTTTTTGTTTTGTTTTGCTATAGATGTACTACTAAAAAATAATATGAATAAATAAATTTATGACCGTGACATTTATATTCGTAATATCGCCATGATTAAATATAAAATAATCTTGTGATGAACATTCTCATTCATTTGTATTCCGGGAGACTTAATTTATTCTATCTCTCTCATGTATGAGATATTATTTTCTAGATCTACGCACTAGGAGGCATTTCTTTCATTTATTTACTCGCAGTCCATTATCATTTTGCCTTGGCTGTGGCACGCGGCGTAGTTTTGCATAATATAGTGTAATAACATAAAGCATTCATTAGATCGACCAGTTGAATAGGATTGTCGGGAGAAAATTGCTTGAGTCATCTGATGATTTACATTTTTACACGCGAGTCGTGTAAAGAAGATTTAAGTAAAGCAAGCGTTGTGGCCCGTGTTTCAGTATACTCGGGAATGTTATAAGTCGGATTGGGTTTTTAGGAATGCTACTCGATAGAAACTTGATGAACGTTAATATCTTTTTTTTTTAATTTAATGTAATTCAAATTTTAATAATGTTATTATAAAGTTCTGCAAGTATTTTAGTTTTGTATTATTATGACAGCTGTTTCAGCGTTAACTGTGGTTAGGCCACATTGAGACGACTTGTTTATATGATTCTATTAACCCCTAACCCAATTTCAAGTTTTATGGTGCCTAAAATGATTTATTACCGCTAAAACCGATTTAGAAAAATCTTAGAAATTTCCTGTTTCTCTTTTTTTTATGTGATTATCACGCAAGAGTCCCAGCTGTTCCAGTCGGCTGGAGCCAGTGTGACTATGGCATCCCCAATTGGGGTATGTTGTGAGGCTGAAGGTAGTTAGGAGAAGATGGAGATGGGGAAGTGAAAGGTGGGGAAGTGAAAGGTGGGGAAGTGCCTGGCTATTCAGATCTGGTCACCAAACACGGCTAAACATTTCAAGCAACATTTTGATTCTCAATGGTGGTCTATCACCATGGCGACACTGAAAGTATCTACCAATCAGTGCCCCAAATATACTATACATATGTTATTTTTAATTAATAAGTTGTGTAATAACACAAATTAATCAAATAAAATTTACTTGCGCACCCCGAGTTTTGAACCCGCGCCCTCCGAATTAGTGGCTACGGATCGTAATCACTTAACCATGGAGGCCGTCATTAATTCGTATAAGTGACACTAATATTTCAAATAATCAGTAATAATGAGAGTAAAATTACTCTCCCTTGGTATGTCGCCACCGACAAGAACTTTAGGCCAGCCCACTTGTACCACGAGGTACGCACCATCCAGCACCCGCAGCAATGGTTAGTCACTGGCGGAGTGTGAGAGAAAAGCATTTATTTTGTTTTTATTTTTTTTTAAATGTCACCCTTGATAAAAATGATACCTACATCATTTTTCACTTCAAATAAGTTAAGAATTCGTTGATTATTGTAGTCTGTCGGGTACGTTTTGTTTGTGCACTGCACGGATAATTCCAAGGAATGTGATCCTCACCAATTTGAATAAAAACTGATATTGCCAGTTTGACCTTTCAACTCCTAGGTCCCAGACAGGCTAATGAAATCCTAAACTCAACACTTCTATCGGTTTATCTCTTCATTGACCGTGTATACGGTATTTTGACTAAGGTGTGCTTCGTGCTGTGTTCGCTCAAAACCACCTTAAGCCAGGCCAGGACACTGAACCAAATCGACCTCTTGTTTGTATAATTTATTATTCGTATATATTATATGTTACACACTTATAAATGCTGTAAAGCTCTGCCTACCAAAAGAATAACGAACCATAAAAATTAAATAATGTAATAAAAATACGAAGAATTTCTAATGTATATTTTTTTAAATCTCTTATTTGGTAAGGAACTTGCACTCTCATTTATTGAGTTCGCTACAACAATCAGTGGAATATGATGGTGAAATGACAATTTTCAAATATTTATGCTCAGCCTACCTTTGGTTACAGGGCAATACACGTCACTGATACTCTTTTGTTATCTTAAAAACTTTTTTCTTTCTGTATTGTGCACTAAATCGAGTAAAATGTTGAAAAAATATGTAAAAGCCTTGCAGAACTTAATAATAGCATTAGTAAATTTGATTTACATTAAATTTAAAAAAAGTGTAAAAGCCCATCAGGGCTCTTAATTATTAATAAATAAGATCCTCCCACTGACGTCAGAATTAATAGACTTGCCCCAAAGTACCATTTCGACGGCTGGAGGCAATGATCACGTGACACCCATTTTGGCACCAGCTTAGTCACTTCCGTCCACGATTGTTTCGCTTGATTTCGACTGCGTTAAGCAATTATGAAACATTTATAAAAGGGTCAACTAAATACTCAACAAAATATTTAGTTTTTTTTAAACAATCGTAACCTTTTTACTTATTTGCTGTCTTACTTAAACTGGCGGTACGCCTAACTCGTTCCTCGCCTCCATTATTTTTGTTTTTTCCCCTTGCGCGCTAGGGCATCTCTATGTATTATTTTCTCTGTGGATTATTTTTTATAAAAACATTTTTCAATGAAGTAAGTAGTACCTACATAGTTATATAATGCTTAATGGCTTATAACATAGTTATCTAGGAGGGTCTTATAGAAATAAGAGACCGATTTGATTTGGTGTCCTGGCCTGGCTTGAGGTGATTTTGGCTTGCCCCGGCCGCCGGCTGGTCTGCGCTCGGGCTTGATTTGGAATTATAATTTGGCGACAGGTCGATGGCGGCGTATGTCGATAGCTTTTTAATGTTTCCCTCAACAATATGCCAAAGTTATTTGTAGCCACGACACCTCGCTTTACACTAACTGCTCGCTATATTATTTTCAGGCTTTGCCGCGAGAAATGGTTAATGTTGCCAGAATGAATAATTAAGAACAGATTTTGAATGTGAATGTCACAAGATACACGACGGATGGATCATGAAAAAACGCTGTTGTTTTGGGAATCGCAACCTGAGTGCAGTTTTTTTTTTTACATTAAGGCCATCCACTTGCTTAAATTGCAACGAAATCACGCGCTCCTTATGCGGGCGGTGACAAGTAACCTCACCAAAACGCGTGTTTTATTTTAATTTGTAAAGCTCAGGCATAAATATTAAAATGTTTTACGGTCATATTCTAAAAAACTTAATTTGCCACAATGAACAATACGACAATATCGGAAAAGGGGTTCGTAAGTAGGAGATTTTGCGCTTTAAAGATATTTTTTAGGTCGGATACTTTATTTTTTTCTATGCTTATAAATACACCAAAAAATTTGGACGGTTATACGAAAGGCCAAGGTGTGTTCTACGTGCAGTAATTAATTAAATGATCTATGATATTTCTAGGCAATCAAATTCTCAAACCGAAAACACGATTTTTCATTACTTCCCATTGCATCGCCTTAAGTCTGGATGCAAGTTGTACACAGTACACACAGATAAGTTTTACCCAATATTGGGTAAATCCCATTACTTTCGGGCAGCCGGAACTATTGGGTCGCCCCAGCTGTTGGGTTCCAATCTTACTGAGCCACTGTTGAGCCGAAATTTTGCCTTAACACTGTTCAAATGCACAAATACTCTCTTCCCAATGAAATTATGGATCAAATTTACGATCAATTTAGGAAATCTATTTTTGTGGATTAAGTTCCGCTCAACAGAAGACTAGTTATAAAAAGTGTCAATAGGGTTAAAACGTCATTATTGTCTCGCTATCCAAATATTGAATAACAAAGATTTATTTCTGTTTTGGAATGTGAAAAAAACATGTTTTTTTTGTATGTTTTAAATAAAACTGAAGAAAACCTACCTTGTTTTACTTATTATAAGCTACGTTTTGTCTTGTTTTTACGGAGGAGAAATGTCAAATGTACGACACGAATAACGCACTTTCGCGACATTAACAAGAGTCAAGCTTTATTTATATATATTTTAACGCATATTTTGTGAAGTATAAAATGTTGATTTATGTATTAGTTTTTAAAACAAATGATGTTTATTAATAATAAATACAATGTTAACTCATCTATGTTAATTTTTCATTGAAAGTTTTTACTTTGATATCATTTTATTGTCTATGAAACTGGACGGGATTGATCAACGATAACAATGCCTGGAAACAGGCAAAAGAGCGTTGCTCAACAAAACACTTGAATGATCGGTCCCTCAGATTTATCATTTGAAAAAAATGCCCGTAAGCCAGGGAAAGCGCAGGACAGGGATGTCTGGAAGCTCCTTTTCAGACCGATGCGATAAGGTAATAAATTGTTAATATTGATGATTTTTTTTAATATCCCTATTAAAGTAATTCTTATTACAAAACCTTTTTTTAATATATTTCGTAGATACATTTATATAGCAAATAATATAATAGAAAATACAAAATATTGTATAATAACTCATAAAATGTCTTGTCAAGACATAGCATATGTACACATTTGAATTATTTTCAGTTGTTTAAATGTTCTCAATTGTCATTAGTTATTACGTTATTAGTTTTCACATAGGCATTAAGTTCCAGTAATGCTTGGTGTAATATTCTGTAATTATTGTTTTTCTTCAATCTATTTACTAATTGTGTTATGAATAATAGTTATGAACTTATGAATACATTTAAATGAAAGTATCAAATAATTTTTCAGACTCCCTCTACCGAATTTAACCATTTGATTGTTATTGGACTGATGTATATGGTAACGTTTTGCAGGTTTTAATATGTCTTGGGTGTTTTTATTATATATTTTCTGTGTTAATATAATTGATACTTTACTCTATAGTACAAAGTAGGCACCTGCAGTTTTTAAATTGCCTACAAATTATGCACATTACGATTCATACAAATCTAGGCTACTTTTGCACTCAAACATCTTCGATAGAGGTCAGATTTAACGAAAAAAAAAGAAAAAAAATCCCCTATAAACGGTGAAGAAGCGCTTCAATCGTAAACTCCACGAACCGTGCAATATATTCTCTCTATACTTTGTACTGACTGCAGAATACTTATTCACTTTATATTATTCTTAAATCGCATTGTTGATTCACCCGCTTGCGCAAGTTTGTCCACAAGCCTTCGACAAACGCAAAGAAACTCGAGCAGTCTGGGTCAATATGTAGTTCCTCCGAAATGACTCAGTTTCCAGAACTTGCCTTAAATGGTTGACAGCTTTGAACGGTTTACAATGCTCGACACTTTGCATCAGGGATGCACAACCTTTTTAGCCGGCTGGGCAGTTTATCAATTTTCAATAAGTTTGCAGGGAGGGTAATGTAAAAGAGCGTCGCTAATGATTTAAAAATAATAATTATTTAGTTGGTGAACCGTCCGTAGCCAGTAGGTATGTACCTATTATTTAAAAATAACTTAACTAAGTCCCAATTTAAAGTATCGCATTTCAGTATAACTTACTAGATGTTAAATATTTAGATGCCGTATCAAAATTTATTTAATGCATATAATTTATAAATTAGGGTTTTCAATTAAAATTTGACCAGGTAACCTTTTTTTATATTTTGTGCAACTATTTAATACAGCAATTACAGAGCTCATGAAAAAAGTGCCGCAGATGAAAATTTTTAAACTAGTACATCAATAGGTATATTATTAATATTTGAATTAACTTATTGAAGCTTTACTCCTTAATTGTAATATTAATTATTGAAAATAACACTAAGAACTCTCAATGAAAATATACTGGCTGCCATATTTGGGTGAGAGTATAAAGTTTTACACGACCGTATCTTTTTATTTTCCGTGTCTTTTTTGTTTCTCATTGAGAGTTATTGATGTTATTTTCAATAATGAACGCGTATAATTATTTATTCTATACATGATAAAAAAACCATTAAAAGTAATGAAATTTGAAATGCATTTTGAACCCCCGTCTTCTAAGTCTAGAGCCAAGACTCTCGCCAATCTGCCAAGGAGGTCGTCATTGTCGGTTTTCTGGCGAAAGAAACAAGGTAGAAAAAAGTTGTACACATTATGAAAATGCGTTTCAATCATATCTGTTATAAAGGATTGCATTTCGTTGCCCTGAATGCAACACCTGTTCGAACGATTTATTTAGAATACCACACTGTAAATCCAAATACGCGCAAACATATCTGGAAAACCCACAATACCCTACAAAATGTTAATATTTTCACCTGTAACTTGAAATCATATAAAAGGAAATCATACTATAAAAGGAAATCATATTATAAATGGAATATTATAAAAAGAAATCATATTATAAATGGAATATTATAAAAAGAAATCATATTATAAAAGGAAATCATATTATAAATGGAATATTATAAAAAGAAATCATATTATAAAAGGAAATCTTATTATAAATGGAAATCATATTATAAAAGGAAATCATATTATAAAAGGAAATCATATATAAAAGAAATCATATGATAAAAGGAAATAATATTATGAAGGGAAATCATATTATTAAAAGAAATCATATTATAAAAGGAAATCATATTATAAAAGGAAATCATATTTTAAAAGGAAAAAAATATTACGAAAGGAAATCGTATTATAACTGGAAATCATATTATAAAAATAAATCATATTATAAAAGGAAATTATGTTGTAAAAGGAAATCATATTATAAATTGATACTTATTGTGTTAAAATTCTACTGTTATCTATTGTGTTAAAATTCTAGTGTTATCTATTGTGTTAAAATTCTACTGTTATCTATTGTGTTAAAATTCTACTGTTATCTATTGTGTTAAAATTCTAGTGTTATCTATTTTGTTAAAATTCTACTGTTATCTATTGTGTTAAAATTCTACTGTTATCTATTGTTTTTAATAGTATATGTGCATAAACCTAAACTCTTCTTTCTTGCAATCATGTCCATGGAGATAATTATGTTAATAATACGAAAACTGTACTCGTATTTACACTCGTATGTGATGTTTATTTTATTTTATTGTCAGTAATATTATGTAGGTACCATGATTCGTTGAATGTAACTTAATTAGTCAATTGAACTTTTGTAAATTTTTTGCAAATATCAAGAAAACTTTAAGAATTAAAAAATATTTATTTTTATTTTTTATCTGGATAATCATTTATTCACTACAATACACTATTTCTACAGTAGACACGCCCATGCACACAAAAAAAAACATTAAGTCTGTTGGTTTATTTTTTGGTGCAATCATGCAAAAACACCTGAACATACTTACCACAATAAACTTGTTTTTTCTTCTTTAATTAAAACATAATTATCTTCTTAGCCTCGTTTTCTGGTTTGTACTAGAGAATACTAATCGAATTGCAATTAAATGCTCATAAATATAATTGCATATTACTCTAGCTGTGATTACTTTTATATTAGCGTTTAACTTTTACAAGCGGTTTGCCCGTTGCATCCAAAGGAGATAATAAAAATTTATTATTTCTCCCAAATATTCGTTCTTAATTTTATGTTTGCAAAATAAGATTGAATATATATTTCTTTATCGTTCTTTAACATTTAGATCGTAATTTGATGACAATGATTTTTTTTCTTTATTATTTCCAATTTTTAATAATTTTTATATATAATTACGTATACATCTATTACAAGGTTATTTAATAATAACAATAGTGGTCAAAGCATTAATTCGACAATCCGCGTTTATTCTCACTTGTTACTCTCTGCCGCCACTCTTTCACACTACATCTTATTATTTTAAAATTAAATTATTTCAATTATTATTAATGATTTATATTACCCGCACACATTAGTTAACCTATTCTAACTACCCTCGAGTTTATCATAAACGAAAACATATATTATGGGATGTTAGTACACATATTTATTTTAACCTAACCTAACTTAACCACCCTTGAGGTGATTTTTTTTTAATAAAACGGCGCTATAAAAATAATTTTATTTACTGGAAACAAAATCTTTAAAAATCAAATAAATAAATCGATAATCTAGCAAACTGTCAGCTGGATTTGACAAATATTATTTTTATTTCTAAAAATTTATCCACAAATATACGAACACGACAATTGAACTCGAATGAATCGAATCAAAACGTTTGCGAGCGACCGGTGACTGAAATTAGATTCACGCACTCGCTCACCCTAATGCAGTAAACGTAAGAAAACGACAATCAAATTAGATTGATTTGAATAGCAAAATTATAGAGTATTAATATGAAGAAAGATGATTGATGATGGACTATTCGCTTGATTTGTTCATTAACCATTTTTTAAATCCGTCTGCATTTTTTCCGATAAAAAATTATTTTTGGGATCTTTTTATATTCTGGATGTAGCACAAAATTTTCAAATGTTGCAATAATCTGATTATACCACAACTGTAATAATAATTTGCGGTTATACAATTTGCAAATGAGTAGTGTTTTATTTTGGCGTCTCATCGGACTGAGCCACTAGCAAGCTAGTATTTTTTAGCAATAATTTTAGCATTTTAAAAATGTATCATTGTGTACATTGTACTTACATTTCACAAACTAATTAATCTGCCAGTTCTGCAACTAATTGCCGGTGTGTCACCCATCCATAGATAAGTAGGTATTACTTTGTGCAGCACGGCAATTGCTTAACGTTGTACATGGTAATTGTGATACCTACATCTTTCATTGTTATGCACTCCTAATACCTGGTTTGGATTTGATACCTCTTTTACTAATCATATTGTTATGCACTCCTAATACCTGGTTTGGATTTGATACCTCTTTTACTAATCATATCGGGTGTTCAATCAAAATTTTAATAGAACTCTCGTTTTCGGTGTCACCAATGTAGCGCAGTTTTAGCTCATCTGTACACTTGGTTATGAGGAACGGCTGCGCGGCCTGTTTCATACAAAACTTAATTTTGGATTTGAGGCCAAAATACTCACCTAAACCTAATGATTTTTTTGTTGTTGTTAAAAAGTATAGTAAATATTTAGTACGGATGCGAAGTAATTTATTTATTTTTATTTAACATTATGAAATATGGGCCATTAAAGGAACGGTGATTTAAAAAAAAGTAACTAACCCCGTAACCCCGTCTACTTTGGAAATATAATGTAATATAAAATTAGAAATTAAAAAATAAATAAATTAATTAAACATTATGGTGGACTTTAAATTAAATTAAAACCTTCCAATACGTTGGAACACAAATTTTCCGGACATAATTTAAAATATCGACCCAAAAAAACGTTTTTTTAATGTTTTTTTTAATATTTTTATTTATCTAATCATATTTACATAACAAATACGATAATTTTTAACAATATACAATAAACACGCAAATAATTTTTCTAAAATTGTGAAATTGATTTTTTTCCATGGCATGTTTAAAACAAAAATAAATAAAATACTTCTCATCCGTACTAGATATTTACTAAACCTTTAATGAACAAAATATATCATTCAGTTTGGATGGGTATTTTAGCCTCAAATTCAAAATTAAGTTATGTATGAAATAGGCACCGCAGCATTCATTTGCGTGTATTAAACGCCTACTAACGTTGAACTGAAGAAAAATGACGAGCTTTACTTACGGAATGTTGTGATATTTGCATAGATGTCTCCTGTGTTCACTTGGTTTAATAGTTCGTAGAGTCACCGACAGATGTCACTAGAACATGGTTCACCCTCCCTATATTAAAAACAGAGGTACGAGCTCTTCAAGCTCACTTAGAAAAATTGAGATTTAGATATTACTAGTTACAGGGCATTCCTCTCAAGGCTGTCCTTTCCTCGTTAAATTTATTAGAGTATTATCGTCTTAAATATTATAGACAAAGTTCTTGTTGTAAAGACGTGTATTTTATTCAAGTCATGCTCACAACAGTTTATTTGCAGTTAGGTGATTTTTTTTGCTGACATGAATGTTGATGCAATAAACATTTGCTAAGCCTTTACAATGTAAGTCTAGCGAACGCTTAGTTGCAATTGGTGAAATCGAAAGTTAGTACCGCCTTTATTCTTTGCAGCTTAGTTTTTTGTTTATGTTTTTGTGCATTGACATGATTTATGTAGCTTTATTAGACTACAATGGGAAAATATTACTATGAAAACACCAACCATAATTTTTTAACATAAAAATATCTACACTGTCCAAAATCGCACCTACGCACCACGTTGATATTGAAGTTATTAATTTAATATCAGTTTTTTATTTGCCCATTTTTATGAAATCTTTACGTTCCTACCTTACAAACTGGATAGTAGTTAGTTAATTTGAATAAATGTACCCCATCAACTCCGCTGTACGCACTTAAGTATTTAGTTCCGAAGTTCTTGCGTAGCGAATAATTTATAGGTATCGAGTATTGAAAAGGCGGGTAATCATTAACCAGTTTTATTGTAGGTAATAATTCAAAGACATTAGGGATTGTTTCGAGAAGTTTCCATGATGAGTTATCAATACCATATTATTATTTTATTGGTAACAAGCATTATTACAATATAAGGTCGTTAACTTTGACAAAAGTCGAACCTATACTTATGTGCTTGACAAAGTTCGGCATCTGTTTTCTAGAATTCGTCAACAATTACAATTTGGAACTTAATTCACAGTGAGTCACGTAATAAATAAAAAATGTTTTTCGGAAATATAATTATTCATCACAGTGGTATAAACCCCCCCTCCCCCCCCCCAAAAAAAGAATTCCTCCTATTTCCGTCATTATAAGCGGATAATTTAGCTTGTGTGATGATAGAGGACTTAGATAACAGAGGATTGAAGCCACGACGACTTGGTGAGAACCCGATGCATTATTTGTCGACTCACTTTTTAAAAATTTATTTTATGTAATAGTCCAATTGGACATACATAAATAAATAACTAAAAGACAAACATTTGAATGTAGTGAGCTAACGAGTCATGAAAAACGTCTATTTTTATTTTATTATACAAAAAATATATACGATTGCTATCAACAAGTGCTGCTAGCACGTAAAATACAGTTTACAATTCTTTTAAATAAAAATAAATAATATCCCTACGTAGCAACAGGCAACCCGCTCACTGGGTAGAGAAGATTATCTCCACATTTATGCACCTCTAACCCTGGAACTGTACACAAAAAAATAACAATACGATATTACACAAAAAAAATATATATATAAATTTTCTCATTCAGAAAAATGAAGGTTTCTAGTTTTTTTTTTAGTCAAATAGTTGTACACTAATATAATATTACAGAAATTAAAGTTTCAGGACATTGGTCTCCAGGCTGTCCTTTCATTGTTTAAATTATAAGAGTATTATCGTCTTAAATAGTAAAGACAACGTGCTTGTTGTGAAGACGCGTGTTTTATTAAGTCGTTCTTACAACAGTTTATTTTCACTTAAATGATTTTTTTCTGACATAAATGTTGATGCAATAAAATGACTTAACCTTTGCAATGTAGGCTTAGCGAATGCTTAGTATCACTTGGTGAAATCAAATGTCAGTACCACCTTTGTTCTTTGCGCTTTAGTTTTTATATTTTTGTGCATTGACGTGATTTATGGAGCTTTATTGGACTACTTTTGGAAAATATTGGTATTAAAACACCTACATTAAACTTCTACTCCTCGCACTCGTACTACGTTGATATTGGAATTATTTCGTTTTTGGAGTTATTTGGAGGAAGAAAATGTATTTACGTGAATATTTTCAAGCCAGTAAAAAACAGTGTTGGTATACAACCTTTTGATTTCAAGCATTCAGAAATTCGCGAAATAATATATATGTACAGTATTAATATGATAATAATTCGACCTACTAGTGTTTTCATATATACAATCCCGTTCTTTTGATTAGTGCATTTGCGCACACTCGAATATATTTTTTTCTTTATTTGACTATTTTTTCTGTTCTCTATAAAACAGTATCCTGATAAAAATGTATGTTTATTTCCCCGTTACATAGATTTTAGTTTGAGAGAACACAGTGCCAGTTGCTCACTATAAGACGATGCCATTTTATTTTCAGTAAGGATCCGGTTCATTCTAGAAGATAAATTAATTGATTTGTTTGTAAACGTTTAACTCAAAAAGGTGCCGATAAAATTACTCGCCATCCCATATGTTATCTTTCTGTTTCTGACAAAGGAAAAGTTTTATTTATTTTGTAGATCATTTTTATTGGGCCGTTTTTTGTGAAAAACCACATTAAGTTCGCTTTCAATTAATTATTAAACAATATAATTTCGGATGTAATGTGATGTACGTAACATTGTAATTAAAAAATATATTCTAATTTTCAGTGGGTACATAAGTACATACGAGTGAATGATTTTATACCGCCTTTCTTACAATAGTTGGGTGGTGTAATAGTCAGCATAGCTGCCTTCCAAACCGTTGATACGGGGTTCGATTCTCGGCCATGGCAATATATTTTATTCTTTTTTTCTTTTTTTTTTTACTTACTAATAATTTTTTTTAAACTTTCATATTTTAAACATTAAATCTTTCAGCTTCACAAATCCTACAATTATAATATCCCGTGTTTTTTCTCGGATCTGCGCTAGTAAATAAAAAACCTTAAGTGACTTGAATGTAATATTTTCACGCATTAATTTTGTTTCGACTTGCTATTGTCAGTAACCAGGAATTCGTTGAGATTATTTTGTCAACATTTTTGAAAAACTTTTTTTGAAACTTCACAGACTTTGGAACTACCTATTGACTGACCTCTTGATTTTTTTTAAACACTTCTAATCTGAAATAATTAATATTTAATTAATATATTTATTTTCCTGCGAACTTTTTTGTGTCCTCTCTTTATTTCTTTCTAACTATTTATACTACATTAATACCCAAATTCTTTGCAATACAACCTTCCTTGTCGCCTTTTCCTTCCCCGTTCCAAATTATTTCGACCTCACACCATCGGGGGTGCCATAAAACACAAATTGATACAACCCGTTAAAGTTTACTACCCCGTATGACGAAATTATACGCATATGAAAGTTTTAACATCTACCGAGTCCTTGTGTCCCTATACTGTTATTATAATTAATTACTCGATTAATAATATATACGAGATAATGCTAACATTGAAAGTTTTTTCTTTTTATTCTCTTTAAATACTTAATCGTGGTAGTCGTAGGGTAGGAGTTGGGTAGATGTAGGGTAGATGTAGGGTAGGACTAGAAGTAGGAGTAGGAGTAGGAGTAAGAGTAGGAGTAGGAGTAGGAGTAGGAGTAGAAGTAGGAGTTGGAGTAGGGGTAGGAGAATGAGTAGAAATATTTTTCCAAATATTCATTTTAAAAATTATTTCTAATACAGACACTCCTTGCTTCATCCACATTTAAACACACTTACACAACTACTCACAACCAATCGCAGAACTGCAATAGGCAAAACCTAGTATACAAGTATTATTCGAAAGATGTTTAATAAAAAAACTTAAAAAAAGAACAATGTTTTTTTTTTTAATTCGTTTTACAAATTTTTGGTTACGTTTATTTACAAAAACGCAACGACAAATTATTAAACATTCTTTTCTCCACTTTAAAAATATTCGTATTTTAAATATTTTCTAAAACATACAATGGAACGGTCAGAAAAAAGTAATATTTCTGATTATATTTTGATAAATGCTAAGCCTATGTAAATTTATATAACATTATTTTTATCGTGTTGCGTAATAATACTATCATTATTTTGAATTAATAAATAATAACTCTCCGACGTCCCTCTCCCCCTAAATAATATGGTAGTGTCACTCTGTTTTACTGTTATTTACCTGTTACTTGTTTTATTATCAGATTTAATATGTATGTAGTGCTGATTGTGTTCCTCCCACCTTCTATCGTTTTATCAATTTTATTAGTCGACATAGGGGGTATTGCAATGACAATATAGGTTTATTTAGTATCCAGGAAAATGTAATTATCTATGATAACATCAGTTCTAGTAAATATTGTTATTGAGCGTTATCATTTTATTAACAAGAGCTAATCTCAAACTTTGATTTGTATACAAGTTTTTAGGTGCGATATGTTGAAGAGAGACGAGTGACAGACCGCTGCCTTGAAGAAGGCGGTTGGCCCCGCGTATGGCTTGATTGAGAGGTCCTGAAATCAATGTAATCAAGGAATATTAGCCAAGTATTCGGTATTTTTATTGATTGATAAACAAGTGACTAATTACATTATTACACTAGGTTTAAAATTCTTGGTGAAATAGGTAGGATATTTAGGAACTGGAGACCGGAATTTCAGCGTAACCAAGGTAGGCTTTACGTATCCACTGTCATCCCTTTTCTTTAATTAAAATCTCATTTAATTAAAAAATAAATAAATTCGCCCTTAACTCAATGACAGAAAAAACCTGAAAATCCGTAGAAAGTCACTCCCTGTTAGTAATGAGATGATTATGATAGCTCCCTCACATAGTTGCTCGCCGCAATATACAATAATTTTATAAAGTATTTTCCTTATGTCGTTCGTCATAAGCCCTGTCCACTCACCGCGCTCCTAACGTTCGAGGCAGTTTCCAACCAACAAATCTTTTTTTTGTCAATCGAAAGGGCGAAGGAAATCAATTATATTACCATAGTAATATTTCGGGCCTTTGCATTAATGTTGACCTATTACTTGATGCTTTCTCGAACTTGTCTAGGTCATGCATCGCCCGCCTCGCGGAGTCAGGATGGAGCTATAGGTAAAGAATCAGTTGCGTTAAAAAGTAGTTCATATTTGTTTTAATTTAAGTAGATACAGATCGACATGCTCCATGCAAATAACATTGCATTTCATTCGAAACTACTGAAAAACATACACACACATAAAATTACTTGGCTAAATTAAATTAACGATCAGCTCAGCTCAAAGCTAGATAATTTCTTTAAGAAAAAAATATTGCTTTTGAAATCAACTTTAGAATTCATGTTTTTAGTCAGGTATTCTAGTTGCATAACACCCAAGTGAACATTTCAATTTTACTTCTTCATTGAACGCAAATTCACTCTACGGCATCATTTTACATAAAATAACCAAAATTATTTTGTTTAAACCACTATTTTAATAAATAATTATCTACGTGAATCTTTAGAAACCAATAGCCCCTTCGTCAGGATACTATGTGTACTAAAAATGACATAAGCATAGACAAATTATAAACATTGACAAAACTAACAATAAGTGGTGAGAGAAGGTAAATAATTGGGTATATATTAATATTTAAAAAAATCAACAAAATTATTATAAAATAATATTTATAATATTAGAAACATAATATTTTATTTTTTCTAGAAAGAATCTTGCTTAATAATAATTACACAAAAAATGTAAATAAAATTCTGCGTATGATATTTCTTCACGTATATTTAAAACAATCTGAACGAAACCAGTTATCTCTCGTAGATTTTTTAATTTGATTCTTACGTACGATATTATGGTGATCAAAAAGGATTTATATAGGTACTAAGATCAGGTATAACGTATAACAAGTATTTTCCAATTAAAAGTGCCTACGAGATTCTGAGAATTATAATTGACAGCTGGGATTTCAAACAATTATATTTTTTTCTTCGAATTTACCTCATGGCCCACTTAATATGATTCATATAATATATCAAATATTTACCTTCCATCAGGTAAAGCCGTTAATATTTAAAGAGTACGCGCGTTACTCGTTTACCGAAGCTGACATTATCGTGTATTAAGGAGGATGACGCCATTTTCCACTGTCATGTATACCGGTCGATTAAACTCCAACCTGCTTCCCATCCGCAGAGCACGTGTTCTAAGTCCTAACAAATCAGTGCCCCGGTGTACCGGTCGCACCGGGACAGGAGTGCTCCTGGCTGGGTTGGTACATTCGTATCGTATCGTAGGTATTATTAGTTGATTTGTTTGTATTGGGTATCGACTCTGATTAATTAATTAAGCCTCTAGGAATATCGCTGAAGCTACCGAGCCATAAAGTCATCGGTCAGCAATCGCAGGCAAGGCCTATGTGCACTAATTATTTGTTTTTCTCACTGATTTACGTTTACAATGTCATTCTAAAAAAATAACACCGTCATATGGCGAATAGTGTCATCAGCATTTAAAATATTTTTTTCTCCTTTTTATACCGATAAGCTTTTTTACGGCTTTTATACTTATATTATAAATAATAAGTTTACCTTTATTTCTTAATTTTTTTTAAGAATGATGAACTTTCCCTGTTTACGAATAACCTGTCAATATTTGTAGACTCCTAATACCATCACATTTTCTATAGCTTGGTATTTAATTGTAGATATTTATTATTTTGGATCTAAAATGTCTTTACTATGCCATCACCAAGCTACTCACTAAAATCTTTGAAATGTGTTCTTCACATTCAAATGTTTTCACATTTCGCGTTTGACAGTATGTTTTAAGCAAACACGACAAAACATCGCAATTCATTATTTTGCGGTTTTTTCATTTATAATTTTTTATTTTATTATTATTATTTTTTATTTTTTTATTTATCTAACATCTAATACATGGTTATTTCGATAAATAAAATTTCAGAAATACGAAAAAATCGCCCTTCTATATAATTATTTTCCTTGCAAAACATTAAATATTTAAAAACTTTAATTATACACAAAATTATCTTATGTATCTGATCAAGATTATGCAATTTATTATTATCTATTTGATAAAGTAAAAAATATGTACTTAGATCCTTGTGGTTTTTTAAACTTACTTTTATTTTCCTATGTCATCATGGTGTTGCAATTTAAAACCTTTTAAACGATTGCAGCGCCCTCGTTTTTTGTCAACTATTGAATATCAGACTTGTAAATCATATTTTTGGGTATTTAAATAATTTAACTAGAACTACTCTAGTAAACTGAGCAGAGTTATATGTAAACAAATAAATCAAACTTAACCTAACCTAAGTCACTGAACCTAATTTTATATTTAAAAGTGACAATAGGCAACTATAATTTTTGTTACCAAATAACTTTTTTATATTCTTTAACAAATTGTAATTTTTTAGTTCTTTCTTATGAAGCTGGTGTTTTAAAATATATATTTCGGAAACCATATATAATTATTTTTTTAAATATTTGCCCTTATACGGGTAGGTACTGTTGAAACTGGTAGACATACGAGTATGTAAAATAAATCTTTGCAGTATTAAAAATAAATATTTTTATTGCTTGGCATTAAAATGTAGACATTTAATGAAGTGGAACAAAATTTTTTCACTCCACCAAGTTATTCTATTTTCCTTTGAAATTTGTTCCTCACGTTAATTTTTTTTCATATTAGTTTTAAGGAAACAATCCAAAACAACACTACTCGATTATATTAACGTTTTTTTTTTTAATTTATAATTTAGAGCTGTAAATTAGCTTTTATTTTGATTTAACATCTGATAAATGGGTATTTTAAAATAATTTCAGAAATTCAAAAAGTTGCCTTTCCGTGTACTTATCTTCTTTGCAAAGCGTTAAATAATAAAATAAATATATGTCTAAAATTGTCTTAGAATGTGATGTAGAATCATCTTTTCAGAAAGTACCACTAATTTCATATGCATTTAGACTATTGTACCTTTTAAAACTTAATTTAATTTTCGTATAAGTCATGTTGGGGTTGTCATTTAAAACCTTATAAACAATCACAGCGCCCTCAATTTTTGTCTACTCTTAAATAATGTCAAAGTGGTGTACAAAGTTATTATGAAAAGAATATATATACATTTTTTTTAAAATTTAAAATAAAAACAGAAATGCTTAAAAAGTTATTGTGTTTCAATAACAATAATTCATTTTTATTTTCTGTTGTTTTTTTCGGATTCGTGTTTCATTTGGGATTTGTTAATATTATTTTCTTCAATGATTAAATAATAATTCCGTTTCCCAGCTAGTAAATCATTTTATTATTATATAAAGAAGAATGTCACGGGCGGGCGGTGTTCGTTTGTTTTGTGTACTCGTACAAATCTACAGATTTATTCCGAGCTTGATGAAATTTTGCACACTTAAATTTCGAAACAAGAGGAATGTCACTATCGTCATGGTTCGAAAAACTACCCCCTTTCTCTCCCCTTTAAGCAGAATTTTGGTACTTGATGAATTTTCGCACACTTGACGTTTAAAGTAAGAGGAAAACTACTGGGCAGAGAGAGGTAAAATTACTGGTAGGAGAGGTAGAGGTAGATGTAGAGGTAGATGTAGATGTAGATGTAGATGTAGATGTAGATGTAGATGTAGATGTAGATGTAGATGTAGATGTAGATGTAGATGTAGATGTAGATGTAGATGTAGATGTAGAGGTAGATGTAGAGGTAGAGGTAGAGGTAGAGGTAGAGGTAGAGGTAGAGGTAGAGGTAGAGGTAGAGGTAGAGGTAGAGGTAGAGGTAGAGGTAGAGGTAGAGGTAGAGGTAGAGGTAGAGGTAGAGGTAGAGCAACCCCGGGCAACGCTTGGCACTTCAGCTAATTGCATATAAAATATAGGTAACGGCCTCCTTGGAAAACGCACTAAAAGTAGATAATTATGTACTATGAAGTATGTTAACGATCTCATACCCTCCACGCGAGCGCGACGATAGTTATGCTTTGTCACCGTTTAACACGAATGTTATCTATTTTGTATTTTGTTTATACAAGGATGTGAATAGAAAGATAAGACATGTTTATTACACAATAAGCTTGCACAAATACATACCTTGTTTGCAAATACTAATACATTCTGACTGTAATTAGATGAAACTCTTTAAGCCACAATTTCTGCTGACTTTTCTTTTGTGTGGTTTTATAATGAAGAATAAATAATCTTCAACATTGACGTCAGAATGGATAGACTTGCCCTAAGTACCATTTTGACGGCTGGAGGCAAAGGTCACTTGATATCCATTTCAGAACCAGCCTAGCTCACTGCCGTCGACGTAAGCAAATTGTAAAACATTTATAAAAAATGTCAATCTAAATGTTCGGTTTTTGTAAACAAGCTCGGTCCTTGCCCCCTTTATTTTTGTTTCTTCCCCTTGCGCGTTAGAGCATCTCTCTGTATTAGTTGTTCTGCGGTCTTCAAGGAAGTTATTTACACTTAAATCTGAATTATTTTTGACTGATCTATTTATATTTAGTAGATACATACACCAGCAATTAAAATGCTTCAACCTTCAACCTCTTATAAAAGACCTACATAGAAATGCATTATCTTACAACACTTAAACTAAATTTTAATTTTGAGTCAACGTGTTTTACGTCGTTGTATAATATATGTATTATGAATCGTGAATGGTAAAATTAGACAGGGAAGCGCCTTGAAAAGGGGTCATTTGAAATATGCGTGCTGTCGCCATGTCGAATGCGGAGTCAACTGAGCGTACTTGACGTATGACGCGTTGTAATATATTCCTAGTAAAGACACTTGTATTTCTATACTTTCTAGTGCGCAAGTATCTCGTGTATCCATCAGTGAAACAATTTTCGAGATCTGGCCGTATTCTGTTACAATCTGACGGTCATTGTTGGCATTGTAGGAAACCTAATAAATTAAAATATTTTTAAATCGGTGATTTTATCGTAACTCGACAAATCTAATTATAATTACCCTTTCTAAAGTCGGTAACCTAACCGAACCCAACCTTAAGTATATTTAAAACTTTTTACTGTAGATTTTAAAGTTTTTTTTTTAATTTTTCGGCATTCACTACGTAGCAATTTCTAGACATTTTGTTTGGAAGTTTTACTTAATATGTACTTTTGCTATTTTTGATTTATTAATTTCGCTCCGGTTTCGATACAACTGTAGTCATTCACTAGCTTTCTTAAAAAAAAACTTTTTTGTGACACAAAAAGATTTTAATGTTGTCTATGGTTTGATAACTTTGATGTTATTTAAAAAAATTATATATAATATATCGTTTCACTAAAATTGTAAAGCCCCCCATCTCAACACATTACTGTCCTAGTGATATGAGTGGCTAATGTTTTTGTTTTTTAAATTTATGAATAAATAAATAAATATAAAGGGGTTAGCTTTAAATTATAAACCACATATAGTATATAGGGATAGTAGTTATATTCACTATGTTTCATTATTAGGATTTTTAAATCACTACTCAATAATTTTTCATTTACTCTTTCAGTATCACTGTCCAGTAGTGAGTAGGTACAACAACAAAGCAGTTTTTCCCTGATTCGCACAAAAATTTCACCATGCGGTTTTAAGACCTGAAGAAATATCAATGATTTGGTATTTTTCTTGATGATTTTAAAATTAGATGTAAATAAGTAAAGACCTGGGGGCGTTTCTAAATTACCTTGATTTTGAAAGCACACATACATGTTTAACAAAAAAATGGTTGGTAAAACCCTATTAACAATTAGACTTCGGATTGTATTCATTTGTAAAATGTATATGTGAGTTTTTTTCATCAATAATGCATATTTTAGCCTTTGTAAAGTAGAACCGTGTTTTAAATTCGCCGACCCCCCTCTCTCTTCTGAATTATTTTTTTTTTGATGAACCGGTTATTTTGCAATCTTTGGGAGACAGACGTCAGGTAGGAATTTTTAATATTATACAGTACCATTTTGCATAATATATATATTTTATAATTATAATAAAATTATAAGTATGGTGTTTAATAATGAGTGTAAGATAGGTTTGAAGTGGTGTTCCTGGAATATAGAGTTACGAGTATATTTTTACAGCGCCCTTGAGGTGATTTTTCACAAAAACGGCGCTATATAAATCGTCCAAGTATTATTATTATTTTGTGTCGTGACCACCTCACTAGGAGAACCTGTGCAGAGGTGTTCCCGTGGAAGTGTTAAATGTGCTACAAGTATTGATGTGTATTGATTAGTTTTGTTTTACCGGTATTTCAATGGATGATTCTCTGAGGAACTCGCGTCATTGATCCCTACGGCACGGGTGCAAAATCGAGAAAGACACGCCCAATATTTACACGGTTGCCATTTGTCACGTGAAAACAGGTCGCTTCTACAACTATTTTTTGTGCTCAACAGTTCGGCTGCGGAATGATTTACCAGCCTCTGTGTTTCCTTCCTCCTACACCATGGGTCTCTTCAAGACCCAGGTTCACTCCTTCCTATTGTCCAAAAGACCCTCCACACAGCATCCCCAAAGATGACATTGGCCTTAAGACAAATTATTTCCCTCAGAGCCTCCTGTGCGGAATAACTGTAAAAAAATCCTTCACAATTTTGCTGGGCACCACTTTCTTTTGAAATCAAACTATTAAAAGGTAAGTAAACATCCATAAATATAGCTTTATCTGATTTAAATAAATAAGTTTTTCTTGATGATGTTATATACTCGTATATTGAGATGTTTCGAGCATTATACCCTTGGTAATTATTCTATAACACTGATTGTCATATAATTGAGCCAATCCCACCGCGCGTATTACTGTAATTACCAACTCCAACCTCTCTCAAAAGAATTTCCGTGTTATTTGTCGGTGTCGTATCGGATACGAATGGGAGTAGCATTATCAAGTGTCCGTATAAATGTAACGCTCAATTTACGTACATGTGCCATGTAATTTTGATTGATTAGGTTCCCTGGTACTTTTTTCCGCGTTCAAACGGGAAGAGCACGTGTTTAGCCTAGTCCCCTTAGTTATAATCGCTGTGTAAATATTACTCGGAGCATTAGGTCGGAATTGTGAAAAACTTGACTTATTACCACGTCTTAGGTAAGGTTAAAAAGGCCCTAAACCGGTCCCAAGGCTGGTTGAACTACACCAAGGCTGAACCAGCGCGTAGGAATCTAAAAAGTAAGACCGTGGATATTTGCTTTTTATGGTTGATTGCTAAATTATTTAATTTCATAGGCTTTGTAATTAAAACGTTTGATAAAATGATTTAATTTTGTACACCTAATTAACTAACTAAATACCACGCCATTTCTCCGCAGGGGTGGGCAGATATGATAAACCGCCACACAAGTCTGTTTCGACACACACTCTTTGCTTCATTCACGTATCGTCTCATACATACTCGTCTGTTATTCTGGCCTTTAACATGACAAGTATTTGATTCACTTGATATTCCTCTGGCTGAAGTGCCCGGCGTTACCCGGGTTTATGAATGGTTTGGATTAATGTTTAGAGGTTGTGATGCGTTACCCCTACCCCTTCCCAGTAATTTTCCTCTAATTTTGAACGTTAAGTGTTCAAAATTTCATGGGTGGAAATGGGGGACGGGGATGGTTTTATGAAATCTCATGTAGACAGTGGGCTTCCTCTTGTTTTGAAGATCAAGTGTGCAAAATTTCTTTAATCTCAGAATAAAACTGTAGATTTGCATAAAAAACAAACCCAGTGACTCTTATTTATACATATTTATACGATTATGTGACGACGGAGCTCTTAGCGGCAGTTCCTTATTATGGGATACAGCTATGGAATATCAGCTGCGTTATATGCGGTTGTAACGGACTTAGCGGTACTCCTATAATAAATATTTCGGTCTGGATAAAAACAAAAGGTACATAATTTTTCATAACTTAATACAACAAAATAACGTTTACATTAAATATAATTATTGTCTGTATTTTTTTTATTTTTAAATAATATTATTTAACATAATATATAATCAATTCACAACATTACTATATCATAAACACCAGCACAGGTTCTCCTAGTGAGATGTTCACGAAACACTATTATTTATAAATAATTTACAGTACACATCACTCTCACCTTACACTACACTGTGCATATTTTCTTGATCTTTTGATATTTATACTTTGCATTTGATTGTTTATACTCCTAGTTTATTGTAAATTGTTATATAGTATTAAGTTAGTCTGGCGCTCATGAATATTTTAAGTCGTGGTTTTAATTTACATATATATATATATCTGTTATATTTCAATTATATTAGGTTATGTTAGTTAGTATAATGCGCACTTAAGGTTAACCTTCACAAAACTACGCTATAGAAATTTACTCTTATTATTATAATGTATATATTATATGTAATGAAATATTGCTTATATTATAATTCATTTAAACTGTAAAATAAATGGAATAAAACAATTATAATTGTGAACGCACCCTTATTATAATAGGAGTCGGGTTACTTCCCAGAGTTGGGTATAATAGGTCTTCCAGACGTGCGGGCAGCCCAATACTAAAAAAGCCATGGCGTCCAAAGGTTCGACCATTCGGTCGTACTTTCCTAAAGTCAAGCCTACCAACTTTAGGAAAAGACGATCGGATGGTCGAACCATTTGACGTCATGGCTTTTTTAGTGTTAGGCCGCCCGCTCGTCTGGAAGACGCTAGCGATGGGTCATGACTCATTTTATTAAGAGCGGGGGAGTCACGGTACCAATTCAATATTTTCGTACGACTCAATCGAACGACAGCTCATTTAAGAGCCAGCACATATAAAGAGCCGACTCCCAGTTCATGAGCTCATACCCCAGTTCATACGACCCCCAGCTCTTACGGCTCCCAGAGCTCCCAGACCAAGACTGTCAGGGGCCATTCACGTACTGTAAGTACCTACACACATGTAAATGCGCTAATTATTCTTATCTCTACACACGAATGTGTGAACCCTTGAAAACAACTCCTTTAAGATGCATCGTGGCGCCAAATATTATGTACAACTTCCATAGTCGTGGGCATAATTTATCCTGACAGTTTGTTACGTATACGATGGTTTTATGTAAACAAATTAAACCAAAGGACCTTATTAAAAGATGCGTCATCGTAAAAATGCGTAAGAATATTATCGAACATCTGAAATATGTTTCTCTTTTTAGATAAATAAACAAGCTCTTTTAAGTGGTTCCAAGGTTTGTCAAAACACTCACAGTTCAATAGTACGGTTTGCCAGGAGTCGTACGCTCACTGCTCATCAAAATAAGCCGGCACAAATGAACGGCTCGTTCCCGAATGACTCATCGCTAGTTCAAGCGGACTGGCTGCACTAAGCCGCGCTGATAAAGCTATTTTTAACCCATCGCTACGGAAATGCATTGATAGTTGATACGTTGATAGTATTACAGTTCATTCAATGGTGAAAGCTAAATTACGTCAGCCTATTTAATTTCATTTAATGAATGTACAACTTTTATGGCCTGTGAAATAGTTTTTCACATTTTTTATTAATTTGTGTATTCTACACAAATCATCATATTCTACACAGATCGACTAAAGAATGTAAAGGAGTTTTTTTGTTTTTTAATTTGATTTAATATCACTATTTTTATCAAAATAATTATTGGTGAGTGTTCATTTGTATCGGAATTTTAATACTGTTCTTTATAACGTTTTATCTAGATTCATAAGGTGTACGTGGGCGTGAAATGAAAATGCTCGCAGCTCTGTGAATAATCAATATAGTAATTCTTATTCGACATTTTCATTATTTTTTTCTACGGCCAAGCCCACTGGCTTTGTCGCTGTCATGTCACTTATTTTGTTGTAAGGTTTGATTTTATGTTCATTAATTTTAAATATAGAAATATCAATGGAAAAACTAATTCATTGTTGTTTGTCAATAATTTTATGTCGACACCTACGTGAGAAACAGGCATTATGAGTATGACATTGTTATTTTAGGGAAGATCCGCCGATAGCGTTATATGAAATTGAAATGTGTTGCAAAAGGACCCACTAACTTTTGACATTAGATGTCAAAGGAAGATATTCGAGAATCCAGTGCCTATAAATTAAAAGTTTTTATGAATGCCACCGTTCCTACTTTCAGTTATATTTTATAAGTAGGTACTTAAAATATCGTCTATAATACAAAAAAAATAATTTAAAAAAACAAATGTTTCATTCATTTTGCTACTGGTCACCCATTCAACCTGCGCTTGCATTGAATTGCGAGCAATAAAAAATGCAATTTATTCAATAAAGCGGTCAATGTGTGTATGCTGTAATAGAGCTCTACAGTGAGACTTTCGGAATTTATTATTATTATTATCATTGTCAACCACCCATTAGGCCAAGTGATTCTCACCGTGAAATTTCTTCCGAACCAATAAATCGCTCATCACTAGTCTTTGTTCGCGAATACACCGGCTTCATTTTTTCGTTTAAAGACGATATTTCGGTTTTATATTTTATCAGTGTCTAGGCAATTTAGTACGGTGTAATAATACTTCTACGGATTTTATCAATAAACACAGTTTAATCTAATACTCGTTGACACGCGGATAAAATAACAATCATTATAATGACTTATTGTGCTATTTTTCCCGTGGTTTCCGTTGCGTGTTGTGGTTTCTCTTTTGATTTTTCCAATACAATTTGTTTTGTAGCCCTGCAAATTATTTTATTCTTATATTAAATCTTTGGAACACAGACTAGGAATTCTGTCCTTGTTCTACCTGTTTATCAATGGAGAAATTAGCGTCATTGATCTTTTCGGCACCAGTGCCCAGTCGAGAAACACGCCTAACGCGCTCCCTACATTTGCACACCGTTGATATTTGCCACATGAGAACGGGTCGCTTCTACGACTTGTTCTTATGTTTAACATCTCGGCTGTGGAATGATTTGTCCCCTTATCCTCGTAAAACCCTCCACAGAGCATCTCCAAAGATGGGCCCTGAAGGAAATTGTTTTCACATATTTGTAAAAAGCATTAACTTTGTGGCTCGCCATAATTTACAATAAAAAACACATAACAACAAATTTATGTGTTTTTTATTGAAATTGTTTTCATCTACACCTCCTGTGATAATTAAAATAATTTAAATTTCTGCTTTTGTTTCGACAATTTTCTCACTCAAATCATTAACACTTTTCGTCACTGTGCAAATGTCACGTAAATGCTACCTGCTAATAAGCCCATTTTCGTGCAATCATCTAAAATGTACCGCACAAGGGTTTCAACTGCCCAGAGCCAGAGAAACTATGGCATACCCATTTTAGGAGTATGGTGAGGCTGCCGAAAGTGGGGAGAGGATTGTTCACGGCGATCCTGAGAGTATCTTCGAGCTTACATGTACAGGGTGTTAAGAAAAGTATCTGACTTACTTTATTTAACCAGTGATTCCGGATCATATTTGAAGTAAAAATGTGTATGAAATTTTGGTCTCCGGTGACATTTTTTGTAATTTTATTTTTAATTTTTCAACAAAATATTTTTTTCAAATACAACGATGTAGTATATTTTCACATCTCATCACTGATCACTCACCCGTGTAACCACCCAACCCCCCACCTCAACCCTTTCTATCAAATAACTACTGATTTTTTTACATTTTTAGGTGATTTTAAAAAAATGTCACCGGAGACCAAAATTTCATTTACATTTTTTACTCCAAATAAGGACCAGGGGCGCTATTCCCGTTCTTTTTAAGGAAGATTCCTTACGTTTTTCCTTAGGGTTAAAGACTTCGTGATTAACTGCGGAATTCCGGTGTGACATAGTAAAAGTTCCTAAATAGATTGTCAATAGATTATTTGAAAACACAATGAAATATCTTCAAGTGACATAAGATTTTGAACTAAAACCTTTAAAAACAATTACATCATGTTATAATTCATTTTAATACGTTTTTATTTTATTTTTAAATACCATAAGTAAGCATTTTAACGATGAATCACGTTTTGTAAAAAGGTACCTACCTCATTAGATAGTAATGAACTTTTTTGTCTCTAGTTCTAAAAGTGGCATTTGAATTTGCGCTTGACATGAATTGTCAAAGATGTCAACATCTATATAACGTTTAATAATGTTTACTAGCTAATTATGTTTAAAGTAAATAATAACGTAATTGGTAAACTACTTAATATTGAGTTTTCCTCTTGTTAAAACATAGCAAATATTGAGTTTTTCTCTTGTTAAAACATAGCAAATATTGAGTTTTTCTCTTGTTAAAACATAGCAAATATTGAGTTTTTCTCTTGTTAAAACATCGCAAATATTTATATTTTTGATGAATGTCGCAACTTCAACTGACAGGTGTCACCCGAGAGAATCAGAACCGCAGTTAAGTAAGAAGGGTTTAACCCTAAGGAAGAAGTTAAGGAATCTTCCTTAAAAGGAACGGGAATAGCGCCCCTGGAATCACTTGTTAAAGTAAGTCAAGTACTTATCTTAACACCCTGTATAGGGATAAAATACTTACCCTGTTCATATTACATACTGTTACTTAATATACTTAATAAAAAATAAGGTGCATATAATTTATCCGCATACTCAATTCAATATTGTTTGATTACTTCTCTCCGCAATCTAAAAATATTGGTGAACTGCCACGAATACTCGCATTACACGCCTATGATGTAATTGGTTTAAAAATACCCGAATGACCCCATAATTTCAATTACCCATTGTTCATATTATAGCTCGGTCACTTGCGAACTTGTCCGATCACCAATAGTTTGGGTACATATTAATTTGTTTTGAAATAAACTCCATTCAACTTATGCACTGTTTTTGTCGTGTTCTTACTTGCGTGATATAAATGATAAACAGTCAAGTTCTAAACACAACACTGCTCTAGACATAATAAACTCAATCTTATAACTTAAGCTTGCTTTGCGCGATCAATATTATTGAAACAATTTTCCTCCAAATATTGGTCTTACGGAGGGGTATGTCATGTCAATAAAATTGATTATATTTTTATTGAAGCTCTGTCAATATGATAGATGCCCTGTCAATATTATTGAACGTGTAAGCGGTATATTGCACATTATTGTTATGTCCTAGAGTGCCATTGCTAACGCAATTAGAATAATGTTAAATTCAGAATCACTCATATTGAGAAAACAAGGTCCACGTCCCTGTAGAAAACAAGATCGCAACTAACAAGGGAATATTGACCAATATTATTGACACATGTGAGGCGTGCCTTCAGTTTACCAGCTTCATCAATATTCCTTCAATTATATTGCTTCAATAATATTGCCGGGAAAGGTCCGCCTAAATTTCCTAAAGACGGCCCATCCAAATCTTCATCTTCCCTAAATTTCGCTAGTCTGGTGTTCTTTACCTAGTTTCAGAACTTGATGGCGTTCACTCCATATAGTCTGAAAACCTATGCCTACCATCCATAAAAAAAACATGAAATATTTTTCCATGAATTTGATAAGGATCTTGTACGATCTTATTCGGTTGGCCACAAAAATCAGCGAAAGATGACAATAGAATGACTATTTTCAAATATTCAATGCGCAATTCACACCCGAATATGAAAACCTACACACAGCGTACATTTGGCCATAGAGCAATGCACGCCACTGCTATCTAGCTATCTAGTTACCCTAAATTAACCTAACCTTACTTTTCTTAGGGGCTAAACCAATCTGAGAAATAGCCCCTTAATCTAACCTACCCCCTGACTAAATTCCTCCTAAAGTGGTATGACTTCAGTGATTTTTTTAAATGTAATACATTCGTGTTTCAAATAACCTGACCATAACTTCTACTACCATCATTAAAAACTGAAAATATTTCTGTGCGATGATCGGGGGACTTAGCTAGAACAGGAATTAATCCCACCGCGACTGCGTGGGAACCCGACGCATTTATACACTCTTTAATTAGTAACCGGCGAATTCTTTGACGACTATAACTTAGAAATTGAAACACGGAAATCTATAAAAAAATATACGTATTTATGTTTGGGTAACAGAGCTGCATTTTTTGAGATTTATAAATCTTCGAATTCGCGATACTTTTATAAGATTTTGTTCGCTGGTATGGAAGGTCGTTGATTCGCTTGTATATTTATTATCACCTTATTCCCTTCTCCGTTGCGTGTGCAATTCCTTCAGTAATTCCTGGAACGGACCACAAAGAATGCCGACATTATCCAGATGCCGACTGCCGAATCCGCACTTGTATTATTTCAGAATATTTCGGCAGTTTATGGCGTATAAATTACACCTCCCAAGTATTGTGTGATTAAGTGCGTTTGTGCTTTATAAGCCACGTTAAAAATAGGCGCGCTTTATTATTACGAGTGAAATTATCGGGGTATTTCGTGCTTCCGTTTCGTACACAATGTTTCGCTTCAAACAGTTTCCAAGAACAAGCGCTAGTTCAAAGCTAACTTGAACTTTATGACTTTTTAATCATTTTGTTTTATTTTTAAGTAACACTTTCCGCTAAAAAAACTAAATATGATATTAATCGGTTACTCACCCAATTGTGAAATATTTTGTTACTACGTAATGTTATGTCGCCCGCTAATAATTACTACATAGTTCGATTTTACAACACGTTTTGAAAAATTGAGAAAACATTTGGTTGCATATTTTTATTTTTTTGGCCAGTTAATAAATATTTCGGAGCTACATTGCTCATGATGAAAAATAAATTGTAAGCTGAAAGCGTTAATCTAGAAATTCCAGATAACCTGCAAATATTTCATGACGCCAGAGCTCACTTTTTGCGAATTTTTGCTGATACAGAGTTAAACGAAATGATTTTCTGATTTAGAGTTATTAATTGTTATTGTATGTAATTCGTGTAACTCCATTTTGTTTTTTTTTTACTAATGTAAATCAAATTTAATACTGTTATTATTAAGTTCTGCAATCATAACTTTTTTTATGTCAGCTGTTTCGGCGTTCAAAGCCATTTTCAAACCGTGCTTAGGACACATTGAGACGACTTATTTGATTTTATTTACCCCTACCCAATTTTCAACTAGATTCAAGGAACATATACTCGTACGATGCTAAAATAATAACACTTTCAAAATTTGCAGAACATCTCTTAATTCACGTCACACTTGGCAACAACGAGCCAAAACCCGTACATATACAAAGTAACAGTCTTAGATTAAATTTACTGGAACAACTAAAGATAAACAAAAGTACAAATGATAATAATAACCGAATATAACGTTAATAAATAGAATAAGAAAAATGGCATATTCTCCAATCTAGTATTTGCACGAAAACAATAAAATTCCTTAAAATAATTCAGGGATGGCCTAACCACAGTCATGTTTTGTACAAGAATTGAATCTCTTTACAACTTTACTTTCTACTTTTCGCAACGCGTCTCATCCAGAAACATAATCTCCTTAATATGAATGTGAATAGAAATAATATAAACACATACACGGAAGTTCCTTCATCGGGACTATGTTAATTCTATTGTATTGAATAACCATGTTAGTCCTATTCTAGATATTTTTCCAGTGAACCGCTCTGTTCCTCTTGAAAAACCCCTAATTACCCCCCTCGCCTTTGGTCACCTCCCTCTCCCACCACCTAAATATTCATGTATGTCTGTCATTATTTTGTATCTTATGTTAATTTTAATATAGTCCTGACGAAAGAAGGGCCCTTGCGATACCGATCGATCATTATATTAAATTTTAGCGGTTTAAAACAAATGTATGCGTTTGTATTATAATTATTACAAGCCACCAAAAAACCCTTTTTACGAATAAGAAATAATATATTTATATGATATTTGTTTTTCATTCGGCGATTATTGATTTGTGATTGCTATCATGAGTTTTTTTTTTATTGATTCTGCTTCCAAAACTAACTTCCAAAGACAGTAATAAATGCACATATAAATGAGTATATGTATAATTAAATGAGTTATTTTTAAAAATCAAATTAGTTAAGCGTCTTTAAAATACGATCCAATTAATAGTGTTACAAAATTAGGTGTTGAATTTGGTGAACGAGTACCCTCATGTAGCTTAATTCTGTAATGTACTAGCTTTCTTGTCAGTGGGAGGTTTCCCATAATTGTTTTCGCCGCCACTTGTTTTAAATTCAGTGTTAATTGATGAACATATCCACACCCTTTCCCGCACGCTTTAAATTTTCAGTAAGAATGTGCTGGTAAATATAAGCAATGGGTAATGACTAATGACAGATGTTTGATTGTTTTGTGTTACTTAGCATTTACCAGAGATCAGGAAATATCCCATTCCATTTTCACGTTAACCAAATAAAAGCAGAACATTTGTTTATGTAAAACCTGGGGTAGCAAAAACTGAGAGTTTTTTTGTCTAGAATTTCTACGACAACGCAAATTCCCCTTTCAGCTCACCAAGTCATTCCCATAATCACGTACTCGTATATGGATTTTAAATGTTTATTTTAAATTTTTATTTAACATCTTTGAAACTCGGCCGAAGCCGGTTAGTAACCTATCTAATCATAGTAAATATCTAATCCCATTTATGTATGGTACAGGCAAGTAGGTAGGTTTCAGTGGCATCCAGCCCATAAATACTGAAATGCTGTGCCTACCCTAAGAAAGAAAAAAGGAACCATTAAGGAAAATAAAAGAATTGTTTTTTTTTTTACGTTAACTCCACACAGGAAGCCCTGAGGAAAATAATTTCCCTCAAGGCCTATGTCATCTTTGAAGATGCTGTGAGGAGGGTCATTTTGAAAAGAGGAAGGAGTGAACATGAGTCTCGAAGAGACCCATTTTATCAAAAAAAAAATTCCAGAAATTTTTTATATGACAATCGTTTTTGATAAATTGTTTCTATATGGCAAATTAAAACTTTTTACTAAGATAGTATAATGCCCATTTTAAAATATTCAATGCACAATATTTCATATCCGAACTCGGAAAACTAAACACAGCCTACTTTTGGCCATAGATCAATGTCTGCTACTGGTAGGTACTTATTTTCCGATTTCAAGTTACGTTTTGTAGTTATGTTATGAATTAAACGTAAAAATCTGTTGGCGGTTTACATATTGACTAACTTTTTTGTGCAGTTGGTCAAAGGGACTAACCAACGATTATTTTTTGTAGCCACAATTTCTGCAATAGCACCGCCCCCGACGGTACAGACATGGGTATATGTGCGAATACATAATTTTCTTAATTCTTGCAAATCTTCGAATTTTTAATTTTGAACAGCCAATGAAGCCGTTTGACTTTTGACTTTGACACTTGACCAAATTCACATTGCGTTGCGTAGGTCTTCATTACAGCTACATAACGTATTACGTACATCTTTGCCAATTACGTAGGCATCTTTATAAAATTTCCATAGACGCCTGCTTCTTGGCTAGTTCCGACAATGGTGTATATTTACCATTTCATTTAGCACCTCGCCCTCACCTTAGCTTTGTTTAATGGCTTCGAAAAAAATACTTTTTTTCTGTTTACACATTCTAATGGAATATTCGTGAAATTCTTGGCGTGGTCCACGTAAACCTGTCACAGTTTTTTTGCATGTTTCTCCATTAAAACTCGCCCGGTTTATCCAAGCAATTTACTTTGTTCTAAATGGTTTTTGTTTATCCGACGTTTAGCAAAGCCAACTCCATGGATTTTATTAGAAAATAGTGCTTTGTTTTCAATTAATATCAGAAAGTTTTAATGTACGGTGTTTGATGGCATTTTTTTTATTAAATCAAAAGGAAACATAATCCAAACAAACTGAAGTGACATTAATTTAATCAAAAACTTTTTTTTTTTTACTTTTCACATATTGTTGTTTGTTGTTGTTACAATATATTATATTAAATGGTTTTATATAAAATAGATATTATTTTAAAGTAAGATATATATTTATATATATCTAAGAATAATTGCATCTTTAAGAGGAGCGGCTGCGCGGCTTTTTTCATACAAAACTTAATTTTGGATTTCCTACATACGGACAGTTTTGTTGTCGTTGTATATTGTGGTAAATTTTCTCTTAAAATTTGGTCTGAAGAAATATTTAGATTTTTCTATAGCTTGTCATTTAATTGTAAATACTTATTTCGTAAGCACAAAATGTCATTACTATGGCAACACCAAGCTACTCACTAAAATCTTTGAAGTGTGGTCTTCACATTCAAATGTTTTCACTTTTCACGTTTGACAGTTCACTCAAGAAACAATGCAAAATATCATAATTTATTATTTCGTTTTTTATTTTTATTTTTATTTTATTTTTTTTATTATTATTATATTTATTTAATATCTAATACAATTCATGGTTATTTAGATACATGTATCTCAGAAATATAAAAATCGCCGTTAAATAATTAAAAAAAGCTTAAACATAAAATTGTCTTAAAATGTGATGTAGAATCATTCCTTTCGGATAGTACCATATTTGTTTGGTTAATATAAAAATATGCACTTGGGCCATTGTGCTTTTTTAAACATATATCAATTTCCTATGAGCCATCTTAGTGTTGCAATTTAAAACCTTTTAAACGATCGCAGCGCCCTTAAGTTTTGTCAACTATTAAATGTCAGACTGTACCTTCATTAAATTAAAATATCTTTATATATAATTATGTATGTATTTGATACGCGGTCGACGCGGCAAAGCAAATTCAACTTGATCGTGTCCGATGATGTTAGTATATGGTCAATTCCAAATTTCAGGGTCATTTCGGAATATGGACCGCTATTACCTACAATAAAATCTTATAATTTCGGCTTATTCTTTTTTATTCATTATACAATAATTATATGTTTCTTCCACATCCTACCACTTCTCACATTAATTTCTCAACTTAAACCGACCGACTGTGGGTCAATTATTTATTTTGTTTTTCAATCACGCTGGTAGCAATTGGCCGATTGGTTTACTGAGCTGAAATGATTATTTCGTCCGTGATCTATTAAGATCATTGTTTTCAATTGATGACGTGGCGTCACCCGATAACTTTTGCGATGATTCCATGACGGATGCAAATGTGATGTCAAGATTTCTGCTTCGGGACAATTTAACAAATTGCCGCTATTTGCCGTTTGTTGACCCCGGGTATTTGGCATATTTCGGACTTCTTGCGGCTTATTGTAGTCCATCATATAATTTTTAAAAGATACATTTGACGGCTTTTAATTTCTTATGGTGTGTTTTACCGACAATAGATCATTTTATTTTTTTCTTCTTTTTATATCATAATAGGTTTTCTCGGAGAATTAGATACATAATTATCGTTTTTGATTTTGAACATTTAATAATGGATTTTTTTTATTTATTTATGTACATTTCACAAAAGAAAAAAAAATACTATGCAAAAAGTCCCGATAAACTACTTTTTTCCAGTTTGTCTAACGGGAGCTTGTTATTCAAAACTGAAAATTTACAGATAACGTTACAAAATATATATATAAAATAATAACATAAAAAACATACGGAACAAACTTAAAACATAAATATTTCTAAAAAATCTTACACAAAAATATTTATACAAGAATATATTAAAAAAATAATAAATCAAATAAAAACATAAACGACATCAATAAATCATACTTAAAATAATATTTCCGGTATTTATTTCCTACTGGGACTCAGTACTTGGTTACAGTTGGCACTTCCGACAAACGTCATATCATACTAACAACATTAAAGATAGCGTCAATTCCCCTTACATATTTACGTATTTTTATTTAGGTAAAGTAAAAATTAAGTGCATTTTTTTGGATCTCCGCGTATGCAAATATTTTTTATTTATTTTTATGAATCTGACAGTATATATATATATTTTTTAAATCATGTGTTGTTCTACTGAGTTCCAGTATGAAAGAATTACTATATTTCCTTATTATCTAATACAAAAATAGCTTCTTTAAGCTAGCCAAGTTTTCAATATATTTATTAATTGTTTAGTTCTAATACAGTTTTTTTGATAAAAGTATGGAATATTATGCCTTTGTTCGTATAAACTTTTATGATCTAGTAATTTAACCAATGAATTTTGCAATGATTGAACATGGTTTACCACACGTTAGCTTTGGAGATCTCTTTTCTACTTCATTTAGTTAAATTTCATTATTAAATTTTGCAATAATTCCAGTGATGATTACATTAATTTAATGAATGTTGATAGTTCCTAGGTATATTTGCACAATCTTTTCGATACATAACCATTTAATGGCGGTCACGTTATGTTGGCTCAGAGGGCGTCGTTGCCTCCTTGACACATCGGAATTACTATCAATTATCGATACTTGTCGTTCCATTTAGATTGCAATTTGAATACTTATTTGATGGAAATGCATTATCGAGTACCGTGCATTAACTTTGCCTACGTACACAAGTCTTGAGGATTTTTCTAATATATTTACCTACGTATAAACACAAGCATTTTTTCCTATGTAAGTACAATAAATCCGACTATTTACATGACATTTTATGTAGGTAAGTACATAAGTCTCGATTATTTACAAGTCTTTCATCTACATAAATACACAAGCCTTGATTATTTACAAGCCTTTTTACCTACAAAATTCTTTAGAATCTACCAGCCTAATTTCCTACGTAAGTACGCGTTAGTCTCGGGAGTATTTTTAACTAATATCTATGGCTCATCGGCCTATAGTGGTCGCACTATAATGGTGGGTATCGGAAGTGTAATATAATTATTTAAGGGAGTGGATGCAGTCTCGCTTGACAGTCAGATAAGTACCAGATATTTATCTATAGTTAAGAACGGTAATCGTTAACGGAAGGAAACGGAAGGACAGAAAAAGGTCGGCAAGATGGAGGCAGGCGTGAATTTACTAGAGCCGTGTGGCCGAGTTATTTTTTTAATACTACCTACCGCTGAAATGGCATGGAGTTTTTGGTTCGCGTTTTGATATTATTGGAGTCTATAAAAAGATGCCGGAAGGCTTGATGTGCATCCGTTCTTGGAGAGGAGGTGCCTGCTGACAAGACGTAAGTCTCCAGCTTCACATATTGCGGTCTCCCCTAGGGCAAGGCCCTCTGCAATCCTCAGTCGGAGGATCGACAAATTACATATAGAACTTTGGGAATCATTTGGAGGCATCGGAGCAGTTGTACGCGCTGATGGGAGTCATCGTGGAAGTTGGATGCCGACCCATGAACCAATAATAAATGTCAACCGATGTAACTAATTTTAGCTGCCTCTTCTCTCTTAACTCTTTTAAACATTTAGCTTCCTGTATTAATAATTTGTTATTTACAAAATAAAGGTTTTTTATTTCATCCTCCCAATGACATGAAACACTCTCATTTACCTTACCACCATCTTCCCATCATATCCTGGGAATAATCTAAGTGGTCTCCTGCGGACTGAGCCAGCAAGGAAGGTAGGTGTAATATCCCCTTTATTTCTGTTAAAGAGGCCCACCTTCCAAACAGAACCTTACAGAAGGTACATTAGTTCAAATACTGTTCACGTCAGGTAACCCTCGTATAATAATGTAATATGTAAATACCTACCATAGAATAAAGAATAGTATTTGAATGGAAGCCGGTGTACCCTCTGGCTTACTACCTTTTGGTTCTAGCACCGAGATTGCCAATGAAAATACAGCGTCCTGTCTCTCTTACACTGCCTGCACTATATATTGCCATTCTATTTGATCCAACTGAAATAATGATAAATTTTTTTGTGTTAGAAATTTAAGGCTCGAAAAGCCTGACTTGCGGATCACGAAGCACGCCCACATCGTATTTCTTGTGTTCTTATTTATTCTATGTTACCTACCTTCCTATGGTGTGAGGCCCATAGAGTCTGAAAAGCTGTGCCTTTCCTGAAACCAACCGTGAAAATAAATTAAAAGAAAGAAAAATACTTCTAAAAATCGACATATTTCCGATCAAAATGTATTTATTGCGTTTTTTACATCATAATCTTTTTGAACATTGATAAATTGGTTCTATTCAGAGGTATGCATTTTAGTTGCAATCTGCCCTGTGGCCGCACCTTAGTCTAGTTTTTTACCCTCGAAAAAAGTACACACAGCTTACCTTTGGTAAGAGATAGAGTAATGCATACCATTGCTACCGACTGTTCCAATATTTAATATGTATACTCGTATATTTATTTTGTAGCGTTTGACTACTGCTTCTACTGATTTCATTGGAAGAAATACCAGCGTACTCGTATACTCGTATGTTGAGTATGGCTTATTTATATATATCCTTCAATCTCTTAACGTAGTCCTACTAACAAGCCGGGCTGTCCTAATTGCCCCATGCGTGGTCAGGCAGCAATTTTACAAGTGGAAGGTCAGTAGTTCGATTTCCGTGTAAGAGACTATTCCTTTCAAGATCTTAATTAGAATTTTAATCAACTAATTTATACCGGTCAATGAGAAATTTTTCGAAACAACCACCACAAAAATTTATATTAGTATGCTTATATTTTTATTCATTTTTTATTGGAATAATTTATTGAAGCTTATAAAACCCCCATTGTAATATATTGGAGAGTATTAACAAATCTTAATAACATATGAAACAGGAAAGACACATAACGACCGCATCTGGGACTCGAACCCAGGATCTCGGCCTATCCGGGACCTACGCTCTAACCAATTGAGCTAATGCCACCCCATTGTTCTCTGTCATTTTTATCGATATGATACTTCAATTTAAGAACTGTTAATACCATCTTCTTGAAATTGATTCTCATATATTTTGGCTGCTATCTTTTTATATTGACTGCAAGATTCTACTCGAATTTATTTGCGATCTAAATAATAGTGTCTCGGATATACCACTCTGATTTTTTATTTATATGAGACATCTACTGACTTTTTCTTCAACTCAGGATGAATATTTTTTTATTTTTATTTTAATATCTTATTGAAGCTTACAAACCTCATTGTAATATATATTTTTTAATCATTGAAGAAATATTATTTGAGATTTGTTAATATTAACTTCAATGATTCATTTATTCATTTCTATGTTTATATTGCTTCTCTTTGCTATATATTCTGTCAATTAATTAAACGCGATTCCTCCTAATGGTCGTAAAACAATATATGATAAGGGCATTTTTTCGTAAAATTAGAAGGTTATTAATAAGTTTTCTGTTATTACTTATCTTATTCCGTTTTTATTAATCAGTTTTCTGTTATTACTTATCTTATTCCTTATGCCCTTGAGGTGATTTTCTCACGAAAACGGCGCTATAGAAATAATCCATTTATTATTATTCCATTACCAGTACTAATTATAACCGACAAGCGAAACATGTTTTGGTTAGCAAGTAATTGCTGAATTAAATTATGTTTGTCACCGGTCTTAAGAGGAACGGCAGCGCGGCCTGTTTCATACAAAACCTAATTTTGGATTTGCGGCCAAAATACTCACCTAAACCTAATGATAGTTTTTTTTCATCAAAAAGAATAGGAAATATCTAGCACGTATTAGAAGTAATTTATTTATTTTTGTTTTACATTATTTTCCCGATTTTAGAGGCACCTATAATAATTGTTTGGGGGCTAACGGTAATTTAAAAAAAAGTTTTACCCCGTCTGATTTGAAAATATATTGAAATTTAAAATACTTTTTTTTATATATAAATTTAAATATAAGTGTTATCGTAGACTTTAAAAAAACCACCAATTTATGTTGGAACACCAATGTTTTGTTTTTATATTTTTATTTACGTAATCATATGTACATAACAAATATGATATATATTTTTTTAAATACGATAAACCTGCAAATAATTTTCTTAGTTGCATCTAAAATTATGATTTTTTTTCATAGCCACTTCATAATTTAAAACAAAAATAAAAAAAAATACTTCTCATCCATACTAGATACTTACTAAACCTTTAATAAAAAATATATATCATTCAGTTTTGATGGGTATTTTGGCCTCAAATCCAAAATTAAGTTACTTTTGAAACAGGCAGGGCAGCCGTACCTCTTAAATTTTTGTGGTTGCATGAATTGTCCAAATTATTTTAAATAAAAACCTTTAGAAGGTACATACGAGTAATGTACGCTGTTGCACGAGTAATGTAAGTAAACCGATAGAAATGAGTTGTGGGCGTGTCTGGTATGTCCGAAGTACCTAAGGTCAATGTTTCCTTACTTCCGGTGATGTTGATAAAATCTTTTTCAAATATCGAAATTCTTTCAGCAGATAATCAATTTCATTGAGTTGTATGTGTCCTAGGGGTATGTATTTGACAAAATCAGTTTTCTATCAAATCTGCATAGATTACAGGTGGTAACCGGATAATACAAATACAACACACATTTTAATCGGAAAACTTTTTTAAAATGATGTAAAGTCATTAAAATTGCTAAAATAATAGCCCGTAAACCTAATAAATATTTTATTTTATTTTTATTAATAATTTTTTTTTGTTAAAAAAAAACAATTGCTTAGGTTATGTTTAGGTTTTGGTTTAGTTTAGTTTTAGTTAAATTAAGTTTTCAGGTTAGTTTTTTCGTACAGTTAATGACTTTATATCACTTTTAAAATGTATGTATGTATACGTGTGTTGATTTATGTAACAACCGAGGTTGTTGGTTGTGTAGTGGTGTATTGGATGGATAACAAAATTAATATTATTATTACCTTTTTATCGTTTCAATAACTCTTAATTTTATTTTATTTGAACTATTTTTTTCTTTTAAAATAAAGTAAAACATCCCCAGGTTACGAATAACCTGACAATATTTGATAATCTCTTACTAATATCATAGTAAACGGAAGATGTTGCTTGTGTCGTGATGGAAGACTTGACCAGCCTAGGAAATGAACTCACGACGCCTGGGTGGGACCCAGACGCGATGCCAACTCAGCCACTGACCGGTCAAAACTAACTATATAACTAAAAACTAACTATAGTATTTTTATTAATTTATTTTTTTAAATTTTGATCCCTTCCTGGAAACATTTATCTTCTGAACAGATCCTATAGAAATGACAGTTGATTTGACAACAAGCTGTGCCGGTGTGAAAACTATTATTTTTTTCTGTTTCAAAATGACTATAAAACTTCCTTTGTTTGGCCGGTCAAGGTTTACCACGACATGATTTTATTTTTGAGTCCATTTTAAAAATCACAAGATAATTTTACAATACAATCACAAAGACATTTAACTACTTCGACTTCAATCATATTACAGCGACAACATTCGATGATTATGACAAGCGCCGCTACGTGCCCACTATCCAAATATTTTCTTTCAAAACTAGTTCGGACCAGTTTGACGCTCGTGATACTATACTATCGGTGTGCACAAGTACGTTCACTTCTAAAGATTTTCTGTTCAGTGGTAATGTCGTTGAAACTATGTTACTATTGAAAAGGAATTCATTGGATTATTCCAAATCAGAAATAATAAATAAAATGGGCTGTGGTCACGAAGTACCTACACGGCTGGTGAATATAATAAAAATATATTTTGTATTTTTATGGTACCTACTTCAATGGTTAAATATTACAGTGAGGTTTTAAGCTTGAATAATTTATTAAAATAAATTGAATATGTTCATATCTAATCACAGATAATCTAGTTGACGGTGAGGTAACGGAAATCTTATTTTTTTAACAGGAATACTAAGAAAAGTAATTTACAAAACTCAAATATGCAACTCTGCGGTATCATATTATTATCTCGTCTAAGTATTGACTTAAATTTTGTTTGCGTGCTATTTAAGGATGGTAGATGACAAAAATAAATAACAAGTTTCTTATCATAGTAATCCAGTGTAAAGTGTTAATGCTGATAATGCAATGGCAATTGCATGTATTAAAACGATTACCTTGATATAAGATCTGATACATATTCACGAGTTTTTAGTGAAGCAAACTATGTATGATTTTTTTTTTCGAATACCTTTTTGAAACCTATAAACCTCATCGTAATATATTTTTAATTATTGTAGATAATATTAACAACTCTCAAAATGAAACATAAAACCGAAAAGACACAGAAAATAAAAAGGTAACGCTAGCAGCTGGGACTCGAATCCAGGACCTCATGGTCTATTCGGGACTTTGCGCTCTAATCCATTGAGCTACGGCTACCCCAATCCGTCCCTTCAATTTCATCTACGAGTATATATTTCTCGATTTCTAAAAACTGTTTATTATCATCTTCAATTAATTACCATATATTTTTGTACCTCTCCCAGCTGTTACCGTTACCTTTTTTATTTTTTCTGCCTTTTCAGTTTCATGAAAATCATCATTTTGAGAATTAAATATTATTTTCAATAAAAATAGTTAATATGAATTTACGAATTATAAAAAATAATTATTTTTGCGTTCAAGTGGGACAATTTAAAAATTGTAACTGATTGTATGTATTGTCAAAAATATATATTTGTGACATGATAATGTATTAAATTACTAGCTGCTGTGTACCCGGCCTAGCTCGGGTTTTTTTGTTGTTTTGAAATAAAGTTATGAAGTTGTGAATTCTTACTTGTCGTTTGGGTGCCGTAATTGATTTGACAGCGAAAGTGATGCCTGGTGACGGCTATTATATAAAGAAACGTGAATACCAAATATTTATTTTTTCAATATGTATCTAAATAATAAAGTACTTAAGTATGTACTTACTTGTGTTTCTCATTTTAAAAATATTCTGCCCAAACAAATCTTCTTCTTTTGAATGTGTAATCTTTGGCTCACTAGAGTGGTATATTTCAATACAACATGGCGGGTTTAATGTTTTTCGTACAAATTTTATAGCGACAGTTTTACATATTGAATTTCATTCAAACTACTCTCTAAACCTTCCCGGCACTAATAAGAACAAATTGTGCTATTTTCTGCGAAACCGAGGACAGACCGACAAACATTCATTTTTATATATAGAGAAGAGGTTTATTCACAGGTAATCTCATTAAGTGGCATAGCATAGTGGCTGTATTCAGTGGCCGTTTTCCCTAACGTGCGTTTGTGCATTGAATTCTCATGAAAAAAATCAGAAAATAAAACAAACGTGTATCATAATTTTCCTACACTTTAAACAGCGCTCCATTTAAATTCCGTCTTACAAAATCCCACATGTCCGTATGAAATAACCGTGCGTTATGAATTCAGCAACTATGGGAGTTTCTGTCTAAAGACTGTTCATACAAAACATAATCGTGACGCTTCAGCGGCAAACCGCGCGAGCGTTTGTCTTTATTTCTTTGGGATTATTTTTATGGGCGTTCATTGCACAAACGCACTTTATAGAAAACCGCCACTGCTCATAAAGAAGAAGTAGAATTATCATTCTATCTAAAGCCTTATTTTTCTATGCAAACGGTTGCACGACTCACCGCTCACTCTATTTCTATCACAGTAATAGACTAATATTACATCACTGGAAGCGAACAAATGGGTGTGTCTATGACATCATTCTCCCGGAATAAACGGACCGATAATGGCCTGTCAAAAAGCATTATCGTTATTGTTCTGAATAAAAATCATTTCGGGCGAATCTTAAGGGAAAATACCCTCATAACCTCGGCGTTTGACACTATTGGCTGCTCGCCTGTCAACTCCATTAATGCATATATTTTTATTCTGGTGTTGTTGACTTTAAAATCAGGTATTTTGGACGAATCGTGAAATTGTTTGACGTTTATGAATTTTATCTCATTTTCACACATTTTTTTATAAACGAAAAAAAAATCTTACTCTATGAATAAGATTAAATATATTTAAAAAAAATGGCTATCTGAGAGAAAGGTTTTGATAATGTGAATGTTAATTTGAATCCTGATTGAATTGGACGATCGAAATGTATGAAAGAGTAATGATGGAAACTGTGTAGATATTAAGATGAAAATTATAATATATAAAAACAAGTGTGAATAATAATAAGGTACAAATTTCATTTTCAACAGGTGATTTAACAGTATTACTAGGAGAACGGTATTTTTTCGCTCAAATAATCGAGTCTGTCAAGGGTTTCTCCTCAATATTAGGTTGGCAGATGGATGTATTCTTGAACAGGGAAGCCTTACCTACATTCTGGCATTTGTTTCATTCAGGTAACGGATGGGTTATTTCATCGCTTCTGGAGGTGACCTTTCAGATCATCTGTCAGGTACTTGTACTAAGCAAACGTTAGTAGACACCATTTTTTTATCATGACTAATTAGTCGTGAACTTTTGCCGTTAGTTTTAGTTAGGTGACACGTTGATTATTTTCTTTCCAAAAATAACACCGGAAGTGGTCCATTTCCAGGACTCCTCCTTAATAGAATTCTGACAGACGACGTTTTTTTTGCTAATCTTGTTTAGTGTTAACGTCCGGTATTCATTTGGTGGAGGTGACGTATTGTTTTGGTTATTTATCGGTCATCTCTTGAACTACGGGGTAATCGGCGGGACGCGCGCGGCGGAGCGATTCGTAGCTGAAACGTCGCGCGTATTTTTTGAAGTGCAGATTGATTTCCCGCAATATGTTTTTTATTTATTTATTTAAGTAAGTTAGGGCAGGCAGTGCTCATGTGCCTATATGGAATGCACGCCTCTGGTAATAATAATATGTATCTTTATTAAATACTTAAACTCAACAGTCTCGGTAAATATGTGTTGGTGCTGAACAAACTGTTATTGAAATGATGGATGTAAATTTAGGTATGAGTTAGTTTTGTATTGTTGATAGATAGAGTCTATTATTGTGTACATTATGTAGCCTCCTTGTTCTCCAAACTTCGGTCTGTGATTTCAACAAGCTGTTTTTCTTACAATATGGTGTGTATTAACTCCGGCACGATTTTCAACACTGCGCAAGGTTAGGCCTACACAGTGAAGACTCAATCAGTACTATTCAACATAGCGTTTCTGATCTACAATTTAACCAGATGACTGGGAAGGGTAAAAAATGTGGTATAGTAGTTGCTACATAACCTGTAATTATTTTCCCTCATTTAACATCGTCTACATCTCCAACAAATGACAAATGACGTTTGTGGATTTAATGTACTCGTAATCTGAAAGCTACCCGGAAAACATTAACGTGGAACGGTTAGCCTTCAAAATAAGTTATATGGTAATTGATCACGTGATGCTTACTACTACTGTATCTAGTATTCTCGTTTTAGCTTTCGTATTCGCATTAATATAAGGTTCTATTTCGGATGCCATTGTAATAGGTATATCATAATTCCTCGGATATAAACAAAGCTAGATACGCCTGGGCCCCGATTCCGATTCTCTTTAAGGTCAAGACATTGTAGAATAAAAACCTTTTTGATTATAAATTATAAAATAATTTATAATCAACGTCAATGACAGTACATTTTTAAAGGAGTTTGTGGTTTAATTATCACAGTACATATTATTACAAATTATAGGTGCATCACACATACTTAACACGTGTAGTTTATTATAATTTTTAGAATTTAAAACACTCTTATGTGACATTTCGGGCTTTTGGCATGGGTATTTTGCAAACATGGCAATTTTGTTAATTTCGTTAATTTCGTTAATTTAATAGCATTATTATCCCCAAAATGACTCACTAATAATATTTCAAGTCGATATACTTACGATAATATTGAGTTTTTCTTTTGTTAAAACTACCAAACTACAAATATCGATATTTTAAAAAGAATGACAGCTGTCATCCGAGAGAAACGTAATCGCCGTTAAGTAAAAAGTATTTAAACCTAAGGATAATGACAATTTTCCTAAAAAGAACCGTACAATTTATTGTTGTCGTTGTAGAAATATTTTTGAGTAAGATTCTTACGAAATATCTATGCTTTAAGTTTGTTACATATCTTTTTATTTTATATGTATATATATATATATATTGTAACTTGACCTTAACTGTAAATTTAGGATAAAGTTTTGAATAACAAGCCCCCTTTAGACAAACTACGAAAAAAGTAGTTATCGGAACTTTTTGCATTATATGTATTTTTTGTAATATGTCTTAAATTAATAAAAAATAAAAATAACCGGAATTGGGCTCCTGCTTTTAAGTAAATAATAATCCATAAAGTAAACATTTTTTAGTGTCATTTTTAATACCCCTAAGCCCACTCTACTTTATTTGATAGCTATTTATAATATTATAGATGGTGCTATTTGTAAGGTTTTCTTTAATTATCATTTATTTTTAAATATGATATAGAGCCTTTTGGGGCGTAACAGTTTTTTTCCGACATTTTATACGTTGTAACTTGTCGGCATGGCGGTATACTATTACTGTATAGCCAATAGGCTGTGCCGTCTGTAATTATACTGCCGTTTACTACCAGATAGGTGGATGTTACTGTCTTTCAGATCTGATTCACAAAAAATATTCAAATACAATGTAAAAAATTGGATCAAAAGTAATGATAGGGCATTTACCGGTGCACTCACCCAAATTCGAAATTATTGATTCAACGATTTACGAAGTATATCTTAAGGCCATCCACTGGCTAAATTTCCAACGAAATCACGCGCTCCTTATGCAGGTGGCGACAAGGTTGAAAGTCCCGCTTAACATCGGCCGCATGTTTCGATTTACGGAAAAAAACCATCACCAAAATGCTTGTTTTATTCTATTCTGTAAAGCTCAGACATAATTATTGAAATATTTTACGGTCATATTCTAAAAAACTTAATTTACCACAATGAACAATAGGACAACATCGGAAAAGGGGTTAGTAAGTAGGAGAGTTTGAGCTTTAAACATTTTTTTAATGCCTGATACTTTATTTTTTTCTAGGCTTATAAAAAGACACAACAAAAAAACGAACGGTTATACGAAAGGTCAAGGTGTGTTCTACTTGCAGTATTTAATGAAATCGTCTACGATATTTCTAGGCCATCAAATTCTCAAACCGAAAACACATGATTTTGCATTACTTCCCATTGCATCGCCTTAATATAAGTGTATGAGTATATTCATAGGTATTTCAAAATTATAAAATAATATGCAAAATTACTGCCTCAACACAGGCTAGCCTAGTGAGGCGGGTTATTTATTTTTTTATTTCTTAAAGTTTAACAAAAAATTCGCAAAAAAATGTAACCTTACTGGGGTACCCCGTTCTATGGTCACATTGTACATGGTTTTATGTAAAGAATATGAATTTGGTCAAGTATATTTTATGTTTGATAAAAAAATTTAAGTAAGATTTCGTAATTATATTAAAATATTACTAGAGGAACATGATAATGCAATAAGATTAATAAGAATTCTAAAAAATTATTAAAAACATGCCGTGACCGTTAAACCCCGTTTGGTTGCAACATCATATCTATATTCTTCCTTGCTATGTCCATAATCCATGTCTTAATACTTTTTTTGAATTCGGTTAATTTTTTAATGGTTTTTATTGCTAATAAAAACATGAAACTTAAACTATAACTGTTATTATATTATTTTCTATTTTACTTTATAAACCACTGTACACTTACATTACTATATTATACGTGTCTTTTAGTTATTGTTAAATTTAATTACTATAAATATATTATTATTATTATATTAATGTACAATTGAATATTAACGAAGCGGGCGGTTCGCATTTTCTGTGTCTTTGCACCGAACATTTAACCTGTAACAAAATCGTGGTATGTATTATGTACTCTCTTGTAATATTTTTCTTTCTATTGAATATGTTTAATTTTTAATGTGTTATAAACTAAAATAAAAGCTTATTTTTGACAGGTTTATTATTGGCGGGAAAACACAGTTTAGGCGGGAAAGACGAGTAGGAACACAGTGGGGTATGAGGTTAATGGAAGGTAAATTTAAGTGTGGAGACATTATAGTTTCCGGTGTCATTTTTCACAATGTTAAAATAGCCCCTATTTTAACCCTTCCAGACCTGAAATAAAACTGGCGATGATAAAATATATTAGATGCTTGTAGAATTATTTTAAACATTTTGGTATAGTTTTGTTTTCATAACTTAATAGTTAATAACAACAGTAAAATTAGTTCTTTGATATCTCAAAAAATGACGAAGTTCTGAGCTTTCAAAGTGAACCTGGCTAAAACGTGTACCCGTGACGTCACTAGGCACAATTCAATACGATTGGAATTACTGCCATTCAATATATCCACATCGTGACGTCACACGCTTACTGTGTAAATGACTGTTCGATATTTTTCAAAAATTCAAAAGTTCTCTCCTCAGCATGTTATAATTCATGCGATATATTTGTAATTAACATGAAATTTCTTTGTAGGGGACAACGTCATTAGAAAACGAAAACAACCAATTTTATTCGCTCTAGATAGGGAGGAAAAAATTCTGAAATTTATGTGCTTCAATTATACGTACGGTACGAAGGGGTTAAGTGCTTAAGGTATTAATTAAGTAAATATCAAGATGAAGAAAATTTTGCGTTATAAAAAAATTACAAATTTCCACAAAAAATCGCTCTTCCGCAAAAAGTTATTTCTAGTTCTTTTTTACACATATTGTAGAATACTTAAACCGAAGAGGGACAAACTGCGTGTAATTATTACGTGAATCTAATTAACGTTGCACTGTTAAAGCGTAATAATATGTCTGATGTCAACAGGGCTAATCTTGCGTATTTTATATCGATGTCCCACCCCTTCAAAACCCTTTAAACTAAAACTATTTATTCGATCACGATGCAAATCAGGGCTGAACTAGTCATTATAAGCATAATAAGCGCGTGCTTGGGGCGTCGAAGGAAGGGGGTACCGTACAAATTTAACATTGCCAGTTTCACCGTGGTCCGTTTCCATATGGTGTGAAATTGAGCAGCTAAACCAGGCGCCATAAAAGGGGCTCTTATAATAAATGGATTATTTCCCCACATACATTTACTTTATACCAAGCAAAAAATATTTTATTTCAGCATAACTCGGAAACAGTGAGGTCTGGTGTTGTGAAACTTCTAAAGCTTGTTCTATATAGAGTTTCTAGATCAACGCACGTATTTCTAGCGCGCGACGTCTCTTCTATCATAAGTCATGGAGCTTTGAAACTTTGAATCTATTTGGCTGTTGGTGTGGACGCCATATTATTTGTTTAATTTTTTCTCAAGGTAATCCACTAATAAAACCTATTTGTTTATATAATGGTGTTTTTTAAGAATAAATAAGTGAAAAGATATGTAAATGAACGTTATTTTGTTACTTTTCACATTTTTGGATTTTAAAAATTATTTTGCAAACTACTTGGCCCCTTCGACCCGGCCCTGTTGCAGGGGATTACAATACCGAGACGTGGTATTGTATAAAGTTCTATTTTGGATATTTTATTTCTCCACCGGCTCCTTCCCCCTGCGCCCTGTTTCACACCCAAGTATAATCAACACAGTTTGAAATGGCAAAGGTTAGGTATAGGTATTCGCGTGACCGCCGCTTCACCCCAGGGTTCAATATTCTGGCTTTGCTGTCGTTTTATGTTAGGGATGCATGAATTTTTCAGTACGTTAATAATTTTTAAACCTCAGTTTTTTAAGTTTTTTTTTACAATTTTTAATATTTCTATCTACTACATAATTCATACAAGTAGCATTCATTGATCTTTACCCAAGGATGGGCTGTGGCTGATAAAGTACATAAGTAGTTATTTGATGTTCGATACTTGATAAAAAAAAAAATTTGTGGATAAATATATTATTTTGCCAGACAAAGCATCCAAAATAATTGACGTGCCTGACCTAATATGATTTGTTTTCGAAATCCCCATCCATGATCACAAGCCAACATTAAAGAGTTAAAAATTCCATTATGGCGACCAAATATGTCGTAATATGAATTCATTCTCCGAGTTGCACATGCACAGCTTACCAGACTTAATTGACTGCACGCCACCGGTACATACATTGATTTTCGTGGTTGAGCAAATGTGAGCTTATTGCTTTTTATCAATATCTTTCAACCAACCCAGATTTATAATGTATAAAAATATATTATGTTGGGATTTTCAGCATAGCATTCATTTAAAAATACAAAAATTAAATATTTACAACGCCTGTTTAATTTTATTTTGATGGCGAAAATTTAATTCATTATATCAATCGTTATTTGTATTTATTATGTTGAATTAATTACATTAAAGCGAGACAGTAAAATTACCTTTATTAATTCGTTCATTCGAATAAAAGGATAATAACAATAAAAAGTAAACAATTTGATATGTGAGTGTTTAGTTTCTTTTACGTGTCAACTATGCAGTCAGTGGTAGTTTACCTTAAGATGCAGCTTATGTATTTACAAGTAATTAAATTTTGCCGATTAGGGTTTAGGATGATTTTTTACAGGGATTACACGATATCGGTAGACAGACCAATAACAAGATTTTTTTTATTTAAAAGCATACAATGCATTAATTTTTATTGTACTCTCATGAGTTAATAATCTCATCATAGGGTCATATGCAGTACAGTTTTTCAAAATTGATTAAAAAAGGGAAAAAAATCCCTCATCTATAATTACTTTTTTTTTCATTTATTTAAAGTTATTTTATTTTTCTCTTTAGAGTTTAATGCAAATCAAATTTAATAATGTTATTATTATGTTCTGCAAGTATTAAATGGAGTTCCACGAATTTAGCACAAAAACAATTAATATAAAAATCCTATGTTGGTCTTTTCCACAATTATTCATATTTTTCCCTGGTTTCTAATGAAATTTCATCATATCACTGCACCAGAGATTAGACCTAGCTTAATTAATTTGGCGATTCATTAAAGCGTCTGTGGAATGAATGTAATGTCGAGGGTTATTGAAAAAACTATTTAAATACGAAAATCACAATTTACGCAAGAAACTGAATGTTTTTAAATATAAAAATGTAACATCTTCTGTACTTAACTTATTTAAGTAACAACCCAAAACACAATAATCACAGATTTTCTATTGATTTTTGCAAAATACTATTCCTTACAAATTTGGTGATAACTAATCCCATAGTTGCTGCGCACCCGGGCATAGACGTCCCATAGTCGTTGATTTCAAAACGCACGTATTGGATTCATTTCAAACTCGCTCTCCAACAGTATCAATATGGACGAGTGGATTTTTTTTGCATAGAATTTGAATAGCGTGCTGTTTTAAAGTTGGGTAAAATTATAATACAAAGTTCACTGCACAAACGCAGTTTAAAGAAAACCGCCACAATACAGGAACAAAAATGGGATAAAATCAAATATAAATCAGGGGGCGGCTTCCCAAGAGGGACCCGTGCCAAGAATTTAAAAAAAAATCATCGAACACCAAAGAGGCTTCTCTATAATCAGCCTGCAGGACCCGGGAGTATCGGAAAGCCTAAATTTAGGTGTCTGGACAGCGTGGAAGCGAACGTCGTATCCTTAAGCATAAGGAACTGGAAAAATATAGTTGCAAGGGAATTAAAAAATTAAATTACATTGTCAGGGTTCTTTCTCCCTCGGAAGACGTGAACCTTATTAAACCGCACCCGGTGCAGTCACAGCCGTTGTGCGTATATGATGCATAAATGGGGCCTAAAGGATTTCGAACTTTGTAAATGTAGACATTATCGTATCTAAACAGAACACATCGTAGAAGAATGTCCCCTTCAGTTTCTCTATGGCACATCTGTGCTGAACCAAGTGACTGCCGATGCCGTCGACTGGCTGAATAACCTCAGCATCCCACTATGACATCCACCGAAGGAACTGGACGGAAACAGCAGGAGGCTGGCAGGAATCGATTCCTAGTGGCGGTCAGGACTCACAAATGGTAGTAGCGCGATTATTTTATTTTTTGCATGTATCGACTTTTGTTAGGTGAAATAAATTTTCAGCCTACTGTATGGTATATTTCAATTTCCAATAATCTTCCGGTAAAATAATTTTGTACTTTGTGGTCAGAATATGAGCGCTCCGTGATTTAGTCAACTGTACAAACAAACATTAATATCAATACATCAACCTTGTGCGTCAAAGTGTATTTAGTTTTCTAACATTGTAGCCACAAGGCCCGTCAATATTTTGACAATAATTTCCCAAGCATGTTCTTTTATGTTAACGCTTTAAAAATAAAGGCACCTCTTACAAGAGAGCATTGATTTTTTCATTAGTCAGCGGTCGTTCAGACAAACATGTTTCGGCATTTGTTTGACTTTGGCCATCGTCGGTAGTATTGATTTATTTCCGAATATTGACTCTCAGTGAAGCGAATTGATTTTCGACATTTTCTTCGGGATCGACGCATGGACAATGGATTCATTTTAAAATCCGTTTTTAATTTAGATTAGAGGTAATCCTTTAGTGTCATTCATTTTCTACCTGATGAGCTCGGCAGGATGAACCAGGCCAAGCACTGCGTCGGCACTTTATAATTACGCGTGGAGAACCCCCGCGTCAGCAATATTTATTGCGCATTGTTCAAGGCAATGACCGTTAATTGCGACGATTACAAATGACAATGCACGGATGCATCGCGAGGCCAGTCATCTAATAACCGCCTTACTAACAACACCTCAACTTTTGTCCAATATTTGTCCCCGCTACGTTAAAAAACCACTAACTAACTCTTACCCCTTAGCCACGCATCATATCTAACTAACTATCCATCTCGCTATTTTTCGGAGGGTTGGCCAGAGTTTTGGAACGTCACATGTCTTTGTCATGGCACACTAGATTATGTCATGTCTTTACCGTAGACGTCATATTTTTCTTTTTCCGATCCACCACCTGCGCGTCATATATTTTCCAGAACTCCTTTTTTTCCTATCCATTGTACGTGTGTAAACTATCTAAGTGTCTCTTTCATAATCTCATTCATTACCAATACCTACTCTTACACCTGCCTTGCATTATTTTCGAATCTCGTGGTTCCTTATTTGGCCACAAATACTGTCATCATATCAAATCTAGACCTCAATTCTTCTACATTTAGTATGCTTTCGCCCTCACTCTGCCAATTACATGCCTCACTTCTGTTTGCAATAAATTTAATAAAATTATATTACCAATAGCACAATTTTTTTAATAGCCAATGTTGTAGCTTTGATGGATGGGTAATTATTACTACGAATAGTTTTTTAACTCAGTGACGGCCTCCATGGTCGAGGGGTAAGGCTCTCGACTACGAATCCGAAGGTCGCGGGTTCAAATCCCGACATGCGCAAGTAATTTTTATTTAATTAATTTGTGTTGTTTCACAATTAATTAATTTAAAAATAATATATAGTATATTTGCGCACGTTCCAGAGTGGAAGATACTCTCAGTATCGCCCTGGTGAAAGACCACCATTCAGAATTGAAACGTTGCTTGAAATGGCTTTTAGCCGTGTTTGGTGACCAGACCTGAATAGCCAGGTATTTCCCCTTTTCCCCACCTTCCTCTCCCTTCTCCTTCCCTCCCCAATACCTTCAGCCTCACAACATTCCCCAATTGGGAATGCCATAGTCTCACTGGCTCCAGACGGTTGGGAGCAGTTTGGGACTCTTGTGCGGTATTCATGTAAAAAAAAAAATATATATATATTCTCAAGTTGTAAAATATATATGTACCGATGGTTGCTGTTTGTACGTCGTTAAATACCTAAAATTGTAGTCATTATGATTGACGTTTTGTCAATAAATCGTGGAATGATCTAATAAATATTAATGTCCCTGCTTTATGTGATGATAACATGAATCAAAATACGTGGATGTTCTTTAATGTATCATTGACCATTGCGACGGCAGACAGGCATTGTATTAAATTAAATAATCCACTTCAGTATATTTTTCCCCTCCAGCAGGAAACGAACTCACTCACAGCCTTCCGACTCGATTCAAATACGTGAAACATGACGCTACGGTAAAAACAATTAACGTATGCAACGTGTGCAATGATTATAGCCGTTCAAATTATACATCGGTGTTAAATATCGGTAGATATACACTCAGTATCACCCAGCAGAAAGACTACCATTCAAAAACGACACGTTGCTTGAAATGGCTTCAGCTGTTTTAAGTGACCAGGGATCGAGGAGTCTTTAAAAACGAAAGGAACGGGAATAGCGCCCCTGGTGAGCTTCCCCTTACAAACATGGGTGAAGATTTTTGAAGCCTAAAAGTGAGGCATGGCGCAAAAAGATTGAGAAACACTGGTTTAGAAGGTTACTGGTTATTGCTACTTTCATTTGAATGGGTATCTAAGGGTGTGTTTCACCTAGAATGACATACTCGTATATCTGTAAACATTTGTTATCGGTTTCTTCAATAGATGTAATATTATTTTGTGGTGTCACTTTTTAATTAAATAAATAAAAAATGAGACAAAATTTTAGCATTAATTTCTTAGACTTAAATATTTATATTGTTAATAATAAATTTGAATTTAATATATATCGTAATGATACTTATACAGACAACTTTTTACATAATACTTCTAATCATCCCTTTGCTCAAAAATTATTAGCTTTTCATTCCATGCTTGGTAGATTAGTTAATGTATTTCTATCAAAAAATAATTTTAACAAAGAATTAAATATAATTAAACAGATTGCGGTTATAGTACTAAATTAATAGATGATATATTAAACAAAAAGTTTAAGAAAAAAATTATTAAATCTTATGTATATCCACAACTAACTGATGTTAGTAAACAGTGGAGAAAAATATTGTCTTTAAATAATAATAGCTCAAATTTAATAATTAAAAACATCCGAAATACTATCCAACCAGCTTTTTATACCAATAATAAATTTAAAAAAAAATTAAATAACGAAGATAAAGATAATATTTTAAATAAATCTGGGGTATGTAAATTAATTTGTAACTATTGCAACTATTTTTACATGGGAAAGACTTTAGACATTTCAGTATTAAAACACCTAAGGTGTTTAAATAATAACATTTATTTTGGATTGGCCAATCTTATTTTAGAAACCAATCATTATTTTGATATAAATAAAAGTTTAAAAATTTTACATACAAATACAACCGGTTTACAATTAAACGAATTTGAAATTTTAGAAATCAACAAAAGCGTTAATAGTGAATTAAAGTTAATAAATAATAAATAAATAAATTCAAATGTCTATCTCTTACGAAAATATATCTATCTCTTGAATTTATTTTTATATTAATATTAATATTAAAAATAATATATATATATTTTTTAATTTCTAATGTAAATAAATTTGTTATTCAATGTTTTATAATATTATTTATTAACATTTTTGAATAATGACTTGCCTACTTTAATCATTTTTTGTTTATGTTTATAATTTGTCTATTCTTAAATTATCGTGTTCTGTGTTTATCATTTGTCTATACTTTACATTATTTTTTAGTATTCTATATATTCCTTATGAATAAAGCATCGCTTTCAAAACATGTTGATATCTGTGTATATTAATAATGTAGTGTATACAAACTAATTTTTAAATTAATTTATAAATAAGAAATATGTTGTTATTGGTGCTGACGTATTGATAATCTCGCTAGGGGTGAAATTCCTGTGTTGAGATGGAAATTTACAAAAATGGTTGTTCAGCTAGCTTATTATATATTATGAAAATAGTTTAGTAATAAAAAAATAAAAATAAAGTAATTTAAAGACATAAAAAATTGAAAAAAAACTTTATAATAACTCACCAACATTCCTATTCAGCATATCTTTCCTCTCCCCACTCCCTTCAGCCTCAGAACACACTCCAGTTGGGGATAACATAGTCCCACTGGCTCCGGGCAGTTGTGCGGTATTTAAAAAAAATCTCAGTTTGATCGTTACAGTCCATATTATATTATTTTACAAGATTCCTAGTTTGAAGACTTATGGCATAAACCCTGAAATTAAAACACGTAGAAATTTTGATACCCTCCTGAATAATGATAACAAGTTGATCACCCAAATGTTATGGCTTCAGTACTTACTACTAAAAAATTCTGCCTTCTTTTATAAAAAAAAATGTCTAATCTAAGTACCTGAGTACTGCAGCCATATTTACGATTCTTTTGGTATTAAGCTTATTTTTATTCTTCGGGAGGTTATCATTTTCATTAAAATATCTATCGCTCTCCACTTTCTTATATACGACCTTGTGCCTTTTAATATTGGTGTTAAGCCTCAAAGTTTAATTATTCACATAGGTATTAAAATACATTTGAATTTACTTTATATTTGTGTCCCGGCTTTCCGCTATAAGTCGTCAAACCGTGTACATTTAATTTTGGGACGGTTTGGGGTAGCCGTAGCTCAGTTGATTAGAGCACAGGGTTCCGGATATACCATGAGGTCCTGGGTTCGAGTCCCAGCTGCTACCGTTATCTTTTTCTTTTCTGTGTCTTTTCGATTTCATGTTTTATTCTAAGAGTTGATAATATTATCTTCAATGATTAAAAATACATTTCACTGAGGTTTATAAGCTTCGATAAGTTATTCTAAAAAATAAAAATAATACCATGTAATATTGATTTTGAAAGCTTATTTCGATTACCTTTTCTTCCAGCTTTCTACTATAAGATAATTTATTTTATTTTCGCAAGATGCAATCACTTCGTGGTTTAACATCATATTTATTTTAATAGTAATACGGTAACTTTTGAAATTCAGTGCGGGGTATGCAGGGAAAAATCGCCCTTACACCTCCTTAATTCCCTACATAACAAGGAGTAATACGGTCTGGCCGGAGATTCAGACAAGGTACCTGCGAGCAAAAGTCGACCTTAAGACCCTTTGATTTCTAACACAATAAGTGTACGGGACAAGATCTGTAAACTCTTGCCGCACGTTTTTAGAAGAAGAAGATCAGGCTGGCCACTTCGACGCTTCAGAGCAGGGTAGGAAGGAAAGGGGGAAATGCCTTGAAAAAGGCAAACGATTTCTTGCAAGGAGGTGGTGAGGGCGAAGAGAAAGTCACGGTCGGTTTTCAGGCCGGGTGAAGGTGCAGGCGAAGTAGGTAGAAGGCGTGTTGAATCCGTGAGAATACTCTGAATTTTAGAAATGTACTCGTCGTTCAAGTACTTCGGTGCGATACCGTGCGGCGAATCGGGCAGTTTGAACTCGTGAATATTTCGCGAGCTGCCGTAGACTCTGTCAATCTTGGGTCGACTTGATCAAAAAATTAGGATGTAAATCACGACCTTCTGCTTGAATTGAGCCTATTGCAATCTTCACCTATTTTTTATTAAGGAAGCCAAAATTATTACAAAGTATGCCATGGGGGTCAAAGTAGGACAGGTGATACTTTGCCGTCAAATAACAAAAAAATGCATTGTACATACATAAATCAAGTAAGTTTACTCGATTCCGCGGGTGCTAATGAACAGATCAGAAAAGATCGTTTTTTTAGATCAGTCACCGCGGCCGCAGGAATCGCTTACAAAGACAGACAATTTTGGTAGAACAATAATTTTGATAAGTTTTTTGTGGATCGGAGGAGCTCGACCAATGAGAGCCCGCTCTGTTTTCGGGACCGTCGCCGGGAGCGACCGTAGGGGTGGCGGGGGTCGGAGAAATGTCCCGTTAGCACCCAGTAGCGTCTCGGGACGAAAACGAGGTTCAGAGGCGTAGGAAAAAGAAAACGATAACGTGCACTCTTATCATCACTTCTTCGAAAACCCCGGAACTACGCTTGTCGAAAGCCAATATGTACTGAAATGGGGCGTTTGCACAAATCCTCATTTTGTGCAAACATAACAAGATAGGGATGCGTATCTAGTCGCTTCTATCAGGTTAAAATTAAAGTCGGGCGTTGCACAATTAATTATTTGTGCAGACATAACAAACAAGACAGAGACGCGTATCTAGTCGCCTCTCTCTCTCTCTCTCGTTTGTGGTCAGGTCGTCTGTGTGAGCCTGACCAGTACTACATGCCAGCTCGATCGAGAAACGTATCGAGTCGTCTCTCGTTCGAAGCTGCACGAACTCAGTAGTTGATTTCGTATCTAGTCGTACCACCTACTGAGTTATGTACTGGTTGATGTTATGCAAACGGAGGGTATTACAAACTTTGATAGTCACGTCTGGTATAATAAGGTTGATTCGCAGTCAAAATTGGACCTGGAACGCGTTGGCATGGCAAAAAACACCTTAAGCGTATCGACTTTCGAAGACAGTAAGGCTCAGAGTGGGCCAAATCGGGTGCGCACCTCCCTACAAAGCTGTCAGTCGCGGTTGACTTCGCAATACAAACCAATTCCAGGACTGCAATAGGCAAAACCTAGTAAAATATAAAACAAACATTTTGTTATAAACCACTAATTTATTGTATTTTTACGCCAACCAGTTTCGCTTAGATCAAGCTTCGTCGGGGCAAATGTAATAACTATACGAGGTGTGTTCAAAAGAAAAGGTGAATTTTGAATTTTCGCCGGCTGTGTACATTCGGTTATCGTTTTTTAGTTTTTTTTTTTTATGTTGGTACACATATTTTTATCATATGTTAGCATTATCAGCCATTTTGGATCAGTGGTTTGTTTTTGACAACTGGAAAGGTTAGTCAAAAAAATTCCAAGTCAATGTTAATAAACGGTGGTTTTTTTAATACATGATTTAAATTATATTTGTGAAAATGCGTATTTTTTATGCGAGTACCGTACAAAAGTCCCAATTACTCCCAAATATCTGGAGCCAGTGAGACTATGGCATCCCCAATTGGGGGTAGATTGCGAGGCTGGAGTAGTGTGAAGGGGAAGGAGATGGGTAGAGGAAGGTGGGGATGTACCTGGCTATTCAGATCTGGTCACCGAACACGGCTATAGTCATTTCAAACAATGTTTCGAGTCTGATTGATGATCTCTCACCAGGGCGATACTGAGAGTACCTATCACTCTGGAACGTGCCGCAAATATACTATACATATATTATTTTTAATAAATTGTGAAATAACACAAATTAATTATATAAAATTTACTTGCGTCGCCGGGATTTGAATCCGCGACCTCTGGATTCGTAGACAAGGATCGTAACCACTCAACCACTTAGGCCGTCATTATATTTACTACCTATTATTTAACCACCTCTATTTCTTATATAAGGAAACAATCCAATAATATTGTTTAAATGTTTTAATTAATTCATTTGTTCAAACACACATATACTTATTTATTTTAAACCACGTGAAAATTCATGTCACAACGTCACAAGGGTTGTACTTGAACGGGGTTGCGTGAGAGTCACACGCTAGCTACCAGTTCCTAAGGCAGGTAGGTAATAGTTACCAGGGGTAGGTCTTAAAGCTACCCTGCTCATTTGCCTGCGTTTATTCATACACCACCATGTGTCTACTGTGACTCGGAGATTTTATTCACTAAATAATACTGACCCAGTTTACACCAATATCAATAACAGTCAAGCAAGTCCCAAGCGGACTGTATTTAATAGTTTCAAATTGCTTCGGAGTCCGAGTTCCGAGTTCCTACATGTTTTGTTATCGGAATGATATATTAAATATACGTAGAAATTTCAAAAGTGTCGTATTTGTTAATAATACAGCTTTGCTCTTTGTTCAATAATATCTACGATCATTAATTGTGGGTTGTTTCGAGAAACTTGAAGGATTCATCAAAATTTCAAAGTTAATATTCAAGTTCTGTGAAAGCTCTATTTAAGTTATGTTAAGTTAAGTTATTATTCAAGCACTGTGAAACAGTTGGCCCACAATGTAATAATAACAGACTTGAATTGAGCTTTCACAGAACTTAAATATTTACTTTGTATTTTTGACGAAACGTTGAAATTCCCCGAAACAACCTGTCCAGTTTCGGTTAAGGGGGTATGATCCTGAGAATATTTTGGAAAAGAGGGAGAAGTGACAACGAAGCCATCAGCCATATGTGTTTCAACCACGCCTAGTGTTTCAACCACGCCTAGTGTTTTATTTCCAGACACATGTTTGTGAAACTGAGTTATTTGAGTAACAGTCACAGTCGAAAAGGAGGTAAACAAAGCCTAGTCTGTCATATTTGTGACATTATAAATATTGTCTACAACCACCACTCTAATATAAAAGGAGGTAAGTAACGTCTTCCAGTCTTTCGTTTCGAAACTTCACATTTGTGAAACTGCAGCATATCTACATCTACAACCATGAAAGGGAAGTAAACAACGATTAGCTTTTCATTTCAAAATATCATATTTGTGAAACTGGACCATATACACGCAAGGATTTGTTATTACCACAGTCTGTAAACATTTCTCGGTACGAAATGAAATTTTAAAGGCCGTGTTACACAGCTTGGAAATCTGACTTCAAAACTGCTTCCATTTTATACGTTTGATGGCCGTTTTTCACCAATTAATTGAGCGACGGCCCAGTTAAAATTTTCTACCAACGATCGATGTGCCCCCGGAAAACTGGTATTGCGGACATTCATCGAAAATCAAGAATATACAATAAAATAAATTAACTTTTTTTTTCTGTGGGCAGTGTGCCACTGGGTTCGCTACGAATCTTACCAACGTAAACCAAACCTTCAGTTCAAATGATTTCCTGGAATTTAAACAAACACTTCATCTTCCTGAATGCGAGGGCGGTGGTTTTCTATGTCTCCCCGTAGTGGAAACTCTACGTATTATTTTCAGCCTTTTTATTTTTCTTGAGAGTTGCAATGTGAAGACAGTATATCAACATCGTGTTAGTTCTCTTCAATAGTAACATTATTATGCTTATTATGATTCTCTGTCCGTATTACGCGGATGTTTTCTGTGCGTCAACATATTTTACCTTGTTATGTTGTGTAGCTAACTCACCTCGACTCGGGGTAAGATTCCGTCTGGAATACTCGTGTAATCTCTAGAATCGGGAATGTGTGTCGGTTGAATTCCGTGTATAACAAACGTTGTTTTCATTAGCTCGAATACTCGCGGTTTAATGATTATTTGTGTTTGAAACTTCAGGAGCTTTACGACTAAAGAACGTGCGGGAGAATAATAATAGTAGAAGTACGCGGACACAGAATAGGTCATGATATGTATTTTTAACGGACAGCAATATTTATTTTCATATTATGCTTATAATATTATTTTTTTTTTCCAAATTTCGACATGTGGGAATATTATGAAAGGCTTCCTGTCACGATCATATTTCCGTTTATTTTTTTTATTGATTACATACAGACATACTTATCCATGCAGTTATTTAAAAATGTTCGTTAGTTCCCCTTTTGGCCTCCTGCAGAGTATGTCAATCTGTTAGCTTTTTATTTTATTTATTGATTATACGCCCATCTGGGCTTTTAAATGGATTTTTAGATGAGTTCCCGAAAATTACAAGGACGGGAGTTGATAATATTTTTAAAACGTTCAACGGTAACATAACATAGAAAACTAAAACAATAATATAACACAAATCATTAAAAACTACTTTATCCACTACAATAATTTATTGTGGGATTCATTAAAGTGCTGGTGTAGTTGAAGCTTTAAATGGAGTCCCCAAATATATCAACAATATCCCCAAACGTGTTGCCAGATCATGCATCCTATTGGCTAGTGAATGAGATTGATAGTTAGTTGTGTATGTGTAACAGGAGAATGTTAAATTTTGTCTTGTGTTCCTCGTCGGTACATGGAATATAATAGTGGCGACGATGGCAGGGCTGCCAAGTAGGTGTAATGACGAAATAATTCTCCTGTCAGAGAGCTTAATTAGATGCAATCGATTCATAAAACTTACATAATTATTGTTTTCAATAGGAATTCTGAGCTTAAAATTAATATACCTAAGAAATTTGTGAATAATAGATACTCGATTGACAAGGTCGTTGCGTTTTTGGTTTCCAAGGCTTTGCTTTGGCACATATGTATAGCGAGACGTGTTACCTAACTATTCGATGAAAAAACAGAATTATAAAACCCCAAGTTTTCAGCACTGAAACTAAAAACTGATAAGTGTACTTTTTGTTCTGGAAAATTATCACAAATCGGAAAAGAAAAAGGTCCCGACAAGCTACTGCTTCTCATATATCTTCATAAGCACTTGATAAACGTTTCACAAAACCCAGTTTAAATAATATACGTAATACAATGTCATTTCTCTGTGTACTTCTCTATGGGACGGTTTCGCAATAATTTCTCGGCTTAACGAGCTGCCGTTAGTTAAAGGGGGAATTGTTGTAGAGAAAGTATATGGAGGTATATCACCACCAACTAGACTTCGGTGCTGCAATACTGCAGTAATCTAGTAAGTGGCTCTATCGCCCGAAAAACTTTCTTCCTGAACTAATTTTTGACGATTTCTAATGAAATTTTCACATCTTTGAAATGGATAGAGTGAATTTAGAAAGAATAGAGTAGATAGATAATCTAGATATTTAGATCTCGTATCTTATTGGGGAACGGATATTGCATAAATGCATATGTAGGTGCATAAATCATAGTGCATTGTCAAAGTAATGTGTACGGTAAGAAAAATGTCTCTATTGAATCTCTAATTATCTTCAGGGTCGAGATCTAGAATTGGCCTTTGCATCCGATAGTTTCCGTTAAGTTAAGTTTCGTCTCGCGACCTAACTATGGCAGGGTTCTAACTGCCATTAGAACCAAAAACTTTTATAAAACACATCTAGATAACTTGCAGGAAAATTTCTAACATGTATATCTTTAAATTAGTTAATGGTTTCTAAGCATACAAACAAATGTGGACAAAAATCTATTAAAATTAAAAGTTGTATTAAAATAAAACAGTTAATAAATATATTTTAGACTTGGCTAGCTAAAAGAAACTATTTGTATTAGATAATTAGGAAATATTATTTTATGTACCATTTATTGTTGTTATTTATTTTTTATAGATATTGGTAGAAATGTTTTTGAGTAAGATTATTATGAAACATTTATTTTTTAAAGATTTACGTTTATTTCATATGTTTTTATTGACGAGCACCCGTTACTCAAACTACTAGAAAGTACTTTATCGGGACTTGTTTGTCTTATATTTTGAAAAATTTAAAATAAAAATATTTTTTTTTTTTAAAGTTCGCCAACTTATAAAATTGCTTACAGGCAAACTAAAATGCACATGTCATCTCGAAAAAGTGCAATTTTCCGGTAAGAGTTTTTTTTTAATTTACGTTGGCGTTCGCTCAGTTTTCATTGATGAAAGCGGCCGTTAAATCTAGCTTGTTGCAGTTAGAGCCCTGTCATTGTAGGCTCGCTATTTGGTTACATAATTGTGTCAAGGTGTGCGAGATTTTCTTTCCAGTTATATACAGCTTTTGGAAAACTACTCCTAGACCTTATTCCACGCACTTACCCAACCAGAACCAATCATTTATCCCGTGCAATCTATTCGCCTAAAGGAAATCGTTTTAAAAAGGGTAATCAATAATACTTTTAATGCCTTTGCAACCTTAATAAGGGAATCTACACCTTCTGCATGCGTGTTGTAATTAAAATGTTTCGATTTTAGTATGGATTCCTTTGGTTACTTAACATCCTACTGGAGTTAATGTGTATATAATGATATTACTCATAGAAGAAAGATTAAATGTATGTTTTACGATATTACTAATAGAAAAAAAGTACTAATATTACTCTATTAATTGTAAAGGTCGCGCTATTATAGTTGACCCAAACAACACACGCTTAGGATTGTGTGTATCGGCGCAAAAGTACACATACACTTCCGAAAGTGCTCCGAAAGTTTTAAGTAAGCTCAATTTTTCCTTTCTTCTTTTGAAATTAATTCAACATTTTGAAATATCGAAAGTGTTCCGAAAGTTTTACCTAAAACGTTCAAAATACGTTTACGTATTTCATATGAAATTTAAAAGATTACAGTTTCAGGATTTTTGTCTTTTGAAACCTTGCACATTTTCTTAACTAATGTACAGATAAACCATTCATAGTATTTCTTGGGTTAGCCGACTACAAACAGTGTATTTTTGGGTGACGGCCGTTAAAACGATTCTTGTTTTCACTCTCGGTAAATAGAGTATTTGTATATTTATTAGCTCTCTTGCATGGATTTTAAACCGGTGCGTTTTCATCAATATTGCTTCCTTGTATGTTGTTTATAATGACGTTATAAATTTGGCTTAATTATTTGACTTCCTCGGATTAACGTAATTTAAAAATTGTTAATTATTACGTATTCGCTGAAATGTAACAATTAAATCAATTACTTGAATTTCCTGCAAGAATATGATTTCCGTAGTTTAAATATTAACACGTTACACCATATTTCATAATGTTATTATTCAAGGGGTAATGCCACTCTAGGATTTCGGAAAAATGAAAACATTGTTATTTTTTTTTGCTTAACCGTCCTACTCCTACCTTCAGGTAATTTTCTGAAAAATAGGCAAAAAATAATCACTTTTTTTCGTCTAGATTACAATGTTAGTCGTACACCTGATAATATTTTGTCAAACAAGCGACCGCACGCTTCACCTGTTCTTGAAGAACTACTTGTTTAGACTTGATGTCCCGTGTTGTTGGGACTCGCGCGTGGTCATTACGGTTTGTAGTTATGAGTTTTTTCTCAAGCGCGTACGTGATACGGGATAGCGCAGAATGGTACAATCAAAGTTTGCGTATCACTTACGTGCATAGGCATAGGGCGGTTAAATGATGCTTTTGAGTTTTACAAACAAGGTATATTAAGTTTTACATAAGATAAAAAATATTAAGTGCTTATTCTGTGAACGATATTACAAAATTACAGATGGCCGCATCTAGCTTTAGGACCGGTCCCTGTTTGACATGACTCTGCAACAGGCTAGGACGTTCTTACAATCAGCCAGAAAACCAGAAAAGGATTAAAACGTCAACTTAGAATGTTATTTTATTGTATGGTACAGGCATTACAAATTAAAGGTATTTATTTTTTAAGAGAAAAATGCCATGTAAAACAAAATTACATTTTTCGGCCCCAGAATAACTTCTACAGATGGTAATCAATTCATTTGAAATTTTTACTTTCGCTTCTAAATTAAATTATCCGTAGAAGTACCCAAATAATTTTTTTTGTATTCCTTATTGTTTTTAGGAAATTTTGTACCATGAAATTAACTTTTTTAAACTTGCGTCATTTTTACAAAAAATGGTATTATTTATTTTCCGAACGCGCTTCCGACATAATCTTATGTATGGTTCTGTTTTTTGTTCCAGAAGAGATCTTTCCAGCCGCGGAACGTTCTCCGTAAGAGATTTTTTTTGTTAACAAATATTTATTTGTACATATACTTACAAACTATGTAAAATAAAACTCTTTTGATCAGATTTGTTTTCTACTCGCTAGATTACCCTAAAAAAATTGGCTGTTTTTCCGGGCGCTAGAGTGGCATTACCCCTTACAATGGCCTTCTAAAGTAAACCATATGCACGCACATTTATAATTTAAAATTAAAATAATATTATGAGAAACATTTTTCATTGTCTCGTGTGAAAAAATATTATTATTTATTTATCGGGCCGTTCACTGAAGACGTAAACCGACAGAAGTGTGTTTGTCCGAAGTAAGCTCAATTTTTCCTTACTTTTGAAATTAATCCAACATTTTGAAATACCGAAATTCTTTCTTGAACAGATAATCAATTTCGTTGGCCTGTTTTGGGTCTAGGAATCAAAGATCTTACGTAAATTGTCAACCTCAGTTTGCTTTCAAATCGATATTATCTGTTAAATTACATTTTCACTTATTTAACTAGAATGATTACCTAAACATTAAAAATATAAAACACTTTCATTATTTTGTTCATTTAACTTCAGAAGGAAAAACTGTTTTTAAATACACGTACGTTTCTTTCTTTGGAAGGCAATTATATAAATTTCCCCCTCTCATAGCTAATGGATTGTTTGCTATAGTTATCATGCTGTCGTGTAAAGTGTGTGTGTACTTTATTAATTAATTTTCATAAAACGCTTAAACGGGCCGAAAATCCGCATTAAACATTCAAAGTCAAAGTCGATTTGATGATCTTTAAAAAAGGTAGTAGTTTGAAATACAAACACCCCAATCTAGATTGTACTTAAAACATGTACGTAATAGTTTTTAAAAATCAGGTTTAGAATTTGTAATCAGCAGGCCGGCCTGCCAACAATGTATTGAAATGGATATTTTAAATTCTTAAATGGGAGCTGCCGGTCTGGGCGTTTTGATGTTCATCGTAAATAATTATTGTTGGTTTGATGAACCTAAAAAAAAGCTCTTCCTGCGGCTGTTAAAAGAAAACCATTCTGAAAAAATGACTAACTTATAGATAATTATAAAAAAAGTTATGGTGAGTTGTATACGCACTGGCAACTGTATTTCGCTCCTGAAATGACGATAATAATATTTAATTTCGTTATTGAAACACTGAAAAACATTGTGCAATTGTGGCACATACATGCTCTACGGTCTATTGACCTATAACATTCCGCATAATCTTCCACATTTTTTGTCGAACAACTCGCGAACAGTGACGACTGATTTTTTTCGTGAGAGTGCACGTGATTGACCAAACTTAATTATGTATTTATTTTAACATTTTTTTTAATGAAAATTTTCAAGAATTTTCAGAATTTTCCAGATTTTCAACAATTTTGTGAATTCAGGTGCTCGATATACCTGGTAATCGTTATATAAAAAAGTCTTTCAAAACCAATAAGATATTTTATTTATTGTGTTCAAGTTTAATTTGTAGAACTTCGTTTTAATAAAGTTTTTTTTTTTTTTTACTTTGTAATTTATTTTATACTTTTTTAACAAATAAACGGGTTTTTAACCAAAAATAATACCAATTATTATTAAAATTTAAAAAACTTAAAAAAAAAACTATTTAAATGTAAATATTTTCAACCTTAGAGGGCAATAATTTTAGCTATATATTTTCGTGTTTTGTTAAACGCCCCTAAGGTGATATTTCACAAGAATGACGCTATTTAATCTATTATTAGACCTTGAGCGAAATGTGTCACTGCGAGTGCCATTGCTTCGCCAACCATCTTTGTAATATGAAGATTCTCAGATTACTGATATACAGTGTAGCTCCGAGTGCCTGTAAATATTTGTATACAAATCACAAGTTGTATAAACATATTTTGTTTTTATTAACATCGGGCAACAATGAAGTCAAGAGTCGCCACTGACCACGAGTCGCGACTCGCGACTTTCCTACTTCCCCTTGCTAATTTTAGGGCGTGGTTATAATCGCCAGGTAGTTCTGTTATGTGAATTATCACACATCACGCGATATCGCTGTGTACACATATGCGATAACAACTCGGGAATGTGACATTATTCTTCATTGTATATTTTCGTTGATCTTTCTACCCCATTTTCTGAGACCCGGAGGCCCGGTTAACCCATCGCTTCGATAAGGCTACGCCATGTATTCTTATCCCTCTCCTATTCCTATTTATGCTAGTATGTATCTTTAAATGCATTCAATTCAGGAGGCAGGCTGACAAAATGTATGTCATGAGCATTGTTCGCATTAGTAAATTAAATATAAATGCATCGAATAACGAAACTTCTCATGAAGAAATCTTGTTACATCGTTAAGAATCATCGACGAAAAGGATTTGCTAAAATCGAGCATTCGGGAGATTGCGCCAGCAAAACTTATGTAGAGCGATCCTGACTCAATTCGTCAGATGTTTTGGATAGATTGATACTTAATTTTTCGTAATTTGTATTAAAAAATACTTTTATAACTATTTTTTAAGACTATATGGACTTTTAAAGCGTTTTAGTTTTCGTCATAAATTAACTTTATACAACCTGTTTTCTCTATACTATATTTGGTGTTCAACGGAGTTCTAAGGGCTTATACTAGCTGCATAATACTTAAAATAATATAGCCAGTGGTTTGCAGTCCATAAAGACTGAAAAGCTAAGCCTACCCTAAAAAACATTGCAAGATATCTGATAATTCTTTTTCATGGATTTTGTAAGGAACTTGTACGCTCATTTATTCAGTTGACCACAATCAGCGGAATATGATATTAAAACAGCGACTGCCATTTATCAATTTCATTCTTAATCTACTGTAGATTATAATTACTCATGTTCAAAAACATACGTAGAATTTAGTTATCTTGATACTCGAACTCGTCGTCTGCTCAAAAATTTGCAATAGAAAATGTGTAACGTAAAAGCATCGTGTGTAATCAGAGTGTAAATATCAATCTGACAGATGACAACTGACAGCGCGCTTGTAGCTAAACATCGCCCAGCGTCCAGAGTATGTACGCCCACGCCAATCTGTCTCGGCGCCAACCATTTTACTTCCTTGCGAACGAGCTTTTTACCTAATTGCTAGGTGATTAAACATCGAGAAAATTTTCTGGAAAATCTCAAATCCTGTAATTTGTCGGTTCAACCAATCTTATCGACCTGGTGATGAATACCACCATTCAGAATCTAAATATTGTTTGAAATGACTTTAGTCTTGTTTTGTGACCAGTTCTGAATAATATTAATTAGGTACTTCCCCGCCTTTCTATCCCTCGTCTCTTTCCACTCCCCACTTCCTACAGCCACAACAAACATCAAATGGGTGGTGCCATAGTTCCAAAGGTTCTAGGCAGTTGGGATACATCATGCAGTAATCTAAAAATATAATTGTGACGAGGTATTTTCCGGAACCCATTTACCCGAGGGATTACTGTATATTATGTAAGTTCCGCGTCACAATAGGTTTAGAAATAACTTGATAATTTATTATTTTTTTCGGTCTCGTATAATTGGTCACCCTACAGTTTTATTATTTATTCCACCACCACTTAAATCGTGTCCCCTAATTATATACCATTTTGCCAAAATGGCGTTTGATAAGTAGGTTTCTACCACTGAAAATACCATTCGAATTTACTACTGTGCATAATTGAAAATGTCCGTGTTATCATTTAAAGTTATGTTCCATTCTGGGCTCTTCTGAAACAGGTTTTATACTGTGCCTAGTTTGTTTAGGACATTAGCGTATTTTTTTAATAAAAAAATCGTAGGTTTTTATACTATAATCAATTACAGGTTATTTGTGTAACGTATACATTACAGTATTACACTATTAGTACCAGTGGCGGTTTTCTCTAAAGATTGTTTGTGCAGAGAACTCCCATAAAAAATATAAGAAAAGAAAATAAACCTGTATTATAATTTTACCACACATTCAAATTTCATGTTAATAATCGTCCGTCAATACTGCTCAAGAGCGAGTCCGAAATGAATCCTATATGTGCGTTATGAATCCCGCACGCATAGGACTTTCTGTCCTAAGAAACCCGCCCGGCCAGCATTCTTACAGGGTTGACATTTGTCCTATAAGAATGGGTTGTTTCTACGACTCGTTCTTAAGTTCAATAGCCCGGTTTTGGAACGATTAGCCGGCCTCTGTATTTCCTCCCTCTTACAACATCGGTATTTTCAAGACCCTTCACACAACATCCTCAAAGACGACATAGGCCCTGAGGAAAATTATTTTCCTCCTGTGTGGAGTTAATATAAAAAATAAACAGTTCTTACAAAACATAATACAGCGCTACAGCGGAAGACGTGCGAACTTCGGGAATCAACAAGCATCTCGGGTGCGCAACTACTATGGAATTTATTAATCCCAAATCTGTACGTAATTAGTATTGAAGAATCAATAGTTTTTTTCTGTGATTATTGTGTCTTAAGTTGTTATTAAAATAAATTAAAAGCTGTAGATTTTCCTTTTTTATTGCCGTATTTCTAGTATTAACAAGTATATAAAAAATAACGTTTCTTACGTAAATCGTGATTTTCGCAATAGTCCTTTTCTTAAAATTTTGACTTTCTATTCTTTAGCCGCAGACGTTTTAATGAATCACCGAATTTTATCTCGTTGCTAAGTTATGGTGCAATTTTATCGCTGTTGTTGTGATGTGATTAAATTTTGTAGACCAGGGGAAAAATATACGTAAATGGAAAATACCAACCTCGGATTTTCTCATATAACTAGGGGATTTTTGTGGGCTGGAAAAAACATCCATTTCTCTCATTACAGGCAATATTTTCTAGTTTCAGTAACATTTTGTAGAAATTCTTAGTCCGTTTTATCCAACCGAGGGGATTTTTTCCCTTTATTAATATTTGATTGAACTCCCACTGAGATAGGCCGCGAGCCGCCACTGATTAGAGCAAATAATAATTATCGTCATTGGTTTTTATGGGACGGCTGAATGCCTCCCATACCATGAGAAGTTACTATGTATTAAAAAAAAATTACATTAGTATCCTAACTAAACCTAACATAACCTAACTTACCTAAACCGTACCTTGCCTAACGATACATGATCTTTCATAATGAAACGTAACATTCTTGCAATGGCTTTTATTTCGACTTTTACAATTATGTAATTCTAACTTTTTAATTGGAAAAAGTGTACTGGAACCTGTTTCTCAGTTGCGTGCAGTCCATAAAGGCTGAAAAGCTGGGTCTACTGTAGGAAAAAGAACGAATCACGAAAAGAAATTAAGAGATTTTTTTTTAAATTCCACAAATTTCTAAGAAATATGTAAGAACTCGTAAGGTCACTTATTCAGTTGGTTGTAGCAAACTGTATAATATGAAAATAGTATGTCAATTTTAAATATTCAGTGCACAATTCATACCCGAACTTGAAAATCTACACACTAGCTAGTAGATCAATGCGCGCCACTGCTGTTTCTGCTTCATATCATACAAAAAATTGTGAATTATTTAGAAAAAAATAAACACCGACATTTTAATATGTAAAACAGGAAATGTAATTAAGTTAGGTTTAGGAGAAAATTAAACACTTTTCACTTTATAGGTTCAAGCATTTAATACAATTATTCTTGCAAAGTCTTCCATCATTATTATCATCATCAATTTGAAGTACTGAATTCCCCTGAACTTGCCTTTTAACGACCTATAAGTAGGATAGCCTTTTCGTGTTGAAATATAATTGTAATCCGCATATTACAATTTCCCAACCCCTAGCATTGACCTTGGGGCTGGGCCTACCCACCCCCGATTAAAAGGAAATGTTTTCACTACCCCTTGAGCCACTCACTTGGCTTTCTACAACATAATACTATGACACTTTTGACATTCCCACCTAATACCATTTTAATAAGTTTTTAATGCTTCTCTCAGTTTCCTGAAAAAAACTGGTGAAAAATTAGTAGGCTTACTCAATATGTACATGTATATATATATATATTTTATTATTATTCTCCTACTAATTAGAAGGTATCTATGACCGTTCGGGAAGGTCACTTACCCAACAACCTATCATGGCATTTTTTCTCATTGGTAGGCAAATGATGGAACGCCTCATAACTCTGACTTGGTACATATTCCTTGCTTTATTCACATTTAAACATCGTCTCATACACTTCTGTTATTTTGGCTTTTGACATTATCCAATTCAATTATTTCATTCACTCGACACTCATTTCTCCATCAATCCGTTTTACATGTCCGAACCATTAAAGCGCCCCTTTGTTAACCATGTATGACTAATCATATTTTTTATACATACAGACTAATCATTTATCAATTCTTCTAACATTACTATCGACCCTCACAAATTATTTTTTTTGCTTACGAAGGTTTCAAACGTGTAGAGTCTGGCAAACGTGTGAGTCTGGAGAGAATACGCTCGATGGTCGATGGTCAGAAACCAATTTTGCCAGGAAGCGGGGGTCAACCGTAAAAATCACCATTTACCATTCTGGATTACCGAAGCATTCCGCATAACCTCTGCCAGTTCCATGCAGTGAGGCATGGAACTGGCAGAGGAAGGATGAAAGTAGACTGAATGCTGTAAAAAGGATATCTGAGGCGTATATGTGGTAAAACCACATATGACCGTCTGAAAAATGTTGAGATTCGCAAAGAATGCAAGGCTGATATGAGCGTAATGAGTAAGACTAAGAAACGGACGCTTAGATGGTTTGGACATGCAGAGCGAATGGACAGATATAGGAGTGTAAAGAGAATGTGAACCGAATGTGAATGGAAAAATAAGTGAGGGACGCCACGGGAAGACATGGCATGATCAAGTGAATCAAATACTTGAATCAGGTCAGAAGTCAGAATAACAGAAGAGAATGTATGAATGTGAATGAGTGTGTGCCAAGACCGAGTTGTTTGGCGATTTGTCCTCTCTGCCTGCCCTTGCGGAGAAATGACGTGATGGTTATTTAGTTAGTGAAGGTTTTAAATACTTTCGTTGAGTTAGGCATCGACCTGCTAAACAATATCTCGCCTTTTTTCTTAACATGTTGGTACCTGTTACCTACTCGACGTATGAAAGTTTCACAAACGAAACATATTTCTTTACATCCCCCTCCTACCAGTATGACCTTTCCCGTTACTTTTCAATGCGTGACAGATAGTTTCGTCACACGAATTTACTTGTCACTTGTGCAGGCGATCTGTTATCTATAATCAATAGGATGTCTTGCAAACGTTCTTCATCAATAGGTTGGCTGTTTATGAAAGACATCTTTTTTATGAATAATGCATTAGTAAACAGAAGGCCGACATACCCGCTTCTTGTTATATTATTAGTTGATAAATAATGCACGTCGCTTTCCGATGCACAGATGCTGTCATGTAATCTTTTCAGAACTGACCATGTCTTCAACCTGGTATCTATTACCTATTGCCCAGTGACGTGCATTGATCTATGACCAAAGGTAGACTGTGCATTTTTTAAATTCGGGTACGATTTGTGCATTGAACTATTAAATGGTACGAAAAAGTGTAAATTTGTCATATAGAAACACTTTATCAATGTAGAACGATAGTCACAGACAAAAATCATAAGATTATGTAAAAAAATATTTTATTATCTTCATTGGTTCGTTTTTCTTAGGGTAGGCCCAGCTTTTCAGCTTTTATCGACTGCTCGCCATTGCTATTGCCTACTTCCTACTTCATACACCTACAGCCTTCGGGATATTCTATTGATAAAGAGGGAATACATTTATCTCATGTCAAAGTCGCCCTTCTATGATGTTAAATTGTAGGTAATTGATGCTAATAATTGTACCTAAAGGGGAATTTTCGTATGCAAAAATTTACAGATTGATTGGTATCCTCTTTTTTAACTTTTTCAAACAGAAATCCGCCAACGTAAAGTTTTGTTGTAATTTTCTTGTAATAAATCATGAAATGGACAATATTTACAAGCATAGTAATAAATATTTTTAATTATTTTGCAAGCATTCTGCCAAAAACAAGAACTTCGACTTGGGCACTTTTCGTTGTATGCTCAGTATGCTCACGACATATTTTTAACATTTTAAATCGATGCTGACGTATCTCCCATCCCACTAGGTGTTAAACGCCCGTGTTGAGATGGAAATTTACAGGAGTGGTTGTTCAGCTACGTTTATAAAATATATAAAAGACAAAACAGATATCTCTCGTTGTTTCTATCATCTACGACTTGTACAGTATTGATAGGTCAAAAATGCGTTGCACATCCTCATCCTAGTTTTTCGTTCAGTTTATTTTTAATGTATTATGTCTCTTAATCTAGAGCTGTCACACTGTCTATATCCAGGGGTGGCCACACTGTTTTCTAGGAGCGACTAGTTGATAAAAAAAATTGTGGCGATTGACTGATATCGTTTGTAATTATATCATGAGATAACAATAAAAACCCAATTACATTTCGGATATGTGTATGTATTTTGAAAACAGATATTTTGTGCATATGAATAATAATGATGTACTTCTCTACTAAAAAAATGAAGTACACATCTCCAATGCTGTATATACTCGTGCCCTCATTAAAAGATCCCGATGTTTACTAAACATCAGTAGCAAGTTGCAAGGATTGTGTGTGAGATGGGTGACATGAGGGAAGAGAAAAATGGGAGAAAACATCAGTTGCCACGGTGACTGTGAGTGATATGGGTAACTTACGGATTTAAAGAGATGGAATGACGAGTGGTTTTGACTCGTTTGAACAAGAAATAGTACAATATAGGTCGCCGATCGACCAAAAATACTTTCGCGATCGACGCACTGGCCATCCCTGATCTACATAACTCTTAATGTTCGGAGTTCCTAGACCTAAAGTTTAAATATGTATTTTATTTTCTCAAGATTAATGTCTCGTGTCGTATCGCATGCATTGGTGCGTTAAGTCACTAAATAGCAGTGGCGTGCATTCACTGACGTCAGAATTGGTAGACCTGCTGTAGCGTACAACTTCGACAGCATGCAAGCAAAGGTCACGTGACATCAATTTTGCTTTTATTTTGGTTTCTTCCCTTTGCGTGAATATATCTATTATTTGCTCTGTGCGTGAATTGCTCTATGACTAATGGCTGCAGTATTTTCGATTGCAATTGCATAACATTGATTATTTTGGTAGCCTTGAAATAGTCTTCTGTTGATTGTGGCCAGGTAAGAAATGTCAGTAAAGTTGCTTACGGATATATTCTCTAGTTCATTTGTCTTTCTTTTTTTCTTTAAATTCGCGTATTACATATTACATCATCATACAAAGTTCCCGAGCCTTTTTCGTAAGGTAGGCACAGCTTTTCAGTCTTTAAAGACTGCACGCCACTGCTAAACATTTATACAAATACGACCAACTGTGCTGATAGGTCACACTGGCTTACTCGTACTTTGACATTACGTTGGCATGATAATAATTGTCATCAATTACTTTACCTGATCGCTTGCTGCGATCTAGGGAATTATGTTTTTTGTATACACTGCCCGGAGTCAGTGGGACTCTGGCATCCTCAATTAAGGTATGTATGTGCCCTGGTGAAAGACCACCATTCAGAATCGAAACGTTGCTTGAAATGACTTCAGCCATATTTGGTGACCAGATCTAAATAGCCAGGTACTTCCCAACCGTCCTCTTGTCCATCTCCTTCCCTTCCCCACTCTCTTCAGCCTCACAACATACCCCAATTGGGGATGCTATAGGCCCACTTGCTCCAGACGTTTGGGAGTAGTTGAGACTCTTGTGCGGGAAACGTAAAAATTAGGCGCCTTGGTGGTTATTTCTTGATTCTTTTAGAATTTCTAGTTTTTGTTGTGTATATTTATAATAATTATTATATAAGGGTTTATTATTTTTACAATATTGCCTAATTAATTATCTTCTCCCACCACTTATTGTTATGTCTATGCTTATTTGTATTTTTCTCTCTCTTCAGTATACTTTGTATCCTGATGAAAAAACCATTGATTTTGAAACATTCGTTATTAAAATAGTGGTTAAAATAAGTGTATTATTAACATTAAGTCGAAGCTAAGCAGAAACACACAAGAAAATCTTTATGAAGGTACAACTGTGCAAAGTAGAGATATTGTTTTTTTTTTCGACAAATTTCTTCTCATACATCAAAAGGCGCCAAAATTAAAGCTGCTTAAGGCCTCATTTGGCTCAGGGCCGAGTTGTTTTCTAACTTCATTTATAAAAATTACAAAGAAAGAAAACATAACAAAAATGTTCAAAATTCAGTAAACACTTTCATTATTTAAATTTGAATTCTGAATTGTTTAAATAGAATGCCTTTAGCTCAGTTGGCATAGCATGATAGTCCATTTCTTTGTGTCGAATGGCTTCTCATTCATAAATATTAAATTATGTAAGTTTGTTCCCATTTGGCGACAGAATGTTATTAAATATTTAATTGGCTGCCTTTACCCTGTCATCATTCGTGTTTATTGAAGAAACACGTGAATTTGTACTCGTATTTCAGTATACATGTTCAGGAATGTTACGAGTCGTATTGGGTTGTCAGGAAACCCACTTGATAACAACTTGACGAACGTAATTATCTCTCTAGCCGAACTTAAAAATCAACTGAAGTATCGCCACTTAGTGGGGGAAACAAATTATTTACTAAGAAAATGATCAAATTTACGACTGGCAAGTTGGTTTCGATCTGATAAAAAAAATTGTTATTACCTTTTCTTCTCATATTTATTTTGGAAAGGCTGTTCGTTACATTCTGGATCTGATTGAGAGGTTTTGCGATCTTCGTTTCCTCTTTTCTTCGATGTTTTGTGGAAATGACGAAAACGCCAGATAACACCGTTAAAAACTTGTGGAAGATTTCAAGTTTATTTTGATGATTCTGATAATCATACTAAAAATGCAATGGTTTTAATAAACGATCTAAAACCTCACACTCCTAAACGGTTCGAACTGAGTACAACATCATTATGATGTAGAAAACGCTACTGGCTGGTAAGATGACTGTCACCAAAGTTGGCCGGCGTGACGTCAACAACGCCATATTTAGGAACAAAAACGAACACATCGTTTTGGCGGCAAATCAAAAATGCCACATTTTAAATCGTTGTAGAAAATATCGTCACCATAAATAAAATAAAACTGCCGTCTTCGTCGTAATTTTTTTTGGCCAATAAACACCCAATTGTTTTACCCGGCTTCTTCCCGAGTTTTTTATCATTTTTTTATTTTTATTTTATTGAACAATTGAAAATGTGAAACGAACAATGGCATTTTTTCATTTTCTTTTAACAGTTTAATTTTATTTATTTATTTATTCATTCATTAACGCCCCAAAGGGCTTTTACATATTTTAACATTAAAATGATTATGTGTACAGAACTTAAAAAAAAAATAACATGATGCATAGTTGGTATATAAGTGTAACATATTTATAATATATATGAAGGTATAATAATGTATAAGTGCATGCCACAGATAAGTTACAAAGGGAAAGGTTTTTAATTTGTAGATGCTACTTTTTTTTTTAATAAAAATATTAATAGCCTGATCTACATGATACATAATACACAAGTGCATAATATAATACTCTTATAATATGAGTGCATGATATTGTGAAAAAAAAATCATTGTGTTTTTATATTTCGGATGATGTAAAAATGTATGAAATTGCATAATACATAATATACTATATGATACATAGAAAGAAAAAAGAGGAACAAGTTTTTGGATTGTAGATGAGTACAAAGATAATATATATAAAAAAATAATAATTAATAGATATTTCATAATGGAAATTACATTGTAAGCTAAAGAGAGCTGTGTTAACCTAAAATTTTACGAAAACAACTGTGCAAATTTAATGATATCTGAGCTCACCTATCTAGAGATTTTGACTGCTTCAGCACGTAGATTGTTAGGATTTCTAGCCTTATCCACCGGTCAGTCTTATATAACCGCCGCAGATCAAACGTTGCCCCCTTTCTATGATTGTCAAACAAGCAAGCTTAAACGTACGACCGGACACCGTTTTCCACGGGACTGTTTATAACAACGCGGGTTTTAAAGTCCACAACGATACTTGCAAAGTGCCGTGAATACGTCGAAGGTTTATTCTCTTAATAAACTGAACAACATTTCAAGGTAGTCTGAACCATGACACAACATAATTTTTTACTAAAATATCGTAAAAATCGCTAATTTGCCCTTTCTACAAAACGCCAACAATTTTATAACATTTATTCCAAATAAACGGTTTGACCCGGCCTCTGTCATGTGCAAACAATGCGAATTAATATATAGTTAATTGCACGACGGAGTAGCCAGTCGTGTACTTGTAGATTGTCATATATCACTTATTATTTTTTGCACTGCCTACGCACACGATGCACGTAACAAAAGTTTACGGATACGCGAGTAGCGTTACAAAGTTTTCACAAGATATGATGGGTACATGGGTAGTACTCATTCACCTCACGTTCACATTCAAGTCTGGACCACGTGTTAATATGGACAATTATACAACAGATGATCGAAGTTTCCGGGTCAATAATCAGGTAGTCAGCATATCACGAAGTATCTTTTCTTTACAAAGTAAGTAAAAATATTTTTAATTTTTTTCCCATAGCGATAAAACGACAGATAATTCTGCTCTGAATAACTCGCTGTTATACGGGAGTACGGGAAAAGTAGACCCAAAATTAATGAAATAAATGACAAAATTGCTACATCCGATACAAGTCGATATAATCAACATTTGGTGAAATACGATATGTTTTTAGTTAAAAGGGGTAAAAATAATATTGTAATTAAATTAATTGATTGAACGTAAATAGTAATAATTAATCATATTTGATTTTACTGCTGTCGTTTCAATGAAATAATGTATTTTTGCTTGAATTATTTCGTTATTTTGACTTTTTTCACTAGACACCTATCGTATCTCACCAAATATTGATTACATTGACTTGGAACTGATGTCATTCGATTTATCACTAATGAAACCATAGTAAACGATACCTCACTCGACCTAGCTGTGAAACATGAATTTAAAAAAATTTGTTCCACAATTTTATTTTTGGAGGACTCTGCAGATCTTCAATTCTTGTATCAGACGCATATTCATTCCAAATTTAAAGATGTTAATAAGATGAGATGAAACGATTACCCAGCCGTGATAAGAAGTCTTATCACTGTGCACATGTGGAATTCGCATTGGTTTAACCAATTCGTTTGCTTTATGGTTTTGTTTTCATAGTTTTATAGGTCTCTGTGCATTCCTAAAATAATATCACTGTTCACATGAGAGGTTCGCATTAATCGAGTAATTTATTTTCCATTTTTTTTACAGGTTCTTAATATTCGTAAGACGATGTATCCTTGATAAAGGATTTTATTACTGTACAAATGCGAGATTTACAATTTGTTTTAATGGATTCATCTGTGTTATAGTTTTGTTGATCATTTTGTTCGGCATTTCTTTCCTGAAAATAATTGCCCCCATTAATAATAATTACCCCTAAACGTGGAACAGATGTTGAATATTTTTTTAAATAAATAGAGAAACAACTAGTACGGAGAGTCAGTTGTCATTCAAGAGCCGAACAAGTATTTTACTTATCTTGCCTTCGCCTTACCTGAAACCTTCCATCTGCTGCCTCGCCAAGCCTCTGAACTCTGCCTGAGGGATCCTGGGACCTACCTAGTCAGGAGTAGCCGGCCCTGCTCGGGCTCGCCAGGACCAGGATCAGGCAGAGAACAACCTCATACAGTGCTCTCACTTTAGTACTGGGTGCGAGAGACCAGAATAATGGCACTACTATAAGGCATCCTCAGAAGATACTGAACGTATTTGGAACCAGCGTCCTATATTTACAGTTTTTGTGCACGCAGGTGGCCAGAAACACATCTGTCCAGTACAATTCTACTGTCCAAATTATTGTATGACCAAAATTTCACGAATGTAACAATTTCGCCATTTATACTATTACCTTATTTTACCTGTACTACGAGGGGGACCCAAAAGTAACCGGAAATCTCTTCTTTCCTAATACTAACTTACACCCGCCACCACCTACTGAGTGAGATTTTTATGAACCCTTCTGTATCAGCATCCAGTAGACATTGTTGTGAGGTGCGACGTTTGACTTCAGTCGTTTTTTTGTGAGACTCTTCAAGTTTGCACTGATTTTTTTAATGGTTGATTTTCCTAATTTTCATGAACTGTTGTAATGATACCGTATGATACAGACAGCTTATGAAGAAGCCGTTAAAGTATTTGATTCATTATTTATTTATTCGTTGAACATGGGAAATTAAAATAAAAACCGTAGTAAGCAGGTCCCTTTTCCTTCTTATCGTGCATTATAATATATTCTCCTAACACTCCTTTCTCGATCCATCCGCAACACTCGTCATCTACACTAAATGTCCATCCGGCTAAGCGTCCAAACCATATTAGTATGACTTTCTCAATTTTGTTCTTTGCACCTCACATTACATCGACCTTTCATTGTTTTTCAATCTCCTCATTTCTAATTCGGTCATACCTGGTTTTAAAATTTAAGTCATTGGGGATTAAAAACACACACATTTACACTGTTTAAATTATATAACTTATCTGCTTCAATTTTATTTGCCCACTTGTTTAAAAGTAACTAATTTTAAGAACAATCTCTACTATCAAATCTAACTGATTAAACATGGCCAGGATCGCCCTTAATGGGTGAAAGCCATAAAATAACAAACAAAAAAAACGCACACACCCCTCAAGGTATCATTTTATCTCAATTTATTTGATTGTGATGGTGATTGTGATTGATGGTGATTGTGATTGATGGTGGTCGTGTGATCTAAGAAAATCTACAAATTATCCTCACCTAACCTAGCTTATTATGATGACAATTGTACATAATATCAATGCGTGTGCGTGCCATACTTTTAAATGAGATAAACAAAACTTTCGTTATGCAACATAGATACTTGTTGCTAGCGTTAAAAATATTGCAAACGTGTATCAAATGGTTCCATGGAAAGAGATAAGCGGTAAATAACTGCATATTATTTCACGGTAAGCTTCATACCTACATAACTTTAGTCATTGAGCAAATAAAAAAAAAGTAATTAACAACAGCTGGAGTCGTTTTTCAACAACAAAAAACTTATTTTTTTACGGTATTAAATTTTAAATTAGTAATTTGTAAGTTCCTCCTTGGAAAGGAAGGAGAGGAACATGCACACATTACACACATACGGCTCTCCCGTACTTACTTTAATTGTGTGCTTAACATACTCGTAGATTTTTACTTTTAAAATGTTGCATCGTTATTTACTAATTTGTTGCTAGCGTTAAAGATGTTGCAAAAGTGTATGAAATGGTTCCCTCGAAAGAGATAGGCGGCAACTAACTCCATATTATTTCACAGTAAGCCTAAGTCAGTCAGTAATCTCTTATGTCACTCAGAGCTTGCGATATTTAGAAATCTTTTTTTTAGTGGTTTGACCTTCAGACCAGTGCATTTTTGGCACATGTTGGTATGAATGGACAAGAAAAACAACAATGCTGTGGCCGATGCCCACTCCAATGCCAAACCCATATCACCAAAGCCTCACAAAAAACCTCATAATACGTAATAGCTAATAGCTGTAGAATGGTAATTCCTGATTCCACAATTTTTCTACGGTTTTATTTTAAGTTGTTTACCGTAACAAATATGCTTTGAGAATTTTGCACTTATGCTGTGAATCGAATTTAAGAATTATTTTTAAATTGAACATGAAAATGGTTTTTTTTCAATCAAGTTGACAATATCTTAAATTCGCTGAATATTGACATAATTAGGCTGATGGCCATCTATTAATTAATTAATAAACGATACATAGCTATTTTCATTTTTATCTATTTAGTATCCATATATTTAATGGGTATAATAAGATCCTGTTCGAAAACATCGAACTCCACTTTAAAAATCATATTCGCATTTTAAATATTTTGTTAAACATACAATGGGACGGTCAGAAAAAGTAATATTTCTGATTAGATTTTGATAAATGCTAAGCCTATGTAAATTTATAACATATTTAATTAATATTTTTCTATTTGAAAACATTATGTTTATCGTATTGCGTAATAATACTATCATTATTTTGAATTAATAAATAATAACTCTCCGACGTTCCCCTTGCCCTTAAGCAGGAATTTCAACCTTGTCGCCACCTGTATAGGAGCGCGTGATTTCGTTGGAATTTTATCAAATGGATCGCCTTAATAGTAAAATTTATTCTTGGTGTGGGGGATAATATGCTTGCTATTTTCAGAACATAATTTGGTTTTATTTATTTTTTTCAATCGTTCGAAATAATCGCTTAGATACCAATGATTAACTCGAAATAGCATCCAATCGTGAACTTTTTTAAGAAACGGATAATTCCTCAATCTAAATGTCTCGATTATCACTAAGCAGGTAATTGAACTAACAGGCTTTTTATGAAAAATGGGGTGGGTAGGGTGCTCAACTACCATTCTTTCTGATTGAGTTCGATGTTCACAGTGGATATCGACTTACTCCCCCTTCAACGCCAACTATGCTTAGTGAAAAGGTCTAAAGGTGCACTTTAATTTTTAATCATTGAATATAAAGTAATGCCATTTTTATCGATATCGTGTCTCAATTTAAGAATTACTTATATCGTCTTCAATTAATTCCCGACGGAAAGTAATAAGGTTTCATTAGATCAGCGCTAGTTCTAGTCCCGGTATGACAGAGGTCCTCTGTTAGATTCCAAGATTCGACCGTTACATTTTTATTCTGTGTCTTTTGCGGTTGGCGCAAACAAAAAGTTGTCCAAAGAAGCGAAGCTAGCAGTCCACAATGGAGTGCTGATACCAACTTTGATGTATGGCAGTGAGGCATGGAACTGGCAGAGGAAGGATGAAAGTAGACTGAATGCTATAGAAATGAGATCTCTGAGACGAATGTGTGGTAAAACCATGTATGATCGTGTGAATATATTGAAATTCGTAAAGAATGCAAGGCTGATGTAAGCGTAGTGAGCAAGATTAAGAAAGGGACGCTTAGATGGTTTGGGCATGTAGAGGGAATGAACGAAGAAAGGAGTGTAAGGAGAATATATGGAGCGAATGTGAATGGAAGAAGAAGCCGGGGACGCCCGAGGAAGACATGGCACGATCAAGTGAATCAAATACTCGAGTCGGGCCATGTCAGAAGTCGGAATAACAGAATAGAATGTATGAGGCTTTGTAAGAATGTGAATGAAGCAAGAAGTGTATGCCAAGATCGAGTTATTTGGCGGTCCGTCCTCTCTGCCTACCCCTGCGGGGAAATGGCGTGATGGTTAGTTAGTTAGTCTTTTACTATTTCATATTTAATTTGAGATTATCTCCAATGATTACAATAAGGTTTTTAAGCTTCAATAAGTTATTAAAATAAATTGATTACCCTTTAATTCCTTGGTCTTAAATAAATAATAAACATTTGCGCCTTGTTGTTTTCTTTATTTTATTTATATTAATAATAAAAAATTAAAAAATAGAAATTTCCAATACAATTTTTTATTTATTTAATGTTTTGTTTTTTACTTGCCTACTTTCATCGCTTACTTTTAATTTTTGTTTGTGTTTTTAATTTGTTCCATATTCTTGTTATTTGTCTATACTTGTCATTATTTTTAGTAGGTATATTGTTTATTCTGTTGAGGGAATCTTTGCTTTTGGAACATGTAGATATTTACATATTAAATACAGTGGTTTTAAACAAAGTAATTGTTATTAATTTAATTTTAAAGTTTTTTAAATTATCGACCTCGATAAATAAACTAATTGCAAGAATCGGCTCCCGATTCAATGTTTTGTTTCGCACAATACACAAGACTAGTTTCGTGCAACGGAACGAACCCAAACACAATAATAAAAGTCACGGCCAACTGGTTACCGGCTTACTGGACTTAATGGTTAGGTCGGGTTTCTTGCAGACGTTGAGCGAAATCTCCTACGTCTAAGAAATGGAGCGACGGAATCAGCGATCTAGACAGGAGTATTAATAAACCTTGCCATGAATCTTTCCGTTACATCACCGTGCATTACGCCTGGTCATAACACAAGTTTTTTTATATCTTAGTTTATTGAAAGCCCCATTTTTATCACATCCGTGAAAAATACATTTGATAGAAATTAAGATACGAATGAGATATCTAGGATGAACGAAGTATAAATGTAAGTATGTCTATAATGTCATGGTGTTTGAAGGAGATAGTACGAAAACAGTGTGCAATGTAGTTCTGATTGATGAATATTTGGAGCAGGTGGATGAGTTTGTATTTTGGAAGTATATTTACGAGAGCTGGAAAGGCTGATAGGGATATTGAAAGAAGAGTGAATGCAGGAAACTTCATTAACGGAGGACTGAACGCGGTAGGCGCTAACAAAACGTTGTTCAAAGAAGCGAAGCTAGCAGTCCACAATGGAGTGCTGATAACAAACCTGATGTATGGGAGTTTCCTGCATTCACCCTTTTTTCAATATCCCTATCAGTCTTTCCATCTCTCGTAAACATACTTCCCAAATACACAAACTCATCCACTTGCTTCAAGTTTGGAAGATACGATAAGAACGTCATCGAACTGGTAACATTGCAAAAGCGGGTTTTCAAGAACTCAGTTTGGAGGTTATTCCATTTACATCCTACACTCCGTCAGATCTATTCCGCTCTATTTCCAACACTTTCAGAGGAGTCTCATTTCACAACGATGCTGCACTCTTCAAATTTGGCTTGACGACTTCTTCACCTCTAAACCACCGGATTTTGCTGCTGAACTGCCGGAACGTTATTATTTATTAGTTTACTTTATTATTAGTTTATTTTATTGTTAGTTTATTTTATTATTAGTTTAATTGTTTTTTTTTAATTAATGTTTACAGTAATTATAACCAATAATCATACATCATGTAAAGTCAAATAATAATACGATTTTTAAAGTTTTCAACATTATTTTGAAAAATATCTATAACAGGGGACAAGTTATTTAATACTATACTCGTAATCATTTTTCCGAGTAGCATTACCAACGGTAGGTTAGTTTTGGATCTCGGAACAACAAAAGTCCTGCGCCTGCGCGCTCTTGTAAAATTGTCAGGAACATAAAACTCTATTTTTTGTATTATATCCGCGATGCCGATATGTCCATTCAAAACGTTACACGCTGTTATCAGCAAAGCAATATTCCTTCTGTCGGTTAGGCTATTAATATCCAACATACCAGACAGAAAGGCTGAGGGATATAACCAGGGATAGTACCCTACGTCTCTAAGATACAGATATTTCAAAAACTTATTTTGTCCTTTAGAGAATAAGTAAAATCCACTAGTCCCCATATTATTGAGCCGCTTTCCAAATATATATATTTAATTTAATCAAAACTTTACAAGCTTTTGCATCAACTCAATATTATAGATTCTGTTTGACTTAGAGGACGACAAAAAAATACTTTTGTAAACTATGTTAGCAGAGTGCCCTCTACTTGTCCCCCAGTAACTCGGTATTGTGTACATTTAAACCAGAACCTTGGTTAGAGACTAGAGGCGTGAGTATATTATTGGAATATTTCAATAGCGAATATCACTAACCAAACACATTCTACCTAACACAAGTTCAATTTACAAGTATAAGTAGATGGTAGATAAGATACTGCTTCCTACTTCACAAATAATCCGGAGAACCCCGAACGATCAAAAGCTTTCCAAAACATATATTCATGTTTTAAGAGTGTCTCGAGATACCTTTCATAATGTTTCACAACAGTTACTATAATATTATCAAAAAATCTGTTCCTTCGCTATTTGAGTTTAAAACACTCTATTTTTTATATAACTTCCGAAAACTCCACTTGAATCGAACCTACCGACATGGGGAGAATACTTTTTTCCTCAACACATTTTCGATGTGTACCGTGATTGTCAAAACGAAGCAATCGGGTGAATTGATTATATTGATTCGTTCAAATAAATGAATTAATCAACCTGAAGACGAACCGAACTTCCACATAATATCATCTTCTCTGAGAAACAACAGTCCAGCACTTTCGATGTGTACCATTTGAAAGCTAAATTAATCGATTTGGTGAACGAATTTTGTTTATGCATCAAATAAACGAATCAATCTATATTTACAGTATCAAACCTCATATAACTAACTACTCGCTCTGTTTACTTGGCGTTCCGTTACATTATTTTATTATCTCACTGGCAGATGGACTCTCCCCTTTCTTACAGTTTCAATGTTCCTATGATGTTTAAGCGTCAAAATGAATCCATTCCGTAAACGAATGTGAATGAATCGATTCATTTTTTAGTATCGAACCCCATTCCATTACTTGCAACACTCACCAGAAGTTCTATTTCATCTTCCTTGATAAGTACATTATAAGATGTCGTTAGAATGACACATAGAGAGTAGTAATCGATTTGATATTTAATGGTTTATTTCAGGGCTACCGTAATAATGCCTGTTTATTAGAGTGATTAAGTTTGGCCATGGTTATTTCGCCAGTCCCATGAGCATAAACAGAGGACACTAACATTCTTAAACGTACATTAATGAAATCACATTTTCATGTAATCCTTCACTTTTATTATATTATTATTTTTATCTAATTCATGCTGGGTCATTTGACATGCTTGACCTTAAATGGCTCCGTGTTGGCTATGGACTGTCGACACACCTCTGAAATATTATATCATGAACGTGTCCATTACAAAGTACATACTACAATAAATATAACCAGAATAGGCGTGCCGTTTGTTTACTATGTCCGCTTATTTTATTATTCCTGCCCATAGTTTTTGCTGGCCATGTTAAAGAAAGTAAAAAATAGTCGTAATAATTATTATACATTTTTATTTGTTTATGTCGCTCGCTTCTATGTTTTATTATATACTACTATACTATTTTATCATCATCACAGCTCTACCTATATCCAGGGGCGTGCATAGAGTTCTTAATCGGAGTGGGGAGTAGAAAAAACTGCGAATTAATTTATATTAAACAAAACTTACGTGTTAAGTTTTCACTAATATCGGTAGGGATTACTTAAGGCACATCAAATATCCAAATAACCGTTTCACTTATGTATATTACACGTCAATTTCTGGATATGTAAAATGTATATATTTTTTCAACAAAATATGATCATTATTTTGTTACTAAAGTTATACAAAGATTAACAAAGGTACCAACAGATATAATATTTTGTAATTTTATCTGATGAATATGTACCTAGGGAGCACTGTCGGAGTAACGTTAAGAATAAGTAAGATTGTATATAATTTGTTAAGAATATATAAATAGAATATGTATATGAATAGAGTATATGAATAGAATATTTGAATGGAATAAACGAATAGAATATTTTAATAGAATAAAAATAATAAAATTTTAAAAATGTATACAGTGTATGATTTCTCATTTTATGTGAAACACGTCTACTAATATCGAATGTTATTTTAAATAAAATTAGCAATAACTTCTAAAACATTGAGGAAAAAGTATACCAAAAAATTCCGAATAACTCTACCAATTTTCATCGAGCATCAACCATGTTCTACCGCTGTCAGTTTTAATTCAGGTCGGAAGGGGTTAAAGGTTGTGTTGTGTTGTTGTTAGAGTGAATCGTACTTGAAGCAATATGCCACTAAATTGATCTAAGTATTTATTGTATTGTTTTATTATTTGTACGAAGGGATATATTCATTATGACGAATATCCACTGTTTTCATTTGGATATTGAATACTGACAGACGTCAACAAAAACCAATATGAAAATTCATAAAAAAATGAGCTCGTGACTTGACCTTTGTCCCGAGCTCATGGTTTAGCGAGAACAAGGCGACCAGTCTGCATTCCTAAACTCGTACCGTCCATAGCTCCGTTGCAACCTCTCCCTCTTTCCCATAAACGGCGCGTGTAACAGAAAGAGTGGTTACGACGGCAGTGCCATACGTGCCTCGGAACGAAACATCTGTTTTCTTATCAATCAATATGATGGGTGGCATAAAATATTCAGCAAGGGAACAAGTCGCGGTCAGGGCGAGCCACGTGCTGTGTACACCACTTTATTCTCACCCTACAATACCTACATTCCGTTTTATAAAATAAATACAAAACACAATAAATCAAATGGTGTTTATTGAGTTATTACAGATTTTCGTCTGTGCTTTATTTTTTGACATTGCTTGAAAAATCCGTATAGAAATGTTGTATTGTATTTTATTATTTCTCACTTGGTTCCAATTATTTATTTTATACCGGACCGGTTTCACCCTGCTAGAAAAATCTTCAGACGAAAACGTTTTTAAAACTTATTCTAAGGTTTTAAATTATGAAGAAAAATCCGAAGATGCCCGTAGCAAGATTAAAATCGGGCAATTATAAAATAAAATATTTATATAACAATAAGCGCAGCGCAGTTATGTTTTTTAAAAATAGCAATTTATTTCTACTGACTTTCACTTTTGCTTTTCCAAAAGATATTATACGAGTATTCATCTATATAATAATGTAATCATTATTTATTTTTATTTTAAATGTGTGTACGTTCATGAAAAAGGTCTTATAATGTCTATATATAATTGAATGTTTGTCTGTCTGTCTGTGTATCGGAAAATTACTCTACCGGTTTCGCTAAAAACAGCACAGTTTGTTCTTATTAGTGCCGGAAAGGTTTAGAGAGTAATTTGTATGAAATCCAATATATAAAACTGTTGCTATAACGGTTTAAAATTAGTATGAATAACATTTAACCCGCAATATTGTGTTAGCCCATAGATATACCACTATGGTTAGCCACAGATTACACATTCAAAAGAAGAAGGTTTTTTTTTGGTAGAATATTTTCAAAATGGAAAACGCAATTAGGTACCTACTTAAGAACTTTATTTTTTAGGTGTTTTGAAAAAATAAATGTTTGGAAAGAAATAAAATTTTCAAATGAATATTTTTTCGTTTCTTTGTTTAGAGAAAGTAATAGTCGTCACAAGCCTTTCACATTACTTTCGCTGTCAAATCAATTATGGCACCCAAACGACAAGCAAGAATTCATAACTTTATTAAAAAATTATATTTGAAAAACCGAACAAAGCCGGGTACACATCAGCTAGTAATTAATAAAAACACCTTAGCATCACGCAAGTTTTGAACACGTGATTTCTGGGCTCGCAGCTAATGCTGGGTTCCCACCTTATCTTCGTTGGTCTATCTCATACAACGAACCTTTCTATGATAGACAGGAATTGTAGTACGTTCACACTTAACTCTATTTCTATTCTGTTTCAATTCATTTGTATTCGCGGGGCTCAAAGTGACGCAGCAAATCTTCGAAAAAAAGGCGTTTTTTTTATTGGACATAACCATATACGAGTACATGACTGTACTGTGCGCAGAGGGCAGTGTTGTATTACCGTTCACACGGTTCTATTCTGTGGTCTATTTTTTTTTTTTTTTTAAATTAAGGAAGAAAGGACAAACATTCCCAGATTACGAATAACCTTACATTGTTTGAAAATCCTACTACCATCACAGTAAGCGAAAGATATTGCTTGTGTCGTGCCGAAGAATTGGATTCACGACGCCTGGGTTCCATCCAGATGCCATTTTCAACCCAGCCTCTCACCAGCCTAGAAATAAATAGAATAGTAGGATCGTTGGAATCGATTCAACATTGGGCTTTTATTCCATCAGCCATTATATCGCATAGATTGGCCTATCCTCACTGAACTATTAGAATAGATGAGGTGGGAACGCAACTTAAGACATCTTACAGCTCTACTTCGGAGCTCTAGCCGTGTGCAATACAATGTTTCAACTTTTGTGCGCACTTTTATCAAAATGTCGCTTCTATTGACCAAAATGACTGACATCCTTATAAATAATATACTCATGTTTTTAAATCATTGTCATTCACGACTGTATAATTCAACACGTATTGAATATTTCATCTGTGTTCTACGATTCTAAGAATCGCCTGTTTATGCGCAGACACGGAAAAGTTGTTGGAAAAAATCCTTAAATATTTATGATCTTGGAATAAAAGAATCGACCTTCCGGCCCTTTGAAACTCACTCTGTCTTCTTGTAAACATGACCTGGGACTGAAATTCACCGAATACATTGTTGAACTTGCCCCCGTCGATGACATCCTGTTAACCACTGTTTACAAATTGCAAGTTATAAGTTATAGTTCTGACTTCAACATAATAATTTACAATCGATATAAAAAAAACGGTCCCATGACAAAACTGAACATTGAAGAAAGCTAATGAAAAAGCAAAGAAAACAAACCACTTACCTCCGATACCAATTATTTTATTGTGTTCTGTTTTGTCTCCGTTCTGCTTTATCCGATTTCCATAAAAACACATGATTAATCTCTGCGATGCAAAGTTACCCCACTTTATAATTTAGTAGTTATGTGCGTACTCGGGATATCCTCGTCGAAAAATCTTTGTAGAAAATTGGTAATCGAAATGTTTTAATTCATTAGAATTGAGCTACATGTTTATTATCTCGTTTGTTAATCTCAAATAATTAGTTTTAATTATTAATAATAATTAGATCCGTATTTTATTTTTACGTTAACTCCACACAAGAATGGCTTGAAGGTAATTATTTCTCTCGGGGCCTATTTCATGTTTGGGGATGCTGTGTGGAGTGTAGGTTATATGTCACGGTTCTTACCGGATGCGATAATACCTATTACAAAAAAGGAGCTCGGAAGACCAAATGACGTAGAGGAAGTGTACACGTCGATGAATCTAAATGCAAATCTAATAATTGAATTGTTTTTGTGACAGGTTTGTATCAAATTGATTAACATTTGTAAGGTTGTATCAGGACGTACCCGACAGACTTTGACCAGCGAATCCTAAGCTTATTTGGAGTAAAAAATATAGATCTCATTTTGCAATCCGATGACATTTCCCCGTTCCGTCTCGTTCCAACAGAATTAGACATACGAGGCGGTGTGCGCACGATGCGTTCGGTTATAACCAGTGGCGGCACGTGACAGTTTTTTTTACATTGAAATTGACATACATTTTTACTCCAAATAAGCCCAGGAATCGCTGGTCAAAGCCTGCCGGGTACGTCCCGATATACCCTGTATAAGGTATAATAAAATCACTACTCATTTTCATAATTAATGTAATTTATGCATAGATGAAAAGCATAGATTAACACCTTTAAGTCACGCCATTTTTTAAATTGTAGTAAGTTTATGTATCCATGATAAAAAAAAATGAAAATTATAATTAACGTTTAGTATGCAAGTATTATAATAATTACTAGATAATTAGTAAATAGTAACTTTGTTGTGTTACATTACAAACGGTTACAAATACCCCAAAATAAAGGGTCCAAGTTCTTTTTTTTTAACAAATAAGTTCATAGTATTGGATGGGTATGTAATTTTAATATTTTTTTTATTAGATAGTATTTGTTACATGTTCTACATGAACAACAGATTTGTGTACAACTTTGTGCAATATATATTGATTCCTAATGTAAGCTGTTTGTACTTAGGAAAGGATTGCTTTTTAATATATTAAAAAAACTGTATAGTGAAAACAAATATAAAAAGAAAATTAAAAAAAACGTTTCAACTAAGGAAAGATATGTACCTATACAGAAACAGCAATAACAATTTCAAAATTACAAAAAAAAATTATAATTATAATTAGTGTTTTACAGATATATTGAATCGTTATAGTGAAAACAAATATAAAAAAGAAAAATGTTTCAACTAAGGAAAATATAAGTATATGAATAACATTTTTTTAAAATTACGAAAGTATGTAAATAATTAATATTTTACAAATATTATATAAGCTTTTCTATAATCCCGTTAAAATGCTGGCCATTTTGCAAGTACTGTCACATGCTATCTATGGGCTATCAGCATGGCAAATGTTATCTATTGATTTCAATATTAGTATGTAGGTATATTCTCATTACTGAAAATCGTGACTCCCACGCCAATGGCTCTAATGAACCAGAATCATCATCATCATAACTTTGCCAGTCACCTTAAGTTTTTCCAGATCCGAGTTTTCGGTTTGATGCATCCAAAATGTCATTAGCATTCCCGTAAAACAGTTGACAGCCTGTTTTGGATGCGTCACTTTTCTAGAATCGATAGATTGGTAGGCATAGATGTCATACCACATCAAATAAACAATATAAACAATATCCTGTTTATTTGTTTTCGGATTATATATCCAGACACACCGGTTGTGAAATGACGTTAGTATTCGATGTCGACGCGCTTGCTTTCGGTAATCTTGCTTTAAAAAAGAATCGTATTCCGCCTACACTGTTGAAGTCTGCTGTTTTCTTTTTGTTATAATCAGCTCTTTAAACTTGCAAATGCGTGTAATATAGTTGAATTTCGTTATCTGACGAATAGTTGATATATGTTATTACTTATTTTTATAAACAATAATTATTAGCCTGAAACACTCATCGAAATTGAAAAAAACCTTTCCGAGCAAAGATGAAACACTAGTATATATTGAATAACTTGGCGGGTTTGCGATAAGCCGACGTAGCTCAACGGTAGAGAATCTGACCGGACATCAGAAGGGTGCAGGTTCGAGTCCTGTCGGCGACATTTATCTTTGCTCGGAAAGTTTTTTTTTCAATTTGAATGAGTGTTTCAGGCTAATAATTATTGTTTATAAAAATAATTGTTACCCTTTGCGCTATGCACAAAAATCTTGTCTTAAGTTTTTAAGAACTTTAGTTTATCAATTAATTAATATATGTTATTACATTGTCAAGATGCGATCTTATCACTGATCACTTTGTTTTTTTATAATCAGCTCTTTAAACTTGCAAATGCGTGTAATATAGTTGAATTTCGTTATCTGCCGAATAGTGAATATATGTTATTACATTGTCAAGATGCGATCTTATCACTGATCACTTTGTTTTTTATAATCAGCTCTTTAAACTTGCAAATGCGTGTAATATAGTTGAATTTCGTTATCTGACGAATAGTGAATATATGTTATTACATTGTCAAGATGCGATCTTGTCACTGATCACTTTGTTTTTGGTCGTGTTGTTTTTTCTTCTTCGCTATCTTCACTTATATCATCATTTTCCAAGATTATAACTTCATTTGCTATTTCACTTTCAGTCATGATTCGATACCCAGGTTCACCTTCGTCCATTTCTAATCATAGTAAGCCTATTGTTCGATCCCTTCCCGCATCGTGTTGATATGTCACACGTCACCCGCGGTCAATGGTTGTAGGTCAACTGAAGCGGTGGAATAGAGCGTTGGAGGTCTGACCTTCAACTAAGTAGATCCAATTTTTTGTCTTCGTGTCTCATCTAACTGGATTTAATTAACACATTAATAGAATGTTTTTAACAATTTTCATATTTGAGCGAATATTTTGTCCGTTCTATTCGAAGTCCGTTATATCGAGATTCGTTATACCGAGGTTTTACTGTGTCTCCTTTGTAAGAAACACCATTCATAATAATTATTATTCTAACTATGGTTGGTCACTAGATATGAGAATATTATATAGATATAATTTATTTTTCAATCGTCCTCTTTCTCTCTCACCGCCATTTTTCCTTCCACCTCACAACATTTCAAAACGCTGGGGACTTCTTATTACAACTGGTTCTGAGCATTAGAACTACCCGACTGCATACTATTCACCAGTGGCGTGCATTGTTCTATGACCAAAGGTAGGCTCCGTATAGTTTTTCATATTCGAATAAGAATTATTATGTTTTGAATATTTGAATATGGCCATTTTATTATCATCTTCCGCTGATGTTATGGCCAAGTGAATAAATTAACGTACAAGTTCCTTACCAAATACATGGGAAAAATACATTTTGATCAGAAATTTGTCGTATTTTTTAATAAACTTAAGGTAGGCACAGGCCTTCAATCATTGCACGCCACTGCTATTCACATATAAGATAAAATAATTTAAATAAATCTGTCATTATTGATTTAAATATTGACACATTATTCAGCTGTAATTTTACGTAATGCATCTGAAGACAATTAAATGTATCAAAAATGTACACACCTGCTTTATCTAAACTTATAGCCCGACAGTAAAATCCATAATCGAGTATCTAATAATTTGGCAGGCTAAATTGCTCGCCTGCTTGTCAAACACAAAATCGATAGAAACACGAGAAGACACCTTCATAGTCAATGGTTAGAAATAATAATTATTATGACAGTAATATACCAGTTGCCTATCGATAAACATTCTATCCCCCGGACAAACGCTCTCACCGGGCCTCGCCCCCTACACTCTTATAACTCAAATGCAAATACGGCAAGCAATGGATGATATTAAACAACTTTATTTTTATTTTGTACGGATTTAATCCATGAACTCGATTTGTTACCAAATCTCTTAATCATTCGAAATACACCCACCAACATTGAATTAAAATTTAATTTAGTAAAATTTCTATTTTTGTAACCGTTAATTCTTGGTAGAATTCCATCGTAATGAGTATAATGAAACCAATATAAGACTTTGTTTTATTTCCACTATTAATATAAATTCCTACATAATGTCAATACACTTAAACACTCCATAATACCTGGAAAATAATGGTAATCTTCTATCTTCTTCTTTCTTATATTAAATAAAGAAGAATGTCTGGGGCGGGCGGGCGGTGTGTGTTTGTTTTGTATACAAATCTACTGTTTTATTCCGAGCTTGATGAAATTTTGCACACTTGACCTTGAAAACAAGAGGAAGGTCACTATCTACATGAGGTTTTGAATAACCACTCCCATCTTCCTTTCCCATTCCTTAAAGCAGAATTTTGGTACTTAATGAAATATTGCACAATTGAAGTTCAAAACTAGAGGAAAATTACTGGGTATGAGTAGAGGTAGTGGTAGGGGTAGGAGTAACTTTCAAAAACCCCGGGCAACGCCGGGTACTTCAGCTAGTAAGCAATATAAGTATTCAATTTATTGGTATAACTTATTGAAGATTATAAACCTCATTGTAATATTTAATTGAAGAATTTTTAATATTTAATTGAAACCTTTTTATTTTTCTGTGTCTTTTTCGATTTCAAGTTTAATTTGAAATTTGGTAATATTATTTCCTTCAATGATTAAATATAAATATTTCTTCGATAAACGCAAATTCACCATGTGGCATCATACGTTAAAAAATAATTAAAAAGTGTTTCGTTTAAACCACTATTTAAATAAATAAATATTTATGTCATTATTCCCCCCCCCCCCACCCCTCAGTATAAGGATTCGTAAAAAGCATTTACTTTGGGGCTTGCCATAATTATAATATATACGAGTACGTATAAATTTCTTTTGAACCCCTTCTATTTAATATAATAATCTCGACCGGTTTCGAAAGTGCCATTCCCTCGTCAGGAATATATTAAAACTAAACTACGATATAAGATATTGATAGACATACATGAATATTTAGGTGTTGAGGTTGGAGCCGACCAAAGGGGAAGGGGTAATTAGGGTTTTTTTCGGAGAACAACGCGATTCACTGGAAAAATATCTAATAGAGGACTATACGATAAATTTACTTGGTTATCATATTTTTTTGCCTTTATTATTACGGTTACACCGATCATATTTTTAATAAAGATTTAAAATTCTTTTATCACCTACACCAATGTCAAATATTTCGTTATTAATATTTATTCCTGCATAATGTAAATGCATTTAGAAATTTCCACAATGCTTCGAAAGCAATAGTAATGAACAATGTAATTATTGTGGGGAAACTAAAATATAATATATAATGTGTGTTATTCTCATGTGTAATTGGTAAATACATCTAAAATTTTAACAGATCATTGAAAATAGACAATAATGGTAGTAATTATCAAACGAATTGAACTTTAAGTATCCGAGCAACTAAGATGGAAAATTCCTAAAATATACACATAACATCAGTTTTCACCAATCTTTCACATTATAATATAAACTCTTTGTAAAATCACCAATTAAAAATACAATGTATCAAGTGGCGTGCATTGCTCTATGGGCAAAGGTAGGAATGGGTATGAATTGTGCATTGAATAGTTGAAAATGGCTATTTTATTGTCACCTTCCGCTGATTGTTATAGCTGACTGAATAAATGAGCGTGCAAAAACATTTCATCAGAAATTTATCGTCTTTTTTAATTCCTTATGGTTCGTTTTTCTTGGAGTAGGCACAGCTTCTCAGCCTTTATAGACTACACGCCACTGAGTGTAACCCACCTAAATAGTTTTTTTTTAAATAATAAATAAAGTCATACAGTTATATTATTAGTAATTTATTAGATCTTAAACTCTACAATCTATAAAATTATGAGATATATATACGAGTATACATTTTACACCCATCACCAAAATGTACATACAATCATTTGTTATCCACCCCTGCCATAAAAATGTATAAATACCACAACTTTAAACAAAAATTTACCAATCTCAAGATGGACGTGGTTGTTTGAAACCGGTACGGTCTAATAAAATAAACAAGTGGAATAAAGTTTTAATTAGGTTTCATTATACTCATTAAATTTAGTATTGTAATTTTTCGCCACTAAAAGATTTTTTTAATTGAAGCTGTTCGCCTATACGAATAACAAAAAAATAGTGTTTCCAATCGAAATTATCATCTACTGGAACGATTTCCAAATATTTTCTTCTCAGTTTGTTTTTTAAATGAACTAATACACATGAATGCTCACTGCAATTACTTTTTTTTTTTTTTTACTTTGTTTAGTTTCAAAATGAAACGTAAACATCTGAACCAAAATACTTCCCACCAGAAAATACCCAGTTCAAAAATAGCATGAGTTATGAGTTTCGTCTAGACTGTTTTACTTTGGTTATGAATAAAATTATTTAATATAGCAATCAGAATACAATATAAATTATTATAATTTTTTTACGTACATAGGAATAGGTACTCTTAATATATGGATCTGGTAATCCGTGATTAAATTTAGTCTCGGCATCTGTGCGTCGATAAATACAGTGGCATTTTTGGATGCCTTCCTACCGCACGGGAGTCCCAACTATCTGAACCTAGCGGAATTATGGCATCCATCGTGATTAAGTTATTAATCATTATTAAGTTGGTTTAATACGGCAATTAAAAAGTCGGTAAATTACACACCGGGTGGGGTGAATTAGATATCTCAACAGGATGCACAGTGAAGCTTACAATTCTCTTCGGACATACATGCCTATCCATAAATTCTTAAACAGATAATGAGAGTGGAAAAACTCTTTAATAGTATGCCTGCCACAGATCAAATAATACATAAAGATGCCCTAACACGCAAGGGAAAGAAACCAAAATAAGAGGGGTGATCTAGGCGTGCCTTCAATTTAAGTAAAATAGCAAATAAGCAAAAAGGTTCCGCTTGTTTACAAAAACCGAATATTTTAAAGTATTTAGTTATACCCTTTTATAAATGTTTTGTAATTTGTTTACCGCATTCAAACTGGACGGCATTGAACTAGGCTGGTGCCAAAATGGGTGTCACGTGACCTATGCCTTGAGCCGTCGAAATAGTCGAGTTTTCTGTTTCTAATTTATGTGTGTTTTTTTTATCGAAAGAAGCAATCACTTTGTGGGTTGACATTATACTTAAATGAAAAAAAAAGTTCTTTGTTTAAAACAACTTTATTGAATTTATACATTTGTCGACCGGTTTCGGTTAATCTCAACCTTCCTCAGAACAGTATTTATTAAACAATTCAATTTAACCCAAAGTCATATTTTATATTAAAGTTGTTATCTTTCTTCCCATGCAACCCCACCCTTCCTCTACCCCTCTACCCACCCTTTTTCCCACCCCTATACCGCCACCCTTCGGATGCTCTGTACTACTCTGATATTCTGTCTCTTTCCCCCTTTTACTTTCTTTAACCTAGTATATCCCTGTATTTTAAGTTAGTTTATACGATTACGGTTAACTGAAATCAGTCGACATATGTATAAATTCAATAAAGTGGTTTTAAACAAAGAACTTTTTTCATTGAAATATTATTTTTTTATTAATACTTGGTTAATTTACTGGTTTGTATTTCATATCTGAGCAATTTCATAGCTTGTGACATCTGTAATTTATAATTACCAATTTTCGTGTACATATTTCACAAAGTCTCATTTCATATAAGTTAAATGGCTAAAGCCAATGGCTAATTTCAATATTTTAGCTAAAAATATGTCAATATTTTTTGCTTGTGTCGGTGGTAATGCATTCACACAGCGATATGGTCGTAAATAAATAAGTTAATATATTTTTTTACAGTTTTATTTTGTGTTGACAATATACTAAATGAATGTTTTTTGTCTTGTTCCAGGGAGGCACCAGGCACCGGCAGCGGGCACCGGGCAGCGGCGCTCGCGAGAGCTTCGCCTTTCCCCATGGGGCCCCAGCGCGCCCCGCCCCCACTCCCCCGCGCCCCGCAGACCAGGCGCTCCGCCAGCCCCACCCGGCACGACCAAACCAACCTATCCTACCAAACCTACCCGCCAAACACGCCTATACATTCCCGCAGATGCTAAATATATCATATTTTATATTCCGATATTTACAAATTCCCCACCCTTTTAAGGGTTCAAAAAATATATTAACAAATATTTCCAAGACGCTATTTTTCTACGAACTTTTTAATGAGGTGTTAACATCTAGTTTTAAACCAGTGATGCCGTGATTGCCTTCGTTTAATCGAGTCTTGATAATACAAGTGTCTTATATCTAAGTTAATGATAATTTTATTGTATTAAGTGCTCAGTCGCGCTTACAGGATTTGAGCATAGTGTCTAGTGACGATGAGTGGCCTTATTTAGTGAAGTAATTAACCTAATCGAAGTGCATTTAAACGTGTAAATAAACGAGCAATTAATTAAAATATATATATATATATATGATATTACAATTAAAGCACAATCGGATAGCACAATCACAATATATTTACTAGTAAGACCAAGTGCCCTATTTTGTTATTGAAAATACTAATATTTTTATATCGAAGCCAAGTGCCGAATTGTTGATTTCTGTGTTATATTGAACGCTGTAATATAAATTAATATATTAAGTGTGGTGCTTAGTGTGTCGGACAGTCAGCGACATGGGAAAATCATCCAACAAAACACACGGCCAGGGTGAGATTCCATTTTTATTTAATTGTATGGATTTATGGCGAACCTGGAAACTATCCACCCTGAGAAATAATAGGCCTCGTACCTTGCGTTTTCTGTGGGCTGGCCTACTGACCTTCTCCCGTGACATAGGACTTTGATGGGTATTAACAGGATGGATACGGACCGGGAAAACCAAAAAAACCCGTATTATATTGACTCGGAAATTTTAATTTTGTGCTGAAAAACTGTTATTAATATTATTGCTAAATGTTTAAAGCTTTCCTTTTGATACTACGGAAAAAATGAGTTAAAACTAATTCTACGTCGATACATGCATGCATGTTGTAATTTTGATATTATTAAAAAAGGGTGGCCGAGGACCCGGACTTAAAACTGGGAAATTGATTGAAACTGGAATAAAAAATAACCATATTTTGTTGTTATCTACGAGTATTATTTATATAATTTAGAGTAGATAGATAGGCAAATAGTTTATTTACATTAACTTTCTATAACATTTTGAAATTGTGTACATTATATTTTGGACATTAGTAAGTTTCACAGATAATGTTATATTAATGGAATTAATTGATAAAGTTGTTCCCTACTTGCTACTTGAGCCGTGTTATAGCAAGTAGTTCATTTAGTTTCGTGGTAATATAAAATAAAATAATCTATTTTGTGAACATTTAATGTTAAAAAAAAATTAAGATACCTATTCTCAAAAGAAGAAAAACATTGATGTACGAGTATATAGTAAAATTAAAAATAAACATACTTATTACAGTGCAATATATATAATAAAAACAATACAGATAACGTTAAACAAGACAGGAATAAATCATTTTAAATAAATTTACGAATAGACCAAATCAAATCTACGCGATGATAACCACGATACTTTCAGCTACCGAGAGATCACTCATTAAAAGGTGTTACAGGGTGTTTTTAAAAAGAAATTTTTTAATCTAAAATTAAATGAACAAAATAATTAAAGTGTGTAAGTAAGATTGTAATGTATTTATGCATTTTTATTTAGGTAATCATTCTAGCTAAGTGAGTGAAAAAGTCATTTTCTGTTATCTCCATTTAACAAAAAAAAACATGGTAACTGCTGAAAAGCCTCTCAGTCACGTAGGAAAATATGAGTTTAAAATAAATAACACAACTATGTATGTATCATGGTGTGATTTTGTTAGATAGTTTTGATAAACTATCAATTTCTTTAACAAATTGCCATACAATGTTTATACTGTTTTGTTAAGTGCGTTTTCATTTAAATGCTGGCCAAATTCCTCCCCTCTAAGGGTGGCGTAAAATGTGAAGGGTATGTTATTTGCCTGCCGGTGACCCCATTTAGCACCGATCCGGGTAGGTACCCCCAGTAGGTGCCCAGAGTGGGGGCAATCAAAAAGGCTGTTTGTCCTATATTCCCTTCAAAGGCTTCAGGGAAATTGGACTGTTAGGAATCTAGTCCGTGTTCACTTCATCAATGTGTATATAATAGCAGACAGATGTATCGGCTGGCCCAGTTATCTATATATCTATATATATATATATTTCGGTTTACGTTCGAAAACCGTTTACAATAAATTGAATTACAATAATGACTTTGTCACTTACAACGGAATTTCATGCTATTTACAAGTGTATCATAATATTAATCAGTGTATGCTGAGGACAGAAAATTTTGAATTTTTGGAGTATATCGAATAGTACCGAAGATATAAGGCGTCAAAATGTTGATGTGATCATTGTCAAATATCACGGATCATAAAATGACTGGCGAGGCCATAGATATCTTGGGCGCGGCAGTTTCCGTTACTACCATTCGATTTGTGAATTATATTGAATTGTGACTCGTAGCGTAACGGGTATACGTTTTTAATTTCGTCATTTTTAGAGATACCAACGAGAAAACTTAATTTTGTGATACCGCACAAGAGTTCCAAATCGCACTCCTAGTTTCATTATTTTAGACAATAACGAGTTTTTACTGCATCGTAATCTTTGAGCGATGCGTAGGTTTCCCACCTGGGTGTCTCGTCGTGGGTTCAATTCTACTAGCTAAGTCCCCCATCATAGCACAAGCAACATTTTCCGCTTATTATTATGTTAGTAGGAGTTTTTTCAAATATTATGGGGTTGACCGTAATCCGGGAATGTTTGTCTTTTTTTATAAAAGTAAGATAAAAAGCATCTCCCTATTGATAGGTAATGTACACTTTTCTTTTAATTTTCTTTCACCATATGTAAATATATACGAGTACACTATGTTGGTATGTTTTTTTTAGTTTTTTTTATATGAGTACCGCACAAGAGTCCCAACTGCTCCCATCCATCTGGAGCCAGTGAGACTACGGCATTCCCAATTTTGGAATGTTGTGAGGCTGAAGGTATTCGGGAGGGGAAGGAGAAGGGGTAGAGTAAGGTGGGTAAATACCTGGCTATTCAGATCTGGTCATCAAACACGGATAAAATCCATTTCAAGCAACGTTTCAATTCTGAATGGTGGTCTTTCACCAGGGCGATACTGAGAGTATCTTCCACTCTGTAGCGTATATTTAAAAAATAAAAGTGATAATGTGTATTTTTGATACTTTTTGAAATGTTATGAACATTATTGCTTCTGAAATTCGTAATAACGTATTTCGAGTCGTCATTTATTTATCGGAAATAGTTTTGGGTATGGAGTTTTTCTGCGTTATTAATATAGCAATAAAATATAGGTACCACACAATTTAGGTGTCTGTTGAAACAGACGGCCCCTATGCGTAGGTTACACGTAGCCAGTAGCAAGGACAGTGATAAGTGGTAACTAAATCACTATCATAAGTGCAGTCCACACGTGAGAATTACGTAAGTGATTTGGTAAACTGTTGTAATTTGTAGTAAAACTTGATTGTGTGCGTGTCCAAACAGCGCTACAATAGCCCCTATCTAACTACAAGAATGCGCGCGCCTAGCTTACTTAACCGACAAAATGGACAATATTCTAATCCAGCCAGCTAAATTGGTACTTAATGGTTACTTACTACTTACCACTTAAGTCACTGTCCACATGCGGACAGTGACTGAAAATGAACTAAATGATTTAGTTTTGCTGCGTGTGACATAGACATAACTCGAAAATCTTTGACTAGGGTTGCGAAATGTCCGGAGGCGGTAGAACTATATTATTTATGATAAAAGTGACTTTACGTACCGCAGTTTTGTGACAATTCACTTCTAGTGCGCTTTACATTCGTGTGAATGTTGTGAAAGGGAAGGAAGTGGGGACACTTGGATATTCAGATGCAGATCTGGTCACTAAATATAGCTACAGCAATTTGACGAAGTGAATCACAATGTTCATATTTAAGGCCAATCTCATTGTGAATCACACTTGAGTCTGTGTGGAGAAATGGCCTGATAGTTAGTTTAGTCAATAAATAAACAATATTTTATTTTGGAAAACATACAGTTATATAATATACATTTTTACAAATTAAGTTATTGCCTTATTGTATTGACCAGTGAAATTTCCGCTTTATATATATATATATTATCGGTGTATTATTACCGACGATTGCATTTATCCTACATTAGCGTGGTGCTGCATTGAGTAGGTACATTCATGCAATATGCATTGTTTTAGTGACACTGCTATCGATCTCGCACGACTCGGCCTTACAGCATTCTGCGTGGAAATTTATATTTATATTTGTTTTACATGACATGTATGCCAAATTCAGTTAACGACCCCGTGGCAGAGCCGTAAGTTCATTGACTCTGGACCATCGACCAACAATATCTAGACAGGGCATGTGGATCTTAAAAATGAACTCTTAGTCAAAAGATTTCAAGAAGCATTTGTTGGTTTACATCGAGCAAATTTGTCTCCCAGCAAGTTTGCATCAATAGAGTGACTGACTTTATCGAGATATTTTAAAGTCGCCGTTCTTATTTGTATGACACGCCAAATCTAGTAGTGATATATCAATGCTCTGAACCCACTTTACAGTTAATATTTCATTTTTTTATTTACAACTTTCATAATATTAATTTCCTTCCTATAAATTAACGGTCAGCACCCAAAAATACACACTTTGTAGTCTGCTAACGCAAGAAAACTACTAATGATTTATCTGTAAATTGCAGGTAGTTATGAAAATGTTAAAGGTTTCAAAAGACAAAAATCCTCGAACAGCAAACTTTAAAATTTTATGTAAAATGCGTACTGGAATTTAAGGTAAGACTTTAAAATTTGCCTTCACTGGTTTTCAAACTGCCCCTATTTTCAGATATTTTGGTTTGTATTTCATAGAAATTAAAAGATTACAGTTTGAAATATTTTGTCTTTTGAAACCTTAGACATTTTGCTAGCTACTACTTTTTTTTCTAAGACTATTAAAATCCATAAGAAGATGTCTTCCAACAGATTCTGCTAAGACCCTGGTAAATGCTCTAGTAATCTCCAGATTGGCCTACTGCAATAGTTTGTATGCTGGTCTACCGAATGTACTTTTAAACAGACTGCAAGGAGTGTTCAACACAGCAGCTTGTCTAGTATGCGGTACCACCAAATACTGTCACATCACTCCCCTTCTACATGATTGCCTACACTGGCTTCGAGTCATAGAAATAGTTCAGTTTAAATTTTGTGCTATGGTATATAAGGCACCGAACGGTCTGGCACCATCATACTTGACTGATCTCTGCGTGAGGGACAAACTTACTCAGAGGCAACTCACGCTCAGGTCGGCCAAGTCTGACGCATCGAACAGACTGGTTGAACCCTCTCCTACGAATGCTGCTAAATTTGGGGACAGAGCTTTCAATGTATTGGGTCCATATTCTTGGAATGTCCTTCCATTTGGTTTGAGGTCAGAAAGCAATTTCGAAACCTTTAAGAAAAGTCTAAAAACATATACATATATTTAAAAGGGGTTACAAACTTTTAAACTTTTGGATGATTAGTCACTAAACGGCGAATTAGTCACTTTTATTTTTATTATACCCGTATAGAATTTACAGATAAATCATTTGTTTTATCGCTTGAGTTAGCAAACTACAATGTGATGTTTAGGGCCAATTTATGCAACTTACGTATCTAAAGATCTCACGACCACCAAACATAATTATGATAATGAGTTTTTGTATACAATACAATCAGTAGGTACGTTGTATCTAATATCAGCAAAATAAAATAATTCAATAAGAATAAGAACAAAAACGTATCTGGGATATTAAAAAAAAAAATTATTCAGATAGGCAATAATCGTCGCTGTTCTGACTCAAAATCGTATCTACAAAATCATGTTTTCTCGGGAGACGAAAGAAAAAAAAGTATTTTCTTTATTTAAAATATTTTTAGGGCAATATATATATATATTTTTTAATTCTGGATAAAACGTTTGTACTTATACCTACCATAATTATTACCCATATTAAAATAAAATTAAGAAACCAAAAACTTTTAAGTTGATTTTATAATTACACATCAACATACGTTAAACTCTGCAATGTTATTATGATTAGGAATCATTAATTTGACAGATTGTACAAGAGGAACGGCTGCGCGGCCTGTTTCATACATTACTTAATTTTGGATTTAAGTCCAAAATACCCATCCAAACTGAATGATGTTTTTTTTTAATCAAAGGTTTAGTAAATATCTAGTATTTATGAGAACTATTTTATTAATTTTTGTTTTAAATTATGAAGTATAGGCCATGAAAAAAATCAATTTTCATAATTTTAGAGGCCACTTCGAAAATTATTTGCGCATTTAGCGTATTAAAAAAAACATATTTGCTATGTAAATAAAAAAAAAAAAATAAAACATTTAAAAAAAAAAACGTTTTTTTGGGTCGAGATTTTAAATTATGTACGGCAAATTTGTGTTCCCACTTAATTTGGTCGTTTTTAATTTAATTTAAAGTTCAACATAGTGCTTATTTTAATATTTAAAAAAAATATGTATACTTTTTATTTCATTATATTTTCAAAGTAAACGGGGTAACTTTTTTTTTTAAATCACTGTTAGCCCCCAAAAATTGTTAAAGGTGACTCTAAAATTGCGAAAAATCAATTTATTTAATGGCCTATATTTCATAATGTAAAACAAACATAAATAAATGACTTCTAATCCGTACTAGATATTTGCTATACTTTTTGATGAAAAAAAAGATCATTCTTTAGGTGAGTATTTTGGATTTGAGGCGTACTTAATATATAAATTGGGCTTCACCGTTTAGCAGCTGATTTTCCATTTCCTGTAACGGTGGTCGGTAAGGAAGTTTCCCGCACTGCCGCCCGCTTCTATACTTGGCGCTAGATCCGCTAGGCGGCGGTGGCGCGGCGCCGATTTTCCCCGTCCCCGACGCCATCTGTACGAGTTTTCAGAAAAGCGTCCAGGCGCCGATGTCCGATATACTCGCGCCGCACTCTGTTCCGAATTCCGTTGTCAGATTCGTCCAATTACTCGATATAAAGTTAGTGTTTGAATGATATAAGTTTAGCTGCAACCCACCGCGTCGCACTCAACCTGGACATGTTGAGTTTCGGGTAATCGCGTGACAGTTTACGTGCGCTTGAGTTCGCGACCTCTGTTTGTAACCATCATGTGAAAACATTCAAGTTTGCCTATTTTTCGTAGTGAAGTTTCGTGTTTCGTACGACACCATGGTTCGCTGGACAATATCCGCGTCTCTGTCATCATTTACGCAGTTTCCTGGCTCCTCCAGCGTTGCTAATGCCATCCCAACAGCTGCTGTGACTTCTGACAAGTACAGAGTTGGTGTTTAAGATTCGCTCGGCCGGTATCGATTATTAGTTTAATGGAGTGACAATTGTAAATTAGAGCAAAATATACGGTTTGTGAAGCGATTCGTGTACAAAAGACGAATACTCGCGATTCTTCTTCAGTTTCACAGTCACTTTCGATGGTGTAGTTTTTTAAATAAAATTTTGTTGGTGGATAATGTACTTGTGTTTGACATCTTGGTTGTTATCTGACATTTCATAGTAAGGGTTTTTTAATCAGTGATAATTGAAGTCAAGTGATTTTTTTTATCTCACATTCTTACTAATATTTATTTAGCGTGTCGTTGTCTTAATTTGTTTTCAAAATAAATAGAATTTAAATTCGTCCAAAAATAATACGATCTATAATTTAATTGTGAGAGTGGTAGTGACTTCCGTTATTTTTAGAGGAAGAGTCATCGCTGGTGATCACCGACCACACCGCTGAACGTCAGCGTAGGAAACATATTTAAATAGATCGGTAAAAAAGCGTACACATAGTGTTGCTTAGGGCCGGTGATTCAACCCTATCGATCTCCTCGCTGACAGCGCAGGAGTATGCCCGAGCCTTCACTGGGTCTGCCGTCTCTCAAGTGCCGCGACTAGGGAACTGGAAAATGGGATGTTATTTGGCTGAAAAGTCTTACGAGATTCCTTTAGAGACACTCACGTCCGTCGTTTCCATCAAGTATATTCCGCAAAGGGAGAGACCCTGGGGCCCGAGAGCCCTGGAGATCGAGCACACAGTGATCCAGCAGGCCTGCCGTAGCGGGGTCAGGGTAGCCTCTCGGGGGCACGCCAGGGGGTCGGCGCTAGCGTAGGCGGGCCCCGGGAGGCCCCATGCGCCCCCCGGCACCATGGCCTCCCTGGAGCTGGAGATCCTGGACCTGAGCAGCGAGGACGGCGCGTGCGGCCGCCGCCGTAAGAGCCAGCGCCGCCGCAAGAAGCGCACGCGTCGCCACTCGGACGGCTCCGACTCGGCGGACATCAACATCAGCGTGAACCACGAGGAGGAAGACGACGAGGCGGAGGCGCTGGAGGCGGGCGGAGGAGGCGAGCCCCGCGGCCGGCCCTCGTTGCGGGAGTCGCTGCTATCCGTGCTGGGCAAGTTGGTGGTGTGGAGACGCTGCGAGCCGAGGCCGCACCCACACCCGCATCCGCGCCCGCACCCCAGGCCCAGTACCAGCACGGACTACTTCAAGTCCTTCTACGACTGCGGTTCGTCTTCCATTCCCTTTAACTTCATCTTATAGCAGTCAAGTTGGAGTCATTCAAACTACTGCCGCCTGACTATTTGGCTATTGATGACCGTTGACATTGTATGCGATTATTTGGTTCAACGTCTGCGGTTCGTGTTCCACATATAAAGTTTTGTAGGGCTAGTCAGGTCAGGTCAGCTCATCTCTCTATTTCCACACTATGATAATATCTAATATCTGCATTGTTGATTGTTGACCCTTATAGTGCTATAAAATAATTTTTTACAAGTTAAATTTTCTTTAAAATACTTGAGGTTAGCGTCTTTAAAATACTTGAATAAATGAAAACTAGCAAGTGTATAAAAATGAATAGATGTCGCGCTCTGTCAACCTCTGAGAAGATTCACATTTTTTGGATGATCTCTCAAGAATGAAAGAACTAAAAAGTTAAAAGGTCATTTAAATTTTCACAATATTATAATTAGAATACTATCTATTATTTAGCTTCAAATCTTTAGACAACGGGTGATGGTCCATCAATAATTATTGTCTTCCTTCAAACTACCCTCTTCATGCTAATACAGCAACGGACTTGTAACCCGAAACTCCAATTGACTCGTGAGGAAAAACTGAGGACAAGTTGGCAGACACTTTCACGGGCAATTAAGTGGTGAACCACCCACCATTATTTTACGTTGTATTTTTTTCTATCTAAAAGTCCGATAGTTTTAATGCCCACGTTGAATGCGGTTTTTACCACCTCACACCCAATATCAGGAGGCTCAAACTGCAAAATTGCAGTTACGAGTGACCATTTATAATAACTGTACTGATTCGGTTATCACGCTTACTTTTCATCAGTAGGTAACCATTGTTTCCGCTCTTACTCTTGTTGCAGAACAGTAATCACTTCGAGGTTTAATATTCGTATAGGTCATTGTATTTTATTTACTCTAAGCTCGTGCCTCGAATTTAATTCATGACGCGAACATTTTCTGATCAATTTCCTTCTTCTGTTATTTCTTCCCAGAATGGTTTTTTTTTATTTCGTCCTGATTACAGTCCTAGAATCAGTATAGAAATTGTGATACAATATATATTATAGGGTACTGTTTAAAAGAGCACCAAAGTATTTTTGTTATGGACTTCCTTACGATAATTACTATGAATGATTTGCCTGTAAATTCTATACAGGTAGTTAGGAAAATGAATTTAAAATAGTTCCACTTCATGTGGTCTAATATAAACTTATTGCTTATTTCTAACCCTTATTACATACATAATTTTTTACATCTTACTTTAATTAAACGTACTTAATCTAGGTACCTTTTTTATTTCACTGGGAAGTATCTATACATTTTTATGCCTTTATACAGTAAACAATTTTGTGTTTCGGATTTGTTTATTTTTTTTAGTCTAATATCTTAATTCTGTCTTGAATATGGTGTGTGCGGAAATCTTTATAGTAATGTAGTTGTCTCTAAAGTAAGGTGGTAGTAAATTGTTAAAAACTCTGATAAAAATGAATACGGTTTCAAAAGACAAACATCCTCAAACTGTAATATTTTAAATTTTATACGAAATACGTACTGGAATTTTAGGTAAAACGTTAAAAATTTCCTTCACTGGTTTTCAAACTGTACCTATTTTCAGATATTTTGGTATGTATCTCATCAAATTTAAAAGATTACAGTTTGTGGATTTTTTATATTTTGAAGCCTTATGCATTTTTTTGGTGACCGGATAAATCGACACACGTATGAATCGACACACTTTCTAAATGTGATATAAAGTCCTTAAAAGTACGAAAAAAACAATCTGTATTTTTTTAAATAATTTTTTTTTTTTATTATTTTAATTTAAATGAGAAATGTTTTTGGTTTAAGCCACTTTATTTTATTTATATATATTTCTGCATTCGACCGGTTTCAGTTGGACTCAACCTTCTTCAGGAGTGTACAAAATATATATTTTTTATATGTGTACACTCCTGAAGAAGGTTGAGTCCAACCGAAACCGGTCGAATGCAGAAATATATATAAATAAAATAAAGTGGCTTAAAACACAAACATTTTTCATTTAAATTATAATGTCAAACCACAAAGTGATTGCTTCCTTCGATAAATTATTATTTTCTTTTTTTAATTAAAAAAATAAATTATTAGGTTAGGTAAGATTAGGGCTAGTTTTTTTTTTCGTACTTTTAATGACTTTATATCACTTTTAAAAAGGGTGTCGATTCATATATGTACCAATTTTTCTAACTATATAGAATTTACAGATTTGATTTATTTAAGTGTAGAGACTTTATGTAACTTGATTAAAAGTTTATAAATCTTTATGCAACTTCATTTAATTTTTGTAGGCACTGCTGAAAACCAGCTGCACTCCGGGCTCCGGGATGTGTAGCTGAGCAGTGACCTCGTTTGTCAATTACTAAAACCAAATCATATGTTCTTAGGTACCAAAAGTATGATTTTGCTACCAAAACGCGATCATTCGCATTAATATGTTAATTTAAACTTTTTACGATATAACCCTTATGCAACTAAATACAATAAAAACGTATTTTATTTACTATGACAATAACTTGTATAGCTCATATTTTACAGCTAGAGAATATGATTTCTGGCGGCGACAATGGATGTTTCAATTCAATTAACTTTAATTATTCCTTTTAAAAAATTTAAAAAATTAGCATTAAGGCATTTTTAAAGATTTACATTATTAAATAAGACAGGATGGTACAACATTCGAAATAATTATAAAAAATATGAAAAATTTAAACTTTAGGTACTATCCAGATTACCAAAGTATATTTTGAATGGTTATCTGATTTGTGTTACCAATCCTTCCCATCCTCACTCCCTTTAGCCTCACAACATCATGGGGATGCCATAGTCTCACTGGCTCTGGACAGTTGGGTCTCTTGTGCGGTACTCAGATAATTATTTTAAAATGATAATAATGTGAAATAACACATTAATCTTTACGTAACTGAAGGTAAAAATATAACATACGATCCGAATGGGAGGTCACTGGGGTATCCCATAAAATCGCAAAGCCACCGTGACTCTTAATATTCCTTTTACCCTTTCCACTAACACTCAGATATTAGTTACTACCGTTTTAACCGAACTTCTGCCAGCATACAATCATTAAACAATGCAAAACAGTAAAATAATGTACCTTTTACGACGTGAATAGAACGGGGTGGTCGCATATCGTGGAGGGGAAGTAATTTCACCGGAATATTTGATGGATACTATTTAATACCGAAAAAATAGTAATGGGATAACTTCTTTTAAATGCAGATCAATTACCTAATGTTTCTAGGATACCTAAATCATAGAGTATGTGATGTAAAAAAACGAGTTGGATATCGCACAAAATTCTCGTTTGGGGTAAGTGTATTACCCCCCCCCCCCTTCGGAATAGAAGTGTTAATTAAATCAAATTTATTTGCACACTCCAAGATTTGAACCCGCCACCTCTGGATCTGGATTCGTAGTCGAGGATTCCAACCACCCGTGGTCGTTAATTATAATCGTTCGCTAATAATAGCAATCAACATATTAATAAACAATTGCAGTAAATGAAATAATTAAATCTTTTTTCTAACTACCACCAAAACTAGATTTGAAAAAATTGAAACCATTTTTGGAATCAGCATCCCGAATATAAACACTAGATTTTGTCTTATTTGTACAGCTCCACAATAAAACGTTACTTGGGCCAGTGTAATCACCGGAATCTCGATTAGGCCCCAAAAAACAAGGGTAGGTTCCCCCTTATAATAATATATGTATAACCAAATATACAGAATAACAATGATATTTTTAGGGTACCGATATTTTTTATTAGGTATATCTACTGATGTTCATATTCGCTGCTAGAATGTTATTTCTGAGGGGAAATATCGTAATATTGGATTGCCAAGCTAATATTCAGATTACCATAAGATTGTTTTAAGGAGTCGTTAATCTATAAATTTCTGCCTAAATTTTCGCTCTCAAATATTATAAAATGTGATGGCAAAAGGCTCTGGGAATCAAATCACTACAATTAATTTGGTTCTTGTTTGATACAAGCCATTATTGTCCGTCTTTTTATTACGTGTTAATATTTTCACACTCTAGGTAGGTTCGTATTATATTTAGCAATGTTGTGTTATTTTATTTTTCACACTCGCCTTTTACCTGTCTTTCGAACATAGTATCAAAAAGCAGGTTCATGTCCATCAAATGCTAACTACTACGCATACAAACGTATTATTTTTAGAATTGTTTTTCGGATTTTTTAAAGGTGTAAGTTTACTTTGTCTCCTGAAATTTTTCTTTTTTTTACAGAAACAGAAAGAAGAATACGAGCTAATAACCGAGAATTCAACTCACAGTTTCATTACGCTGTACGTATATCATTATTTTTATTAAAAATTCCTTTTTTCTACTAGTTTATTTTTGTTTTGTTTTATTTTCAGGTGCTAATATTGAAAATCTTTTGTATGCTAGTGAATTTGATTACACGTGTTTCTGAACATAGTTCTGTATATATAATTTTTTAAATTTTTTTTTAGATATATTGTCCTAATCATAATGATAACCTCCTCAAACGTCTTTTTTGTACTTCACGATGTCCTAACCGTTTACGTTTTCAAAGCAATCCTACATATTTCTTCCCTTTTCTGATCTCTCCTGGATATACATTGTACAATATAGTCTACGACCAAAACAGTTCGTTAAACTATTGGTGTTTTCATAGCGATATCTCCAGATCTCTTGGATATGTTGGTACATTTTCAACAAACCCAAAACACCTTGAATCGTCTATGTTTTAATTGCAATACCAGTTTCTTCTTCCTGATCCAACAACCTGTTATTAAAACCGGTCTTTTTTACCTCCAGATCTCTTGGACTTGTTGGTACATCTTCAACAAACTCCAAACACTTTGAATCATTTGTGTTTTAATTGTAATTCCTTTTCATTTTTCGTTCTTCAGCCAATACAACCCACTGTCTAAACCGTCGGTGTTTTCAGAGCAACTACATCAAGACCTCCAAGTATTCCCTCATCACATTCCTGCCGCTCAACTTGCTGGAGCAGTTCCAGCGACTGGCCAATTTCTACTTCTTGTGCTTGCTGGTGCTGCAGCTGATTCCGGCCATCTCCAGTCTTACGCCCATCACCACCGCCATCCCCCTCATCGGAGTGTTGGCTCTCACTGCGGTCAAAGACGCTTACGATGACTTTGTGAGTATTTTTTTGCGTTCCATGATAAAATTTTAACATGATAAAATTTTTATCTGGTTACCTTTTTTGATATTATCTTGGAACTTTTTCTCTACAGTGAAATTTGGGCTATCAGCTGGTATCAATCTTTTCTACAGATACTACTGAATATTTTATAGCTTCATAACTCATGTTAATAATTCATAACCGATGGAAATGATGTAGCGCACTTAATATGTGCACATTTCATGACACCAAGGTTCACCATTCGAGAGTGTTTGTTGATGCATACAAACAGATTTTTGTGTCACTTTGTCATTGGAAGGGAATATCAACTAGGAATAATTTTTTTTCATAAAATTATTTTTGTCAATCATAAAAAAAGACTTCTTTTAAATATCGTATTTTCGTCATAAAAATAACATGCTCTTTATAATTTGTGCCACCTCACATTATACTTTCTTTTTCGTTATTTCAATCTCTTGAGTGTCAATTTGTTTTGATGTGTGAATTAGTGATGGGCGAAGCGGCTCGGTTTAGTGAGCCGGATCACTAAATCAGCTCTCTGTAAAGACAATCCACATGAAAACTGGACGAAAAAAGTATTGTGTTAGAGGGTCTTAAGGACGTCTTTAGGAGGGCCGAGGGAGGGAGGGTGAGGGCATGGTGCGGGGGGATGCGTATCGTCGTTCAATCGAGCCGGATCACCGAACCGGTACACTACAAAGAGCTGATTTAGTGATCCGGCTCACTTAACCGAGCCGCTTCGCCCACCAATAGTGTGAATGCAGAAAGATCTGTATTTCTTGGTTTAGAAAATTCAGTTTTCGATAAATAACACTTATATTATATAAGTTTCTTTGGGTAGGTAAATTTACTAATAGTAAAACTTTCGTTTGTAAATTGAAACATTGTACGAGTTGTAGATCATGGCAGTTTGTAGATCAATGAGCTTTGTGTAATGCCGTTTATGTAAAGATTATCAAACATAGCAATAAAGATCATGTAATTATCATTCATTATTATTGAACCTTTTTCCAATGAATATGAAATAGAAGAAGATACAGAAAATAAAAATATTAAGTTACAACCGAGGCTCGATCTCGGATTCCCCGCTCTATCGAGGGGTGACGCATCTGGCAATTGTGCTACTGAAACAACTGTTGAAATGTAAATACTGTAATTATTATTAATCCCATATTTATTTATCTCTCTAAATGAAATTATCATGTTAATTTATTGTTAATAACTTTTTGTGCTGCATTGGGAATCGGGCCCACAACTTATACATTCAAAGCCAATATTTGCATACCACTATGCCACAAAAGACGTGGGTTAGGTAGACAAAATATTAACGGTTTAGTGGAATATTATAAATGTAATTTAAATTTTTAAATGTTTCTACAAACTTTTGCTTGGCGTCATATCCCTCATCCCTCTCACACATAGAGTAAATTATATTTCAAGAACAAGTGTGAATCACGGTAAGATGATTAGAACAATGGTAAAAGAACAAAAGGTGGATAATCAGACGATTTTAATATTTTCCACATGTTGTGTCCTAGGCTTAGTTTTCATTAGTCAAATTTATGTGTGCATTGATGATATCATAGCAATAAAAAAATATTTTTGTGCTTCATCCATAAAAGTTTGTTTTTATATAGTAAAATGCTCAAATTTTAAGGTTTTCCCGCATAGGAAGTTTTTCACGGTGTGTTGATTAAAAGAAAGTCTCACTGTATATAGAGACAGCCGATAGCCTGGTGGGTAAGATGCTATACTAGAGTACTATGAAACTTAGCGTTATTGAAGCTCCTTTAAAAGATATTTCAAAATTTTTAGAGTTCTCAGCACTCAAAGAATAAAGCAGTTATAACATGTGTTTTGTCTGTTAATTCCAGCAAAGACACCAGAGCGATTCGCAAGTCAACAACAGGCGGTCCAAGGCGCTGCGCAATGGCAAACTGGTGGATGAGAAGTGGGCCACGGTGCAGGTGGGAGACGTCATTCGGATGGAAAACGACCAGTTCGTGGCGGCGGACATCCTGCTGCTGTCCACCAGCGAGCCCAACGGCCTGTGCTACATAGAGACTGCAGAGTTAGATGGGTGAGTCGCATTGCTCATTTTCCTTCATAGAGACGGCACAGTTAGATGGGTGAATCGTGTTGTTCATTTTCCTTCATAGAGACGGCACAGTTAGATGGGTGAATCGTGTTGTTCATTTTTCTTCATAGAGACCACAGAATTAGATGTGTGAGTGAATTTATTTCAATACCTTGTATAAATACTATTCCCTTATAATATTACCCGCCCTTCTACATAAAACACCTTATTTTACCTGACCAGCTGTTAGAAAAGCACTTGACTTTAGTCAGAAGTTGTCAACTCAACGAAAAGAGTACCATGAAAAACTCTGTTTTCCTTACAAATGTTGTTTTACGTTCACTTCACTGTCCCTTTTAATCAATTTCCGTATAATTTTGTTCAACAGGGAAACGAATCTCAAATGTAGACAGTGCCTAGTAGAGACAGCGGAGATGGGGCAGGACGAATCTCTGATCGGCAGATTCGATGGTGAAATTGTGTGCGAAGTTCCAAACAATTTACTCAATAAATTTGATGGTGAGTTTCCTTCTTCTCATTTTTTAAATTTATTTGAGTCAGTAAGTAATAATTTAGTAAAGCATATACATGTTTATATGTACAATTTTGAACCATAGGTTTTTATTTACATATTATTTATTTTTTCATCGCTGCTAGACAGATAGTGTCGGGAAAACTTTCCACTTTCTTCTTCTTGAGTCATTCCCTCATTATCGAGGAACATGACCCCCACTTCAATTACCCCGATGAAACAGGCTCTTCCACTTCTCATGGTCATGCGCAGCATGGAGAGCTGCGGACAGTAATACTTGATCAGTCCATTGCATTTGTGACCTTCCTCTGCTTCTCCTGCCTTCCACTTTACCAGTGACCATATCCATCCAGTTTATTTACAGAATAATCTCTGAATCAATCTATCATTAATTTATTCCAGGTGCCTTATCATGGCAGGGGAAGCGATTTGCCCTGGACAATGACAAGATATTGCTTCGAGGCTGCGTGCTGCGTAATACCTCATGGTGTTATGGAGTGGTCATCTTCGCAGGGAAGGATACCAAGCTCATGCAGAACAGCGGGAAGACCAAGTTCAAAAGGACCAGCATCGATCGACTGTTGAACTTCCTCATTATTGGAGTAAGTTAAATGTTTACTCTCTGATTTATATTTCTCTGCATCTTTTACCATTTTCCCAGTTTAGAATAGCGTGTATGCGCCAGTCATTTTGGCATTCATACATTTTCTTAGCAGATTGAATGCAGTTGAAATGAGATCCCTGAGTAATACGGGTAAATTACACTCAAAATTCATTAAATAAATGACAAAATTGCTACATTCATGAAAATTTGGTCATACATTCATATTGGCAGTAGAAATGAATATCCAGAGTCTTCCCAAATTAAAGTGGTGGAACACCCCTCTAGGGGGAGAGGGAGGGGGGGGGATTTTTGGAAAAGTACACGTTTAACAACTAGGTCGAGTGAGGTATCGTTTATTATGGCTAAATCAGTGCTGAATCAAATGACATCACTCCCAAGTCGATATAATCAATATTCAGTGAGATGTGACAGGTTTTTAGTGAAGGAAAGTCAAAATAATGTAATAATTAAAGTAAAATATATTTTTCTTTGTTAAGATGACAGCAGTTAAAATATGAGTAATTATTACCATTTACACGATAGATAACTGTATCCTCACAATGTAAATAATGAACATTTATCTGTCCCCTTCTGACTGGTACGTATGGGGACATGTGTAATATGCATGCTCGCTCGCGCTCGTAGGTACAAGCTAGTGCAATCAGTTGGATTTGAATCTATTTTAAATATTTTGTTCTAATCTTTTTATAGCCTTTTGTTCTAATCTATTTTTAGCCAGCCCCACCCCCCTTCCTTACGTACATCTCCTATTCCTCTCAAACTGTCTCGGTAAGTTTTGTGTTGACCACTGTCCGTGTCGAATGTTAAAACAACATGTCGTGCATTTTGTATATTTTTCGAGTGAAATATTAAAAGATGGATTATGATAGTGACGATGTTGAACCGAGTTTACTTGTACCAGACGTAATGGCACACAGGCGAACTGTAGGGGGCAGCTGATCTCGATCTGTGTAGAGGGCTGGGAGGGGAGAAAGCACAACCTGTGTCTATCCCTTGCGAAATGGGAAAAGACACTGACAACAAGACCTCATTGCAGTATAATTGTGCACAAAAACCTAATTTATGCAGAATTATTAGTAGACCTCGTGGTCGTGTCCGTGTGACTATGCTTGATCTGGGTCCAGTGAGTGGCAGTAGTCCAATAGGGGTCCAGGGTAAGCGGTGGTCAGAAAGAAAGAAGGCGAGTAGAGCAGAAGTCGTAGCGGGCGGTTGCAGGCTAACTGACTAAACCTGGTTTTCACAGGCTACTTAAGGTGGCCTACGAGACTTGCAGAGCTACCGCGTTCTGCGCATGTCCGACAAGCACCCTCTCTCTCGCACCGCCATAGCACTCTGACATTTTATTCAAGTCGTTCTAGCAGTGACGGGGCACTCCCCGCCACCCGCACAATACATTTCTATAAGTTAGCACAAAATCACAATGTTTTGTGTCTTTTGGCTAGCGGAGCCAGACCAGTTGCGAACATCAAACATTTATTTTTCTCTTGGTTCCGGCCCCGTACAAGTGCCGACAACATTATTCTAATAACTATCGCCGCGCCAAACATTGCGGGAGAGGCGAACACGTCTGATACAGTACTGGATGTTTGTTTCATTTGTGACAACCAATTTTTTTTTTAAATTTTTCTTAAAACAGATTAATTTTTCAAATTACTCAATAGACAAAATATTTTTAAAAAAATGTTTAATTGTTAACAGCTGTATCACAGACAGTATTAAGTCTACAGAAACCGTTTTAATTTTAAACTGTAGAAAGTTTTTTTCCAAAAAAATAGTTTTACAGGGTTGAAATTGACAAAAACTGAACAAAGGTCGAAAATTTCCCAGATTTTTCACCGAGATCCGTAGGTCCTACGAGGTCGAAAATTGGATTTATCCTAAGGCTTTTATCATATAGAACATATGAAGAAATATAACCACCCTTCTTGATGTAAGTAGGATGTTTTAAATTATTGGACTAGGTCGCTTCAACATACTAAAATATTTAGTTGCTTGAATTATTGCATTATTTTTACTTTTTTTTTTACTAAAATCCTATTGTATATCACCAAATATTAATTCTATCGACTTAGGATTGGTGTCATTCGGTTCAACACTGACGAAATCACAGTAAACGATGCCTCACTCGACCTAGCTGTGAAACATGATTATTTTTAAAACCCCCCCTCCCCATCCCCCACTTCCACCACTTTAATTTGGGCGGACTCTGCATATCTTCAATTCTACTGCCAAGATGAATGTATGACCAAATTTTCACGAATGTAGCAATTTTGTCATTTATAAAACCTTATTTTACCTGTACTAGAGAATGTGTCTTGTATGAATGTATTACTAATTGCAGAGAGAAAAGAATGGGTTTGCTTAAGAATAATTTTAAACCTTATACATCCATTTTATTTTCTACCAATAATGCAATTCTGTCTCCATAATAAGTAGTGAGTAATCTCTAATAATTTACTTTGATGAATCCATGGAACAAATAATAAAATTAATCAGAGCTATTGTAGCATAATTTTTGCCTGTCAGATGTCACAAGTTTCTCCATAATTTAAAAATAACCATGACTGCCGACAGATGGTGTCTTTATTTCTGATTGTTGTAACTTTAACACGTTCCAAAACATAAAACGGCAGAACGAGGTAATATGTGGATATAGCAAGCTACATAATCAAGAAGACAATCAAAATCAGTCATTTAAATCATCTCTTTGTACATAGTAATATTTATCTTCCTCGACACATTAATTTATATGCCTTTTGTTTATACTATGTGTCGTAAGTACTATACAAAATGTGATAACATTGGCACTTTGCACATTGATAACAAATTGTTGACTTTTTCTGGTGCTCGAGTTCAAACAATTTTTCATTGTTCATACTAGTAAATAACTATTGAATGTGTAATGCTAAATTAGTAAATAGGAAGATATATGCCAGTGATGCACAACCCGTGGCGCTCGGGCTGCATGCGACCCATTAGCCTTTTTCATTCGGTATGCGGGCTCATTTCATATGATCCACATAGCAAAATAAAATATCAAAAAGTTTTCTTAGTAAACTCGTAAAAAAAAAAAAAGAAGAACTGAACGGTGAACAGTCAAAAATTGTTTCTTTGAATACTTAAAAAAAATTGGTTCATTTATGAACAAAGTATTAGAATGGTAATGAAATATAATCTGAGTTGTCACTGTCAAACAAAACATAAATATTTTAAGTGCGAGTAAAAACTTTGTACACAAAATAAAAGTACAAATTATTTTCATCTAGGCTCGACAAAATAGTTTTAGAGAGTCGTCCGATGCAAATAACCTCTACAATTATTCAAATCAAATTATCAGTCATGGTGAGATGAAAAAGTCTTACTGGGTGACACTTTCATATTTATTTAGGAGACCCAAGATTAGAATAATTTGCCTAGCCGCAAGCACTTGACAGAATGTTTTTATATGAAGATATAATTCAGCTCTGAATTATAAATATCCTTCATAGTATAATAATTTATAATCACATGTAATATCTTTTAATATCCCACTTTGTAAAACCTGCTACGGACAAAGAAGTTTTAAATGCAATGCTATTAAACTATTCAATTCCATACCCAGTGACATTAGAAATACGCAAACCAAAAGTTCCTTTAAAAGTAAGATCATTGATCATCTCTAATAAACCTGTCTGCTTCTAAATTCCTTTATGCCTTTAAATAGTTTATTTTTGAAAAAAATTGCTAAATTATAATCTATTAATCTATTTGTCATCTAATGTGTGCTATAACCTAGGTGAACAACCACTTCTGTATATTGCCATCCCAACACAGGCGTTTTACCCCTAGTGAGATGGGCGATATGTCAGCCTTTAACAAATGTTTATATGTATATGTAATAAATAAATTATGAATACACTTTTCTAAAGATACACGTATATGGATTGCAATATTTAGAAAAATATATGTCGGTGGAAGTGCTATGTTTGCTCTGATGCATTTTTAATTTTCTAGTTTGCTCTAGAAGATATGGCATGATCAAGTGAATCAAATACTTGAGTCGGGTCATGTCAGAAGTCAGAATAGCAGAGGAGAATGTATAAGATGTGGTATGAATGTGAATGAAGCAAGAAGTGTATGCCAAGATTAAGTTGTTTGGCCGTCCGTCCTCTCTGCCTAGCTCTGAAGAGTTAGCTTTATTTATGCCTTCGGCACCGGTGCATAATTTAGAGTCACGTCAAAAGTATCCGCATCATTTATCGCATGAGAATGGGTTGTATTTATGACCTGTTCTTGTGCTCAACAGCTTGGCTGTGAAATATGCTTTGCTGGCTTTTGTGTTCTCTACCTCCTGCGACATTGGTCTCTTCAAGACATGGGTTCACTCGTTCTTTTCCTTAAAAAGACCTTCCACGCAGCATTCCTAAAGATGATATAAGGAAAACCTCAGCGCTTCCTACATTCAGTTAACATACAAATACAAACCTGACTAAACAAAACTGTGACCTGTTAGTTGGTGAGTTAACAAATGTGTTGTGTGTGCAATTCCCCTGCTAGCTAAGTCCTGCATCATTGCACAAACAACGTTTTCTGCTTATAATGATGATAGTAGGAGTTTTTCAAATATTGTCAGGTTATTCGTAATCTGGAAATTTTGTCTTTTAAAACAATACATTGTATATATGTATGTACGAGGTATGTTCAAAAGAAAAGGTGAATTTTGATTTTTCGCGGGCTGTGTACATTCGATTATCGATTTTTTTTTTGTTATGTTGGTACACATATGTTTATCATATGTTAGCATTATCAGCCATTTTGGATTAGTGGTTTGTTTTTGACAACTGGAAAGGTTAGTCATATATTTGTGTTCTTCGATTTTTTACTTTTGAAAAAAATGGATCAAAATATATGTATTAAATTTTGCATTAAAAATGGAATAAAGTGCTCCAACGCACTTAAAATGTTGACTGTGGCATTCGGCGAGTCTACTTTGTCTCAAAAAAGTGTTTATAAGTGGTACAAGCGCTTTACAGAAGGCCGAGAAGATGTTAATGGCGATGAGCGTCCTGGAGCTGCAACCACGTCAACAAACGAAGAAAACATCGAAACAGTGAAGAAAATGGTTTGGAAAATCGTCGAATCACTATTAGGGAAGTTGCAGAGGATGTTGGCATATCAATCGGCTCATGCCATGCAATTTTCTCGGATGTTTTGGGCATGAAATGTGTGGCAGATAAGTTTGTTCCGAAATTGCTAAATTTTGAGCAAAAGCAATGTCACATTAGTATCGCTCAGGAGTTGTTGAATGACGTCAACGACGATCCAGATTTGCTCAAAAGGGTCATAACTGGTGATGAAACGTGGGTATATGGTTATGACGTCGAAACCAAGGCCCAATCATCCCAATGGAAGCGGCCAGAAGAGCCAAGACCGAAAAAAGCACGCCAAGTTCGATCAAATGTAAAGGTTTTGCTCACTGTTTTCTTCGATTACAATGGCGTGGTGCATCATGAGTTCTTGCCAACAGGTCGTACGGTTAATAAGGAATACTACAAGGAAGTTATACAACGTTTGCGTGAAGCAATACGGCTCAAACAATCGGAATTGTGGAAAAACAAATCATGGATTTTGCATCACGATAATGCACCAGCTCACACATCAATGCTTGTTCGTGATTATTTGGCCAAAAACAACACCGTAATCATGCCTCAACCACCGTATTCACCAGATTTGGCTCCCTGCGACTTTTCCCTATTCCCGAAACTGAAGAGACCAATGAAAGGAAAGCGTTTTCCCACAATTGATGAGATTAAGTCAGAATCGAAGAACGAGTTGATGGCCATTCCGAAAAGCGCATTCCAGAAGTGCTTCGAGGATTGGAAGAAGCGCTGGCATAAGTGCATTATATCTGAGGGGGATTACTTTGAAGGGGAGAAAATGGATATTGATGAATAAATAAATACTTTTTCGAAAAAATTCAAAATTCACCTTTTCTTTTGAACACACCTCGTATATATACATTATTCCTAATGTACAATTTTTTGCCATCCACAGATAGTGTTTTTCCTGCTGTCAATATGTTTCTTCTGCATGGTGGCGTGTGGCATCTGGGAATGGCTGTTTGGCCAGCGCTTCCAGGTGTACCTTCCCTGGGACACCCTGGTGCCCTCGGAGCCCGTGGAGGGCTCGGTGGTCATCGCCTTCCTTGTGTTCTTCTCCTATGCCATCGTCATGAACACGGTGGTGCCTATATCACTTTACGTCTCAGTTGAGGTGAGTTATACCAAATACCGTAGAAATACCAATACGCGCATCTCTTGACATTTATCATACATTGCGCCCTCTAGTGGCCCGAGTTGTACGAATCGGGTGTTACCATACATTTTAATAGATTTTCTGTGAAATATATTCTTAATAAATTATAGAAATCGAAAATTCAAAAAATAAGTATTAGGTGACCTACATATGATTTTACTCCTTTTTTGATCATCCATATATATTTTTTTAAAAGAGGCTCTTAGGATTGTATTAACATTTAAAGCCTCGCTGGTCGCGTATTGTCCTAATTGTTTACAAAGAAAATAAAATATTTATTACAACAGCAATACAGTCTGGAAGCCTGTAGCACCTTGCCAGTAATTTGACGTTTATGATATTTGATTACACGGGTAGCTTTATCAAAATGCTGGCAACAAGCTACAAAATGTCAAGAGCTGGAGGTATTGTCATAATTGGTATTTGGTTATACTGTATTTGTTCTCATGGTGTCTGTGGCCTGCACATTTCAGAGTGACAATATGCATAGTATACAAACAAAAGAAATGTAGGGGCTTGGACTTTTCATCTGTTTTCTCAAGTTGAAATCTGTCAGTGTTCAGCAAAAAGCAGCCTTTGCGTGTTGATGTCTGTGTCAAATTTTTGCCACAATTATTTTTGGCATGTGGACAAGCTTGTCCAAGGAGCCATGCTCGCTCATGTTCGCTGATCATCCACATGGCTGATTATAGACTTTTATCGTGCTGATGTTGGCTTTCATGCTAGGGCCTCTGTTGCTACATTTTGCCATTGTTATTGAGTTTGTCTTTTGTTGTTCCAGGTTATTAGATTTGCCCAAAGTTTCCTTATAAACTGGGACGAAAAGATGTATTATGAAAAAACGGGCACGGCAGCAAAAGCAAGAACGACAACATTAAATGAAGAATTAGGTAAGATTTTACTGTTTTCATCCACGCAATGTTATTTATATTGACTCCAACAAACATTTATTGGATAATTTTTGGTATATTTGATACAACTCCGTGTTTGAAAAACATAGCAGGGAAGGACAATTGGTTGAGTGTACTCCTATTTCGTTGGAGCTCATTTTGATTCCGGTCATATTAAAAAAATTCTCATAAATAGGTGCATTGATGCAGAACGTCACATTTCTCAACTATTAAATTTACATCATATTTTTAGGTCAAATTCAATACAAAATTTGATGACATTCCGTATCTATCAAATTACAATGATATTTTCCCATCATATTCAATACAAAGTATAGTGCAGAACATGATGCCATTTCATATGTATCAAATTACAGTGATATTTTGCCATCAAAATCAATACAAAACATGGTACAGAACATAATGACATTTCGTATCTATCAAATTACACTGATACTTTCAGGTCAAATTCAATACATCTTCTCGGACAAGACGGGTACATTAACGCAGAACATAATGACATTTAACAAATGTTCAATAGCGGGTCGGTGTTATGGTGATGTTATTGACGAGAGCACAGGTGAAATTGTGGATGTCATCTCCGAGGTATGTATCCTCTCAACCTGTAAATACCACCCCTTTCAATGTATCATTTAATCCCCCATTCAATATAATTTAAATATTATTCCCAATTTTCCAAAAATGTAAGTTTTTGCTCCTTTTCTAAATTCAGCATCTTAGTAATGCAAGTAGGCAATAGATCACTGATTGAAAACATTTTTAAAATTATTTGAATACTATAATTCTCTTACTGCTATTGAGGCGTTTGAGAAGAATGTATGTATCTTTGTATAATATTTTCTTTTTATCAATTCATTTATATTTGCATGCATTTTTCTAGTAAAAGTTATATCACCAATGCACTGAATTTATTTTTTAGACTGTCTGCATCTAAATAGGAGATTGTACTGTTTTCATTAATTCTGTAGATGGATTTCAGAGATTTTCTATCTCGCAATTTGTTTATAATGTGCAATGTTGCCTGTATTGGGCATGTTGACGTGTGGATTAGTTACATTGTTTGTGATGGAGTGAAGTGTTGCCTGTGAGGGGCATGTTGACTATGTGGACTAGCTACATTGTTTATAATAAAGTGAAGTGTTGTCTGAAGAGGTGTGTTGACTGTATGAATTAGTTTCATTATTTAAAGTTGTTTGGAGTTTTCATAATTTTCTTTCTGGACATATCAGCTAATGTAAAGTTAGCATACATGAAACATGGCTGTTAAGATAGCATCATGGATGCTGGTTTCAAATTTTATCGCTTGTGTTATTTATATTGTTATTTTTAATGTCATAATGGTTCTATAAATTCACTCATTTATAACATTTATTACACATTAAAAAATGTAGGAAGTCAAAGTGAATGTACATGATTATGTATTTTGTTAGATAGCATGGTTTGAAAAATTGAATGTTTACACCATTTTGAAATGTGTTCCTTAAGGCCGCGTCTCCTGCAAATGTTTTTTTAAACATTTACACAAAAACACAAAGCAAAGGGGCGTTACCGTACACATTTGTGTGTGCATACACAATGTTTTTGATTTCCGTCACCGATGGAAAACATTTCCCTCGGGAGTGAAGGGGGGGAAGGTTTGTTTATTTTTTTAATAACCACCGCACGGTGCGTGTCTACCTATGAGCCCGATACTTCGAGAGTCACAGCATAAATCAGATGTGTTTTTAGGTTATGTGTACTGAGCGAGATTATAATGTATTATTATAAGAAGTTTGCTTATGTATCAGTAATAATAATAATAATTTATTTAACTGTTATGTATTCTCTTATTTTGTCTGCTATTTCTAATAGCATTACAGCCCTCATATTCACAACTTTTTAACCGACGCATTGTGATAAACACATTGCATTGTTTTTTTATTCAAACAATAAACATAACAATGATATTTTACTCCAACCTATAAAAATATGTAGTACATTCAAAAGATTATTCTAGAACTTATCTTGTCATTTACTCAAAATGTTTTGTTTTTAACCAAAACAAAACATTTTAGCAGGAGACAGAATGTGTATGAAAACAAATGTTTTTGTGTAATGTTTCGAAAAAAAAACATTCACAGGAGACCCGCTTTAAGTATTCCAGTTTCATAGCTTGAAGAATAGTTAATTTGCAATACCAATAATGAAGATGTCAGAATTTATAACATCTTGAAAAGAACTTAAATCTTGGTTGGAAATTATCAAGAACTTGGTGGTTAAAATATTATATTGTGAACTGAGTTGGAATCCCACTGCAGCATCAACTAACTATTTGGTGCATGAAGCCACGGTAAAACCAGAGGTGACCGACCAATAGCATCACTTTGTAACAAAAATGGTGACCTTTATCAGCCATCGAAATATAAAAAATTTTTTTTGACGAATTCCTAAATGATGTCAAAATTTGCATTGTATTCTGTCTGTCAAAAAGACGGTAATAAATTAATATCTGTGGCCTAATGTTAAAGTACTAAAGTCGAAATAGAAAAAAAGAGGCCTTATCAATGTCAATATTTACTGTTTTAGCTAGTAATAGGACATTATGAATCTCAAAATTGGCATTGTCATCTTGTATCGGGTAATCTTTAGCAGTGAAAGTTCATGCTTCTTTACAACTATGGAATACCGTAGAATTCGACTAATCCAGCACTTCAGAAGTCCCGCACATCCAGGAATCCGTCACTATCTGAGTCGGAGTTTTTAGACAGGGTTAGTGTGAGAAAAGAATTGTTAAAAAGAGATTATTGTGGCATACAAAAGAAAAACTTTATGTCTTACTACTACATACTCGTATGTACATTTAAAATTTGACTGAGTTTTCAAGTCCATATGTAAGAAATACATATTATCTACAGCACTACATAAAAGCACAAATACTTTAATGTTTTTCTTATTTTCCAGTTTTCCATACATTCCAGTAACCCGGCACCATCGGGTTTAATGTGGGTTAGTGAGATTGGGTTTCTTAAGCACTAGGTCACAGATATGTGTTATTGGTTTGCAAATTGTCTAAGTCTCAAGCCGCATCCCGTGGTTGCAGCCCGCACGGTCTCATCCCATCACTTTTCCGTTTTCTTTTTCATTTCTGTCACGCACCCGGCAATGGCAACAGCAAGAGCGCACGTCCGATAGGGGTAAGCTGCGCCTGGGCGTCCGCTACAGCGAAGGGGGCAGGGGGGGCGGGGGCGCCGCCAACTGCCACACGAGCCTGGCCGCCCTGCTTGAGACAGAGGCGGACCAGGGCCGCAGCACCCCGGGCCCGCACTCTCGCTCCCAAACTGCTAATGCACCCAACAATACCACACCCACCACCGGCAACGTATGCAATTCATCTTTGTTTTATGTCAGAGTCAGAGTCAGAATCCTTCAGATAATAAGTCTACCTCGCTTCTTAACATTTAAAACTCTCTTATAGGGTTTATCAGGGAACTTCATAACGTCACCTTTATTAGTACATGTATCTCCTTACTCCATTTTTACCAATTAAAGTTTGAATGCCACCCTTTAGCAATTTTTGCTAATAATTACTATGAAAGCCCCATATCAGTATGTATTTACAAGTAATATAAAATCATATCAAGTAAAAGAAAAATGTAAAAAGAAAAAAAAATACTGTGAAAACCAAAAAATATAATCAATGAATTAGAATTTTTTTAAATATATTTATGTTAGGGTAAGCATAGCAGCATGTTGCATTTTCGATTCATAACTTTGATCTTTGATTGAATCTTAGAGATGGGTCAAAATTTAACTTTAACTTTTTTTACTTTATAAGAAAATTAAAATTTTTATTTTATACTTTATTATGGACATAAAGTAGTTCTAAAGAGTCTAATGTCAAAATTCATGCTAGTATAAAAAAAAATTTCGTTTCCCCTGTAAAATTGTCAAAATGGACTTTACTAATTAAGGTGACGTCATGTGGGAAAACCATATATTTGGGTTCAATTGATATTGTCAGTTCTCAAGGACCGAAAAAACCTTCTTATATGCGAAAACTTCTTATATAATGGTAACCTTATAAGGGGGTTTTTCTCTATAAGGCATAATTTTAACATCTCTTTTTGATTCCTTTTAAAGTCATTCATTAACACTCGATACACAACAATACCTGCCACCACTGGCAATGTATGTAATTCTTTTTTTTTTTAAATATCAAAGTCATTGTTTACAACTTGCTTGTTAACGTGTATGGAGATGCAAGGCTTCATATTTTCATCTCTTTTTGTTTCCATCCTGAGTCATTAATTAAGATTTTATAACAAGTATCGTTATTTACCTTCCCTTTTGTTTTTACTTCAAAGTTGTTTGTTAAAACTTCATTGCTTTAAACATTTATATTACATAAATAACGCAAACGTTTTATTAGTCGTAATCTCTTTTGTTTCTTTAAAGATACTTTGCTATGAGGCTTAATTTTTCTACGTTAGACAACTTCTTAGGGATTGACTATGTGTCTTTAATCTTAACTCCTTTCTGCCCCAATTTACATTTACTAGGATTTGTGTTATGCTAATTGATCAGTAAATGTTGTACCTGGCAATGTAAGCTTGTATCCAAACATATTATTACTGGCTAATTTAGTTTGTTATGTCAATATGGCTTTGTTTACACAAACAATGATATATTTGTCTCTATTTTCTTTACGTTCAATTGTCATAAACATCCAACTCTGACAAAGAAAATTACTTTGGCTAATATTATTCCCAAGGAACATCAAAACATAACAAGTTTTTTTTTTGTTATTCATATCAAACAAATAATAAATGTCTCATACATTCATATTGGTGTACAACATTGAGCAACATGCATGATTTTAAATGTTTTTTCTTGTATTTAAAAATAAAAAGTATCCCTAACTGAACCTTCGTTAGCATTGTACATATTTATTATTTGTGTAAAGTATTTGCATGTTTTTTATTTTCTTAAAATGTCATATTTTTATTGCATGTTAGTTAACTGATATAACAGTGTATTATAAAAAAAATCCATTGCTGTGTTGTTTTAGGCATATATATTCCTATACATAAATTATGGTTAGAAATGGCATCAAATGAATTCATTTACACTTACACAAAAATTATAATATTTTGAACTTTTTTGTACCTAGTAATTCCTAATACTTTGTAATTTTTTTTTTAAATAAATCAATGTCTAGATTCAGTTAATTTACAAAAGTTTATATATAAGGCAGGGTAATACTTTAAAATTAATTTGTTGCTATTTGAAAATGCTTAATACGTATACTGCTTGAAATTTGTTTCCTCAGTGTTGTTCCAAATACAAAAATATTGAATTTACGTGCAAATCATTGCAATATCTATTATATGCAGGTGCAAATATATGACTAGTTAACAAATTGCTTTTAAAATCCATCATGGCAAGTAAACTAATTAGTGTTGTCACTGTATTTTTTCAGGCCACGGAACCGCTGGACTTCTCGTTCAATGCCCAGTACGAGCCGGACTTCAAGTTCTACGATAAGACTCTTTTAGACTCAGTGAAGCGGGGGGATCCCGAGTCTCATATATTTTTTAGACTGCTAGCTTTATGTCACACTGTTATGCCGGACGAGAAGAGCGGCAGACTCGAGTATCAGGTAAAAATGCCTTTTTATTGCTTCTACACGCTGAGCGTGACTTAAGATTCTAAGGTGTGTTGCAATGCCTAAATGTATAGTCTGTGTTAATTTAATATCTCTGTCGTTTCCAGGCGCAATCACCTGATGAATCAGGTCTCGTGTCTGCAGCTAGGAATTGATTCTAAGGCGTGTTGCAATGCCTAAATGTATTGTCTGTGTTAATTTAATATCTCTGTCGTTTCCAGGCGCAATCACCTGACGAATCAGCTCTCGTGTCTGCAGCTAGGAATTGATTCTAAGGCGTGTTGCAATCCCTAAATGTATTGTCTGTGTTAATTTAATATCTCTGTCGTTTCCAGGCGCAGTCACCTGACGAATCAGCTCTCGTGTCTGCAGCTAGGAATTTTGGTTTTGTATTTAAGGAAAGATCTCCTAATAGTATTACTATTGAAGTTATGGGTGAAACAGAGGTAAGTTGAGCATTGTTTTAAGTTATTATAATCGAAACAAATTATTCAGAAAATATTTTTTTATATATAATGTTGATTTTTCTCTCCGTTGCAGGTTTACGAACTGTTATGTATTTTGGATTTTAATAATGTAAGAAAAAGAATGTCTGTAATCTTGAGGAAGGACGGACAACTTAGGTTATACTCAAAAGGTGCTGATAATGTAATATATGAAAGGCTGAAACCCAACCAAGACGAAATAAAGGCTAAAACATTAGAACATTTAAATGTAAGTCAAATCTTTTTTACTCTTTCTACGAGAAATTTCAAAGAAAATATGAAATGGTGATTTTTTTTAACTAAATAGGTAAAAAAATTTCAACTGGTTACTGACTATCTTTCAATAGTCTCTTCTCTTGACAATTTTTAAACAATAACTCAGTCTTGAGGTATATTATTGTTGTAACACTTCTAGCTACATACTGTATCTGAGCATTAAGGTTAAATGGTAACTCCAAGTTCGTTGACCCCTCCTGGATATTAATGCGCTTCATTTTGTCTTATAAATTTCCTTATAGTCTTTGATATATATTGATACTACATTGGCTTTTTTAAAACAACGAGTGGGCATCTAAAGAATATCAACTTAATTTTACTATCACAACTTTGTGTGTAAACCTGTTTCATCTATATTATGATTATTTATACCTGTAGAAGTTAATTTAATTACCCCTTTTCTGCAGCTGGTCAGGTCATCCTCTTCTGAACTCTACTGTTGTGTCAACTATCTTGAAAATTTCCCCTTAACTTCAGCATATTGGGGCCACTGACTTCTCGAATTCAGTGAATTCGGTGCAGTGTCATCATAAAGATTGTACTACTGCATGTGTATTGGATCAGCGAGTTTATACCCATAATTAATTAAGTATCTCCATTCCCCCTTCAATGGGCATTTCAATCTGTAACGGAACCTGTTGTTGTGTTGTAGAAATTTGCTGGCGAAGGGCTGCGGACATTGGTCCTAGCGTGGAGACCTCTGGACGAGGCCTACTTCTCAGACTGGAAGCACCGGCACCAGCAGGCCGCTCTTGCCATTCACGCTCGGGATGACCAGCTCGATGCCATCTACGAGGAAATAGAGAAGGATCTCATACTCATTGGTCAGTTTAAAATCTCTCTCAAAGTTATCAACGACGTCATCTCTGAAGATATTGAGAAGGATCTCATACTCATTGATAAGTTTGAAATTTCCCTAAAATCTGTTGAACGATTCATCGGTTTCAGAAGACACAAACATATTTAAAAAAATTGATCTAATTTCTGTTTGGTTTTTATCGCAGGTGTAACGGCTATTGAAGACAAATTACAGGATGGTGTGCCCCAGACGATAGCCAATCTAGGAATGGCTGGTATAAAGATCTGGGTTCTAACTGGAGATAAACAAGGTAATAAATTCATAATATACTTGGTCTACTTCATAAACCACGCAAGTGGACAATGAAGAAATGGGGATGCCTAAGGAAGACATACATAGTATTATCAAGTGAATCAAGTAGTTGAGTCAGGTAACGTCAGCAGAAGATTATATATGAATGTGACAGGAGTGTATTTTACTTTAAACGAGTTGTTTATTGATTGTTCTTTGTAATATTTCAGAGACAGCCATCAACATAGGATATTCCTGCCAACTGCTGACAGACGACATGGTGGAGGTGTTTATAGTGGATGGAATAACTCACCAAGAAGTGGAACAACAACTAGACAAGTTTAGGGACTCCGTTCGAGTGGTTAACACTTATCAACCCCAAGGTAATACGTAACTTATAATTGTGTTATCCCCCATGTTTCACCTTATTCCCTTGACAGTAGTTTAGTCCCTTTAATAAAGTTCACCAGGGTGTCATTGAGTATTTGGCCATGTCTCCTGGTCTCAAAGGCATAACACGCATTGTGTAATCGGGTTATGCAGAACCGTATAAACTTTGTGCTATCTCCCACGTTTCACCTAATTCCTTTGACAGTCTTTCCCAGTTCTTTTAATGACCCTCACTCAATGGAGTTTGGCTGTCTCCTGTCAGAAACAGATATGTCTGAGTCTTCTTCTTATCAAGGTGGGTCATTGGGACCATAGAATTGGCAGCAATTTCTAAGTTCTTGTGCTTTCCACACACATGTGATCTCCTGAGGTGACAGTATCCTGTATTTAGTCCTACTAGATCTCTCAATGAGTCGCCTGTCTCATATTGCTTTATTAAATTCGGTCTTTGTAAGCCAGTGTGTGTGACTGATGATTATTTACTTGTAGGTCCAGTCCCATTGAGCACCGCCACTAATAACCACACGGACGGCGGTATTGAAAATGGCAACGGCAACGGCATATCCTCCCACAGCTCCAACCTACACCCGGCCAACAACACGGCGGGCACCTCAGGCATGGGCACCCCCCTGGGGGACGGCATCCTCATGGCGGACCACCCCTCCTCCCCCACCGGACCCCCCACTGGACCCCCCACCGGGCCCCCCTCTGGGCCTCCCACCGGGGACTCCTTCTCCCGGGACGCCAGCGTCAAAGTCAATACCGCCCCTGCCATTTCAATTGTCACATTTAGGTGGGAAAATAATATAGACCAACCCGTCTCACAGTCTACAAGGTAGAGAGATAAAGAGCTCATTTTATCCCGTTTTTTTTATTTTATTCCTCATTACTGTTTATTTTTTAAATCTATTCCTCTATATGTAGGCTTTTTATCTTACATATTATTATTATTATTATACTTTTCCATCTTTATTTGTCATCTTGCAAGCATATTATTATTTATCTTGTCAGTTATTTGCAATTTTTAATCTTATCAAGGAATCAGGGGCATTCAGTCGCTAGGGACTGTAAAGCCGTGTACCCTAAGAAACGAGGAAGGAAACTAAATTCCCATAAAATCATTAAAAAAACTGTTCATTTATAGAAAATCATCACTTCTTTTTCATAAATTTGTGGAAATTTATTTTCCTTCTTATTTTTTTAAGATATTTACAGCTTCAATGGACTGCACGCCCCTGCAAGGAATATATAATAAAAAAAATTTAAAGTTAAGATTTTATACATTTTATGATATTAAAAGCACAGGTAAAATAGTTGGTAGGCACACAATTTTTTAATGCTAAGTATTTGCCAATAAATTTAAAATATATTGCACCGGAGAAAACTCTTTTAAAATAATTTTCTTATCAACAGACATGAAATATTTTAAAGTGGATATTATAATAATATGTACTATTATATCTTTAAAATCGTTGTATCCCTATGTCACATCTTCTTCATTTCATATAAATGTTTGTTGTTAATCATCTACTCTCATCAAAATCATATTTTATAAAACTATTTAAGTTTTGTTTTCTCTGCTTTATACCTCTCTTCCTTAGTATATGCTCTTTCTCTCTCTAACCTGCCAATCAATATGTTAGATACCTTTTGTGTCTTGTGATTATTATTTTTGAAAATTATAATTTTTTACAAAATTATAATGGACTGAAAGAAAAGAATGATAGCATTTTCACAAAATAAAAACCTTACGCAGAAACCATAGTGTTTTGGATAAGAACAAGGTGTGCGAAATTTGGAAATATTTATTTTCAATTAATCAGAAAAACATATTTAGTTGCTGAAAATATTTTGTGGAATTTTTTTTTTTTAAATAAATCTTTAATTATGGCAACACGTAAAGTTTACAATTTGAAAGCACATTTTTAGATTTGTGAGTGAAGCTTTCAAAAATGATGCGAACATTTTAATAGTATGCTTCATATTACCTATTTAAGTTTTTAGTTGTCGTGATGACTTTTTATGAATACCATTTTGTCCATTTATTTTTGCAGCTGGTGTGCTTTCGTATGCATATACTGATTTTATTTTGCTCAATAAGAGAATTATTTTGCAAAATATCGTGAACTTTTACATTTGTGTTGCATTTGAACCTAGGTTACTGGGGAGATTTGCATATTTGATACGTTGTGAACTCTCTTCAGTTGAACTAGATATTTGTTGCAATTGATTCAAATGTGCTTACGTGACCTCAATGTTTGAATAATAACTTAATTCTGAAAGGTAATAGGTTTTTTCAAATGAGGTGTGGAGATACGAAGATGGCAGTGTCAAGCAAAATTAATTGAGTTAAATATGGGGTTATCAAATTGTCCAGAAATTATCGCATTATTTAAATATTGAAGATAGCTTTTTTTAAAATTATGATGGAACTAGTAGTATCTCAAAAAATGCATTAATTATAAAAATCTATTATTATCTATGGATGATGTTTCACAATTTAACAATCAAGTTTTCAAAAACAAGTATAAATTGAAAATGTTTTTGTTTACCGATAATTGCCATATTTGTTTCTATACACCACACTGTACAAGTTTTCCAAATTTGCAGTTTAATTTTTGTGGGGAATATTTTTTGTAAGTCCGGGTGGTGGAAGGAAATTAAACACTCAAAAATATAAATTTTTGATGAATGCATGCATTATTAAGTTGGTATTAGCAATCATACATTACATATAAAGTTTCCTAAATCTTCAACCGTGGTGCAATGACCATCTGTGATTAACGCAAAAATTATTTTCATACTAAAATGTTAAATGTCCAAATGTGGACCCTTTGAATGTAAATAAATTCAAAGGGGCGGAGCACGGACTGAGGCCCGTGAACTTATCACTGTACCCTTGATTATTTTGAAAATTATAAAGTATTTTCAAAGGCCAAATGAAAGATTTGTAACGGTATTGGGATAATCAGAAATTTGTCTTAAAAAATATTTGATCTTTTTTCATAGCCGAGTTACAACAATCAACTTGGTTTTTGTATGTGTACTTGTATTTGTTAATATATTGAGAATGTTTTGTGCAAGCAGTACGGAGTATAATTATTCTGGAGCGAATGCAGAAAATGCCGATGTTGGTGCCGATGAAGGGAATGGCTTTGCCATCGTCGTGAACGGACATTCTCTGGTGCATTGTTTACATCCTCAGCTCGAGCAAAGGTAAGAAGCCATGCTAAACTTACATAATAAAATTCATATCATGATAGCGATTCACAAATAAACACTCTTGTTGTCCAGAAAGGGAGACCGATTCCGGTTCTTTTTAAGGATAAGGCATTGTCCTTATCCTTAGGCTTAAAAACTTTTTGCTTAACCGTAGTTCCGGTTCTCTCGGATGGCAGCTGTCATTCAGCGAATGACATTCTTTAAAAATATCAATATTTGCATAGTTTTAACATAAGAAAAACTCAATATTATTGTAAGTATTAATTTTAAACATTGTTAGTAGGTCATTTGTCACATAATAATGCTATTTAAATAACCGAATTCACGAAATTGCGATGTTTCCAATGTACCTATGCCAAAAGCCCGAAATGCCAGATAAAAGTGCTTTAAATTCTAAAAAAATATAATAAACTGCAAGTGTAAAGTAAGTAATAATAAACTATGCGTATTAAGTATGTGTGATGCACCTATAGTCTTTAATAATACTATGATAATTAGACAACAAACTCCTTTAAAAATGTGTTGTCATCGACATGTATTCAGAATCACAGTTAAGCAAAATGTCTTTAACCCTAAAGATAAGGACAATGCTTTATCCTTTCTTTTTTCCTTACATTTCCTACGGCTTTTAAATTATTTTCTTTCCTTATTCCATCTACATAGTTTATTACAGATATATTTGTAATTTACAACCGCCAGACTGGACACATGCGCGTGTTTGTTGTGGTGGTCGATTAGTTGGATAATAATAATAATAATAGTAATTGGATGATTTGTATAGCTCCTTTTTTGTGAAGAATCACCTCAAGGGCACTGTACAAATATTACTTCTTACTCTTTATCTAATTATGTACAAACAGATACCGAAAAACATATTTACCTGGCAGGTCGATCAGATGAACACAATTTTATTAGAAAATTTAAGTACAGAGACAATAGTTTTACAGTTGCTATTTTATCCTCCTTTTCTATTGATGTTACATTTATTAGAAGATTGGTGGCACAAGAAGAGTCGATTTATTGAAATATTTATAATTTTAGGACTGGAAAATATTTATAAAATGACCTTAAAAAGCGTAAGAAGCTTTTAATAGATATTAACATTTTTTATTTATTTTTACACTTTTAGTTATTTACAGTGTTGCGGGCTGTGGACGCATTTGCACACCGATGCGTGAATTTTTAAACTTTTTCTATTTAATGACTTTACGTAAGCACTAACCGGCTAGGCCTAGTTAAGCAATTTACGGGTGCATTTCTTCAATTTATGGATACAATTGGATATTATTAGTATTGATTATTACTATTTATTAGTCTTTCCACCCACTACAGCTGTTGCGTGTGCCATCCGATGTGGCAGCTTCCTGTTAATCATCTATCTATTTCCCTCTATCAATATAGACCAATAGCTTGGCTCATTTGGGGCTTGCTCTTTAGATTGACATTGTTGAAGTTTGATGCAATTATTCCAGGTTTCTTGATCTCACAATGTCTTGCCGTTCTGTCATATGCTGCCGGGTGACCCCCTTGCAGAAGGCCATGGTGGTAGAAATGATAAAGAAGAATAAGAAAGCTGTTACCCTAGCCATTGGGGATGGCGCCAATGATGTTTCCATGATCAAAGGTAATGACTTTGTACTAATATCAGTTAATTGTTACTTGCTTCTACAGTAGAACCCCGATAATTCGAAAAAACTAAAAATTCTTAATTCGAAATTTATATTGATCTGTCTGTGCCCAAAAATTTGTCCGTTTAATTTGAAAAAAATCGATTTGTGCGAAAAACATAGAATTTCGTAAATGTGAATCTGACAAGCCAGCCGTGGAGAAAAATTGCGGTAAAAATTCGATTTATCCAGTTAGATATCGTCCTAATATGTATTATTATTTCATGATTCTGAATCAGAAATGCCGGCTGCGTCAGTAATCAGTCTCGATTTTTCAATTAACACATAAATACATTGTATTTTTAGAAATTTGCTTTGAATATTTGAATTTGAAGGCCCGGCCACGATTGTTATTGACTGTGAATATTTGATTTACACCATGGGTTCCCAAACTTTTTTCCCCGTCGACCCCTTTTCCGTTATTTAAATTTTCCGTGGACCCCCCTTCCCCAGCCTGTTTGTCCAAAACTTTGGTACAATACTGAATAAGTGGTATTTATTCACTGCGCAATGCATTGCTGCTGGTATGTAAATTTGTAAAAACTGTAAGTGCGCAGTAGGCTTATCGAGCAAAACTTACTATGGTGCATTACTATCCGTGCAGTTTAAATTTTTCTTTTTTTTTTCTCCCTGCCATAGACCCTCTGCAAATCTACATGGACCCCTAAGGGTCCGTATGAACCACTTTGGTAACCTATGATTTACATGGAAATAATGTAGTATTTTCACGAATTTACTTTGAGTATATGAATTTGAAGAGCCGGCCACGTCGGTTATCGACCGCGAAAATTCGATTTAAACAGAAATGATGTTCATTTTTACGAATTTTCTTTGAGTATCTGAATTTGAAAGGCCGGCCGTGTCGGTTATCGACGCTTGAGTTCAAAATTAAATAATGAATGCCGGAAATAATTCCCTTGGCAGTTTTATAGAGTTACAAATGTCGCAATAGAGAGGCCTTCGAATCATGAGAAAGGGGAAGTCAAGTTAGGAACAACAGAATAATATCTGTAAATATAAACACTGTTTGAGTGTCTAATGCAGGGAAACAGAGACAAAACATACAATATGAAACTTTTTGCCGTACCTCTGACTCAAGACAGGTACCCCCTTGGGGACAAATGTCCAGTGAGACAAGTCCCCTTCACTGTAAACCCGCTCATGGCTGTATACATTTTAAACATAAGCCGACTTGTATATAAACCCGGTGTACTCGTATATATTACATAAGGTTGGAATAAAGAATAACTTCACTTAAAACCACGTCATAGGTATAGGTAAACTGACCTTATGCCCGGTTTAAATATATCAATGTTGAACCAGGACGTAAGAATCTAATAAGTGTAATTTCCATTAAATGTGTTCATAACATTCATTATTATACTGTGAATTGGGATGGTGGAATAATAGTCGATAGACTGTAATTAAGGGCCAGCACTCACAAATGGCCCTAAACATCTCTTCATAGTTTGCTAACTCAAGCAATACTACTATAATGATGTATCTATAAATTCTGCATAGGTAGTTAGGAAAATGTATAAGGTTTCTGTATGTCTGAAAATAGGTACAGCTTGAAGTGAAGGCAATGTAGAACATTTTACCTAAAATTCCAGTACGTATTTCATATAGAATTTAAAATATTATAGTGCGAAGACTTTTATATTTTAAAACCTTATATATTTACCTAACTACCCGTATATAATTTGCAGATAAATAATTGATAGTATTTCTTGCGTTAGCAGACTACAAAGTGTGTATTTTTGGATGCCAACCGTTAACACTATGTATTATCTCGGGTAACAGGTGATGAAGAAGAGACATTGGACAACCATTCACACTCTTTTATAGTCCTTCTCACTCTCTCATGCCGTCACTTTCATACTGAATGTCAATCGCACAGTCGAAGCAAAGTAAAATTCCCCGCTTAAGAGATTAATAAACCTGCCAAGTCAATCTACTACATTTGTATGTGTATGTATTCTAGCTGCCCACATAGGCGTAGGCATTTCAGGCCAGGAGGGTTTGCAGGCAGTCCTGGCCAGCGACTACTCCATCGCCCAGTTCCGCTTCCTGGAGAGACTGCTCCTGGTGCACGGCCGCTGGTCCTACTACCGCATGTGCAAGTTCCTCAGCTACTTCTTCTACAAGAACTTTGCATTTACACTGTGCCATTTTTGGTTTGCATTTTTTTGCGGCTTCAGTGCACAGGTAAGTCACACAAATTTTTACCATCTCTTGTAGTTGTTCCATCTTAACACACTTTATGTGGACTCTTATTAATACTAGGATCCCATTTGAAAAAAAAGTTTTTTTTCTATGTGTTTGCAAATAATGCTTTTTTTTTTTTTTCTTAAAATTTTTTAATTAACGGTAAAGATAAAGAAGACAGTTTAGGCCACTCAGGCATTTATTCACTTCATTGTAATGATTGCCCGGCGTTCTATGTAGGCAAAACGTCGCGTAATGTTAATATCCGTGTAAAAGAACACTTAAGATGTCTAAATAATAATGGTTTCTCCGAATTTGCTAACCATCTCTTAGAAACAGACCACACATTCGATAAAAATACAGGCACTAGTTTACTGCATAAAAATGTAACCGGCATTCGACTAGATAACTTAGAAGCATTAGAAATAAGGAAAGCCAAAAACACTAATAGTAGACTCATAAATAATCAAATAAATTTAAATAAAAGTCCAATCCTTAAATTATTCCCAATAAACAAAGTACATTCCCTTCCCGGTCAGCAGGTACCTGCTGATCTCCCACCCTTGGCCCTTCACTAGCCTGTTTGTATCAATCTATAACACATGTGCATCTTAGTTCATAGTTTAGTTGTATTCTGCCCTGAAGAAGCCACGGTAGTAGCGAAACCCGGTCGACTAAAGTATAAATAAAAGTGATGTAAAACAAAGTTATTGTTTTATTTTTTAAATTTTAATGCATATGTATTTATATTTGAATTTCACGCAAAGATCATAGGCCTTGAGGGAAATTATTTCCCTCAGGGCCCCCTGTGTGGAGTAAGTGTAAAAAAAAAAGAACTCATCCCTCACCCCTGCTATTATTACTATTATAATTATCTTTATTAATGATACTCTAATTTCAACAATGGATTTATTTTTCAAAAAGTTCGATTTTGAGTCGTATTCTCCCATATCTCGCTCTGGGGTCTATTACCGTGTCAACCGAATTTTGTGAAACGCGGACTACTTTCAACCAAAACCACCTAAATCTCAAGGCCGGGAAACTGAATCAAATCAGCCCCTTAACTTCTATGAGATATTGATTTTATTTAAAAAATATAATCTGACAATATTTGAAAGTCTCCTACTACCATCACTCTATGCGGAAAATGCTACTGACGTCATGATTGAGAACTTAGCCAGCCGAGGAATTGAACTCACGACGCCTCTGTGGGACCCAGACGCGATGCTCAGCAACTCAGCCACTGAATGTGAATGAAGCAAGGAGTGTACGCCAAGGCAGAGTGGTGTGGTGTTCTATTATTCATGTGAATAAATGGCCTCATGGTTTCTTTGTTGCCCTGAGCATTAAAAGTCGAATTTATCATTATGTACCATGTTATGGTTACTGTCATGTGATAAGTCTTATTTACCCAATTTAAATCCTTTTAGCGTAAAGGTGTGAGAAACATTGGAATGTGAATCTGTTTGTAATGAGTCGATGTTCCATGTTAGGTGATAAAATAACTTGTACCAAATTCTGATAAATTACTAAAACGAATTAACTGAGAATAAGAATTTCTTGTGTTCATTCAGAATGTCTAATGAACAACTAACCTCTATATCATCGCCCCAAAGCAACAGTGGGGTTCTGAGATTTTAGGACTTTTCAATTTCCATTTAATAATATAGTTAAATACGTAATTTACTATACCACTAAAAGGTTACTTCAGTTAATTTATTTGTGCTAGAACTCATTCACATCTAAAATACCCTATTTTTTATATTAACTCCACACAGGAGGCCCTGAGGAATATAATTTCCCTTAGGGCCTGTGTCATCCTTGAGGATGCTGTGTGCAGTGCCAGATCTGCCATACATACTGTGCAAAAAACAGAGGCGCAATCTCTGAAGGGGCACCGAAATTATTCCTTAAATCATTTTAAGATTACCCATAATGTGTTAATTTTTTTTGTGTTTAATTCGTAGAACTCCATTTAATTTTTTTTTTTAATTTTATGTAAATCAAATTTAATAATGTTATTATTAAGTTCTGCAAGTACAGTAAAACCCCTATTTTACGTTTTTCAAGGGACTGAAAAAAAAAACTTAAATGGAGGGAAAATGTAAATCGGGGGAAATGAAAAAAAACTTTTTTTAAAAATAATCTTTGTTAATTTTTTTGGTTGAAAAAACAATACATATTTTATTTTAAAAAAAAAAAAAATCATGTAGGTAAATAGGTTGAGTATTGAAAAAAAACATTAAATTTTTTTTTATTAAAATATTTGTTGAATTTTTTTGTATTGAAAAAATATTTCATATATTATTAAAAAAATCGTGTAGATTAGTTTGTTTAATTTTTTTTTCTGTAATTCTTTTTCAATTGTATATATACATTTAAAAGTTTCGTTTTGAACGCCACAAATGTGACAACTGCGCCGGCGCATTGTCATGTGCGCGTCCAATCACGGCACAGATAGCTAAAATTGAAAGTGGGCGGCCAATCACGGCGTTTCGCGCCGTACGGCCGACCAATCACGGCACGACAGATAAACATGTGTCTTCTGCGCCGACTCATTGTCAAGCGCGCGTAAATCACACATTTTGAATATTTTCGACGTAAATTGCGGGAAAAAAACGTAAAAATCGGGTAATAAATGTACTAAAATACATCGGGACTGAAATAATAACGCGTAATTGGTGGGAAAACGTTAAATCCGGGGACGTAAAATACGGGTTTCACTGTATTTAAAAAAAAAAACCTATAATGTGCAATAATTTCCCATAATGTGGAATAATTGTCTTCTATTGCACTAGCAATATTATAACTCGTCTCTAGGTCTCTGGGGCACAGAAGTGTGCACTAAACGATAGTCAAAAAATGTATGTAAAAGTTTTTTGAAACGGAATTTTTTTACGAATGCATAGTTGGTAACATTATGGTATAATATTTTATATGTAATTGATATATTTATTATATATAATATAGGTTTTTAGGTTCTTAGTTTGTGTTTAAAAAAAAAAACTAACCTAAAAGTGAGACAGTTCTGGATATTTACCTTTTTTAGTGTGGGGGGAGAGGGGAGGGTGCAATCAGTACCTACTAGACAGGGTGTGAGATAGATATCGTGGAACCAGCCCTGGCTGTGTGGAGGGTCTTTTTAAGGAGGGAAAGGAGTGAACATGGGTCTTGAAGAGATTTGTTAATTGTAGATATTTGTTATTTTGGAACTACAAAATTTCATTACTATGGCAACACAAACCTACTCACTTCGTTTTTGAAATGTGTTCTTCAGATTCAAATGTTTTCACATATTCGCTTTTGACAGTTTGTTTTAAAGAAACAATCAAAACATCGTAATTAATTTTTTCACTTCTTTTTAAAAATGTATAATTTTGATCTGTGTATTTGATTTATTTTTTATTTATATAACATCTATTAGATGATTATTTCGATACATACATTTGAAAAAATCGCCTTTCCATGTAATTATCTTCCTTGCAAAGCGTTAAATAATGAAAAAAGTTAGAACATAAAATTATCTTAGAATATGATGTAGAATCATCTCCTTACGGAACGTACCACTAATTTCTGAAAACCATTTGGTTAAAGCAAAAAGTTTGCATTTGGACCATTGTGCTTTTTTTATAAATTACTATCATATTCTTATAAGCCATCTTGGTGATACCATTTAAAATATTTTAAACAATCGCAGCGCCCCTTTTTTTTTCTACTATTAAATGTTAGATTGTAGCTTGTAAGCCAAAGTGAAAGTAAACCAGGCAATACATATGTGGTGTTCACATAAAAACAATAAAGAATTGTACTTTATTCCAGACTGTGTTTGACCCCATGTTCATCTCGGTGTACAACCTATTCTACACGTCTCTGCCTGTGCTGGCTCTGGGTGTGTTTGAGCAGGACGTGTCAGACAAGAACTCACTGCTCTACCCGAAGCTCTACACGCCCGGCCTCACCAGTTCTCTGTTCAACAAGACTGAATTCATGAAGAGTGCGCTGCACGGATGCTATACGTCTCTGGTGCTTTTCTTACTGCCATATGGTGAGTTGACTTATTTTATAGGTATCGACGATGGACGAGGGGTCAACCTACAATTAATAATAAATATGAGAATAGGATTATAAAATCCTAAAATATGTTGTGGCAGATGCTAATGCTCAGTTGACAGCCGTACTCGCGTCTGTATTGTGCTGCACAGTGTAATGTGAATACTCGCGTCTATATACTTTTTTTTTTACATGAATACCGCACAAGAGTCCCAACTGCTCCCAACCGTCTGGAGCCAGTGAGACTATGGCATCCCCAATTGGGGAATGTTGTGAGGCTGAAAGTGTTGAGGAGGGGAAGGAGAGGGGAAGATCTGGTCACCAAACACGGCTAAAAGCCATTTCAAGCAACGTTTCAATTAAGTACTGTTCTACACTATGCGTGGCTGGTAGATGTGAATAGACTTTAATAATATTTTGTTCTTCCAGGTACCTACAAGGACGGTTTAGCCCCCGATGGCCGAATATTATCAGATCACATGTTACTGGGGAGTGTTGTAGCCACTATTCTAGTTTTAGACAATACCACCCAGGTAAATCTCCTTTTTGTATCATAACAAACTTTTTTAATTAAATGATTATTTTTGCACCACTATGGACAGGTTATATCCACCTCATTTTATTTTTAGTATGATCAATCACCATTCATTAGACACTTTTTTTTTCTAAGTAATGAATCAATAAATAAGTCATTTTGTATTATCTAACACTTAAGGATGTTATCTCAATTTTTTGTATATCTCAAATTAATTATAATGTGTACAAATTGTTAGAAAAAAAAATATTACACATATATTGTCGCTGTTCCGGCAGTAACATTAACGGTAATCAGTTGTCTATATTATTAATGTGTCAGAGATATTGAGTGATAATTTTGTCGTTGTTTTCTTTTAGATTGCATTAGATACAACCTACTGGACTGTGTTCAACCACATAACAATCTGGGGATCTCTGCTGTCCTACTTTGTTCTGGATTATTTTTATAATTATGTTATTGGAGGACCATACGTTGGTTCCCTGACTGTCGCTATGGGTCAGGCTACCTTTTGGTTCACCAGTGTATTAACAGTAAGTGCCGTGTCTTGTTTTATATATTTATTTAATTTCACCTCAATATTTACAGTACCCTTTTTTAATTAAAGGCCTCTGGTGTCCAGTTTTGAGCATAAACCTCCCTAAATGCACTCCACTACTGCAGAGCAGTGTTTAGTTGATCTTGTGTGTGCACTTCTAGCCCACATTGAAGCACAATATTCAGCTACTGAGTAGACAATCGTCGCTGTTTGCATCACAAACCCCAGCACTTGCATGGGAGTTGCTTAGGTGGAAGGCGGAAGCAACTCAACTATTGTTTTTGTTGCGTTTCCTTTTAATTTCCAGTCGGAAAAATATTTTTCCATGACAGTTAGGTTCCCACTTAGGTTATTTTCATTGGCATCAATTGGAATTTCTGCTGGATTGTTATAGCGATGTCATCTGCATAAATTAATTTTCTCCCTTTGGTTTCTGGAAGGTCCACTACAAAATGTTTGCTATGTTTTTCTCTAGCTTGATACAAGTCATGAATTATAAATATAATTGCAGGTAATATTTCTAATGGTTCCTGTGCTGGCGTGGCGCCTGTACGTGGTGGATGTGAGCCCCGGGCTGGCGGCGAGACTGCGGGTTCGGCAGCGGGCGGCGCGAGTTCGTTCTCGCCATTCTACGGATCCCCTGCGCGCGCCGTCCGCCCGGCGCGCTCGCCGCTCCCTGCGCTCAGGCTACGCCTTCGCTCACCAGGAGGGCTTCGGTCGCCTCATCACCTCTGGCAAAATCATGCGCAAACTGCCAAACGCCGACTTCAGCTTCCCCTCACTCGGAGGCAAGTTCACCAGCACGGGGAACAAGGAACGAGACAAGAACGACAAACCGGCTACCACCTCCGAATCTCCGCGTGCCCCGTGCCAAGATTCCGACACAATCAACTTATAAATACTCTTTGTTCGTGGATTGCTTATCACCAATCATTATACTTAGACTTACATGTCGCCAGGATCATCTTTTGAACTTGAATTTGGAAGAAGACCACTCATTTTACAGTTGGAAGTGCGACACTGTGACACGCTACCATTCTTTAATGCGTATGACAGTTGGTTATTGGGTAATTATTAATATTATTTGAGATGTGATTTAGTTTGTGACATGCGCGCACATTAAAGTTGTGTTTATTTTTTTTACGTGTAATGATGAAAACATAACATTTGTGAAAGTTTTATAAATCAATAGTGATAAAATAACGTGAGATATTTTTATTTTTTCTGCGAATGTTACGACGAACTATAATTAATGATTATGTATATTAGAAATTTAATTTTTAACCTTAAAGCCTTCTCGTTGTTAAAAAAATATATTAAATTTGATTTACATGTTGTAACGATGCATGGATGTTTTCTTCATCATTTTTGCCTAGCACAATAAGTGGAAACTACGTCCGTCTTATTTCTTTATCTACTTGAAACTATCCCATTAATGGTAATTTAACTTTTTTAGTTCAAACACATGCGACCAAAGATAGTAAGTTTTAGCACGTCAGCGAGTAGCCTCCAATCCTAGAAATACATGTTAGTTTTTCTTTTCAACTATATTTTGCTACTGCATACGTTTATTCTTGAATCTGTAAAGATTTTCTAATTTATTATCGTCCAAACTCAGGATCTGAATAAAATAAAATGTAAATTAGAATCGTCGAGTTTTGGATTAATTTGTTTGTAATAGCAACACCTTAGTTTATAATATTAGTTTTCAGATCCCTAGCGGATAAGTGCAACTTTACTATTATGTTTCCATATTGAACAAACCCATCAGAATTAGTTTGCAAACGTTTTTTAGGTTATTTAGGTATTAAATGTCTTTCAGTGGACCGCCTGTACTTATTAAGACAGTAAGATTATTTAGAATATATTTTATTCCTTTCTTACACAAAGATAGCTGATGTGCTTCAAATCCCTGAATTTTGCTTTTAAGTTGCTTTAGTTAAATCTTAAAAGAAAAGACGATGGGAAAGCAGTGGTGTCATATGGCAAATTCCTGCAAACCTTTCTCAGAAATGCAAATCGATAATACTGAAAAGTGATCTACTTATCAAGCTATTAAAGTTGACAAAGTAGGATTTAGCTATGTAACAACAGCAAACTGTTTGTTTTATCGACGCCACTGGAGAGAAATCGTAACCACATATTGATGTTTTGAAAAATCCAGAGGGTTTCCCGTGATTTAAATACATATGTATGTATCAAAGTTGGCGATGGAAAGACTAAGAAAGGCAATGTTTAGGGCTTTAGTTGTGTACAAGGGAGGGTTTCCTATGATTTAAATACACATTGTCATTGTTCCAACTCAACCTCTTATCTACAAAAACATATTTTCTTAGAAGATGAAAGTACATAACTGTCTGTATTCCTCATTTTAAAGCAATTCTTTTTTTTATTTAATCAATACATTACATATTTAAGTATTCATTCAATAAAAAAAGAATTGCTTTAAAATAAATTTAAAAAAAAACAGTTATGTACTTTCATCTCTTAAGAAAATAGGTTTTTGTAGATACGAGGTTGAGTTGGAACAGCGATGATATGTATTAAAGTTGGCGATGGAAAGATTAAGAAAGGCAATGTTTAGGGCTTGAGTTATGTACGAGGTATTGATGGAAGTTAGGGATTGAATGTGCATAAGGTATTGATGCAAATGTTAAGAATTGAGTATGTACGAATTATTGAGATATTGATGGGAATGTTGGGGTTTGTGTTGAGTATGAGATATTGATGGGAATGTTGGGGTTTGTGTTGAGTATGAGGTACATATTGAGTTGTGTCCGAGGTATCAATAGGAATGTTGAGGTATGCATGAGGTATTGATGAAATTAGGGATTGAGTTGGGTTCAAGGTATCAATGGAAATGTTGAGAATTGAGTGTGCACGAGGTGTCGATGGAAATGTTAAGGATTGAATGTGTATGAGGTATCGATAGGAATGTTGAGGATTGAGTGTGCACGACGTATCGATGTGAATGTCAGGGATCGAGTGTGTATGCGATGCGGTATGGTATTGGTTGTTTGGCACATTTCTAGAGTATTACATGTAATGTTGAAATAATACCATATTTTGATATGGTTTGCAAACACCTAACTCAAATTGTGATATTAAGTATTTATAATACCTAAAGTAAGATAAGGTGTAAATAAAGTAACAGGAAATGTCTAACCAAGAAGGTTTACAGATTGGCTTTGAAGTGTACTATTATTATTGTAGCTAAATATTATTTTATTATACATATGTAGTCTCTTATTATTATTAAAAATATACGTATGCCAAGCATTAAAGTTATCAACAAAATACTTATTTTTTGCAAAGCATGGATCACTGAAATAGAGAGAATAATGATAGGAAGTTTATATTTACGCTATGTATTCCTTCTTCTGTTTCCAGCTCTATTTGGTATTGTAATACACACATAGTGCAGTCTCAGTTAATCATTCCCAATGTGATTATGTTCCCGCTTGTATTAAAACTTTTAAGCAGTCAATCATTTTGCTAATGCGCCCGTATTTATTCTTCGGGTTTAAAAAATATCATTGAGTCTTCACTGTATTATTTCTACATAAGTAATTACAAATGAATTATCTAACACAGGAATTTATTTTTAAATCTTTTAATACACTAAATTTTTTCACTGATTATAATGATTTTCCTGTTTCACCTTTTTATTAGGAGGAAATCATTGTTTTCTTGCAAAATGTTTTCAATATATATATATATATATTGTACCGTCTGTTATTATTACAGAATCCGATCCTTACAGTTATAATGCAATATTTTACATTTCTAGCACTTAACATAAACAATCCGGACATTTTTATGACAATCACAAAATCATATGAATACAACCGTCTTTAATTGATCGAGTCCTTTATTCTAAGATAAAACTGAAAACTGTAACCTTTGTTCGCATAATTATTGTTTAAACTATAACTAAAATAAAATACAGAATCTCATTACAAATTATCCGGGATGTATTCAGTATATCAAAATATATATAAAGTTAGTTTTGCGAGTACCAATATTACTACTCATCCCCTGGCATTTCAGTTCTATTTATTTGAATTAGTTTGGGAGAAGATTTTAGGGTCACCGAGTTCAAAGTTCATTGCAAATGATATTTTATTAGAATTGATTAGTTTGAACTAAAATTTTTCTCTATTGTCGAGTCACAATAATTCAAATCATATTTTTCAAAAATCTAAATTAAAATTTAATTCATTTCAGCCGAGTGAAAAGTTGACAACAATTTAAAGAACACTTGCAGTGTATTGCATCTTGTACTTTATGATACGGTTATAGGAACCCGCCCTTCAGTTTGTATGATATGATATGGTTTTTGTAAAGATTCCTAATTTTGTTACTGTAATACAATATTATATTGATGAGACTTCAACACTCATCCCCTTTATTTTGTTAGTAATTTATATGTTGTTGACTGGCTGTGAGGAGACGCCATCTATGGAACTATATGTTGGGTGATTTGGGCATTTAAAGTAATTGGTAATAAAAACTAATCTACAAACAAGTTAGTTGGTGCCATTTCGCAGCAAGAACCAACAGAATTTTCTTTTAAAATGTATTATTTTTTTTTTAAATTGATGTGAACATTATTTTGTATTCAAAGGAGTGATAAAATTATTAAATTTATTTTTGTTTTTAATGTGATTAACAAGATAAAAGCATTTCAGTATTATTTGAAGTTAAAAAACTATTTAATTTACAGTATTACTTTCACATTCTGATGTTTGAGGTTCCATATTATAATGCATAACATTAAATACATAAAAATTGCATTGAAATTGGTGCCTGAAATTAAAAAAAATGTATTTTATTAAGCTTTGTTATTGGTGTTGTAACTTTTTGTATTATTTTTGCAAAATGATTGCGCTACGAAGTATGTGTACGGATGAAGAATAGTAGTTATTGCAGATACTTCTACTTTATCAAATCTTAAATGTGTCAACGTAATAATGTACAATTATAAGTCGAATAAAACTTTTCTTTACAGGCCTATTTAAGTAAAATATTTATGTTCACCAAAACATGTCCTTTCTTTAAGTCCACATTAAAATAGGATGTGTTTTTAAATATTGTTACCACCATTAGGTCAGGATTTGGTTAAAATATAACTATTTTTGTATTATAGATGTAAATATAAACACGGACAAGTTAATGGGGGATTTCCGACTCTACAATAATTCCCAGAGAGCTTGCAGCTTGCAGCTTACAGCTTGCAACTTACAGCTTGCAGCTTGCTTGCTGCGTTTTGGATTGATACTATCTCGGGAAAAACTAATCCTAGATTAACTTGGCCGTGATTTGTAAACAAATTTTATTGCATAAATGTTATACATAACTAGATTTTTTATTTAATAAGTGTTGTTTCTTTTTTGTAAAATTCAAATACATATGTATAAAGAACTATATTAGAATATTTAAAAATTATCAGGATATATTTGTATGATAATATTTTGCCTTAAAACAATATTTATGTTTGAATACTACACTCTTTTAGATATTTGTATTCAAGTCGGTCCAAATATTGAGATGCTGGAATGGCCTGGTCAAGTCTTCTCCTCTCAGCGTGTCCAATACGTGTTCACATATTAATATTATTATCCAGTCTGTGTAGCTCCAGGCCCATTGTGCTGTCTCCATATTTCTTTAGATAAACTTCACCTTATTATTAGAGTATGCATCTATATCCTGGAATACTGCATGCCTCACTACTACGGTGGCAGGCCTGCCACCTTGCTTTGGTTGATTGATATTCCCATGGCTTTATTAACTTCATATGTTTTTTATTATTTGTTTCATATTAATTCCTCACTTACTTTTTTATATGCATTTATTGAGATATTTGAGTCATCAATCTAACTGTAAATGTTATTTTTTTCGTGCCTATAATTAGTCAACAAAAACCACTCGGTAAATACTTACATTACTATTTATTCTATGCAGCTGAGGGGACATAGATAAAATTAAAAACCAAAAAGGCCGATTTTGTTTAAAGTGAGGTTAACTTTAACCGGTTTGCTTCTCAGAATAACTGTGCAACCCTTCAATCTAAAAATGATAGCTTGATTCCAGGTCTTGTCAGATAATCTCTTTGTGTATATTATTAATAACATTCTGTTTAATAATAATAGTTACAGTAAACTGGGCCTTGAATCGTGCTTCAAAGACATAGTTAAACTGGCGGTTAAATTTAACCTTTAGTTGAGCAACCAGGAATAGAAGTCTTTACCAACATGAACAATGTGCTTAAAAATTAAAATATTGAATGCTTAGATAAATTAAAATAATATTAGCACTATTTCAGCCTGATAAGAGTGTAGTACGGACGTGATAATTGTTAATTTCATGTAAAATGGTAACATTTAATAATTTTCAATGATTAAAATTGAACGTCACAGTTGACCATGTGATATTTTTTATCAAATGCTGTTTTATTTACAAAAACTCATAACATAAATACATTTACATTTCTTCTAGGAATACTTAAAATTGTAACCTTTTGGCTAATGAAGCTCCTTCTACGTTATCTAACAACTTTCTCTTGAGGGACGGCTTCTGTAAATCAGATTCTCTGATGGTGGAGGGAAGGGGCAGCTTGACTCCGATGGTTGGCGCTGGTTTATTACTGCAAACAAGAATCCAACGATTACAGGAGAAACTGAACAATTTACCAAGGTTTTAAATGATAACACTAAGATAGCTCATAGGAAAATGAAAGTAAGTTGTAAAAAGCAAAATGATTCAAGTGCATATTTTTTACTTAATTTATTATTTAACATTTTGTGAGGAATATAATCATACGGAAATGCGATATTTATGTATTTCTAAAAGGTATGTATCAAAATACCCATTTATTAGATTTTAAGCGAATCAAAATAAAACAAAATCTAATTCACAGATCAAAATTATAAATTTTAAAAACGTAAATCGAGTTATGTTGTTTTGCCTTGTTTCTTTAAACTGTCAAACTCAAATGTGAAAAAATTTAAAAGACAAAGTTAAGCTTAGTGTTGCCATAGTAATAAAAAAAAAATGTTCCACTTTAACTGTAACTCAACATTTGGTCAAACAAACTACATACGAGGTGTGATAAAAAAATACGATGAATGAATTTTTATAGAAGCAACTACTGGCACTAGATCCATTTGAAGTAATAAGTCCAATAGCCTGATCCTTTGAAATAGTCAGTGTCATGTTCGAACAAGTTGTGACTTGTCAGTCGGCTTCCAGAGCCGGAAGAGTGAGGTGGTGTTTACTGTGTCTGTCACGCATCATGGATTTCGAACAATGCGTTAACATTAAGTTGCAAAAAAATGCCAAAGAAGCTCATGAAATGTTAAAATCAGTGTATGGCAATAATGTGGTGACTCTGAAGATTGTTTACAAGTGGTATGAGCGATTTAAAAGCGGAAATGAGTCTGTTGAAGACGAACAACGGGCATGACATTCTTTGACCTCAAAAACAGACGAAAACGTGCAACAAGTGGCAAAAGTGGTTCGTTCAAACAGGCGATTGACTATTCGAGAGTTTACAGAAGAACTGAACATCTCATACAGGTCCGTGCGAAGCATTTTAACTGATAATTTACAAATGAGATGAGTGAGTGCGAAATAGACTAGACTTTTGACTGACGAACGAACAGAAGGAAAATCATGTGTCAGTTTGCACGGAATTGAAGGATCGTCTTAAAGCAGATCTGGACTTCATGACCAAAATTATATTTGGAGATGAAAGTTAGGTATATACATATGACGCTGAGACCAAAATTCAGAGTTCCCAAAGGAAAACAAGTGAATCTCCTTGCCCTAAAAAGCGACATTAGTCAAAGTCGAATGCTCATTGTTTTTTTTATAGCGCATAGTGCGATCAGAGTTCGTTCTAAGGGGAACAACTGTAAACTCCGAATATTACAAGGGCTTACTGTATGCAATGTTTGCAGACGATATATGGAGAAAGAGACCAGAAAATGGGACAATGGCTTCCTCCTTCATCACTCATCCTCGCTTCTGATCTGCCAGTTTTTGCCTGAAAAAAAGGGTACCTGTCTGTCCACATCCGCCTTACTCTCCAGATTTAGCACCATGCGACTTCTGGCTCTTCCCAAAAATAAAAACCATGCTAAAAGAAAAACGTTTTGACACCATTCCCGACATTGCAAGGGGGCAACGATGGAGCAGCGGAAGGTACTTCTGAAAGAAACCTTCCAGAAATGCTTCCAATCATAGAATCAATATTGGGATAAGCGCATCACTAGTCAAGGAGACTACATTGAAGGAGATTAATTCAAATTTGATGTAAGCTTGTTACTTTGTTCGTAATAAAATTGTTCACCGTATTTTTTTATCACACCTATATATTATATATGTATATATAATACGAGGGCTGTCTGTAAAATAAGGTTTCCAATGATTTTTTGCAAAGTAAGACACATTTATTTGCATTAACACGAACATTTTTGGAAAGCTTGGGTTTTTTTCTATGTTTCTACATAATCACCATTTGCAATTGATAAATTTTTGCATGCGGTGTACCATCTTTTTTATGCCTGTGTCATAGAACTCTCCCACCGCATCGCGCAGGTAGCGCACGACATCTTCTTTCAGCTCCTCGTCGGTACTGAAATTCTTTCCATCCGAGTGTTTCTTCAATTCAGGGAAGAGATGATAGTCACTTGGGGCTATGTCCAGGCTGTAGGTGTGTGACAGTATTGCATCCAAATTGGGCGATGATAGCAGTTGTTGCACGGGCGGCGTGGGCATGAGCATTATCATGAGGCAAAAGCACTAACTTCGTCAGCATACCCCTTCTTTTGTTTTGAATTGCACGGCGAAGGTTCTTCAAAGTCTTCACAGTAGCGATCAGCGTTTATTGTTGTGCCGGCAGGCATGAACTCGCACAACAATAACCCCAAAACACGCTCGCCATCACTTTGCCGTCCGGCACGCTTTTCATCATGGACGTCTGTATGTCCGTTTTTAAATTCTCGGCACCATTTGCGCATGTTTACGCGCTCACGAACTGTTCTCCGTTCACTCCACGTAGCTTAGAATGAATGTCTACCGGGATTTTATTCTTTATTTATTCTTAAAATTAAAAACAAAACAAAAACATTAGCCACTCATCTCACTAGGACAGTCTTGTGTTGAGATGAGCGGCTTTGGACACAAAAATGAATTACAGAGCGTAATTCAAGCCTGGCGGGTGCGTCAAGTGGAGGTTCCACCGCGAACGGTTGCCAAGCAGAAACTAAGCGTTGCGGAGAGTGCAGAGTGGTGGGGAATTGGAGTGTGCAACCAGGCCACACGCTAGTGTTGCCGGATCGCGCGTAAAATCGTTCCTCGCGACCGCCTCACCTTGGAGACCTTATTTTACAGACAGCCCGGACGTATATGGATGAAACAAGCTATACCAGGGCAGGTGTGTTTCTTTTTCATATCATCCCTGCCCACCCTCACAGATAAACAATGTGATGATTAAATAGCTACTTTTACAGATATTAAAATAAAATTTGTACTGAAAAGTATGGAAGTACCTGAAGTATGGCATTTGTAATGCCTGGGAACAATCACATCTTCGGGGAGGATACAAGCATAGAAGACTAGAAATTAGATCTAGCAAATCGTCTGCAGCTGCTGTGAATATGTGCTTGAATGGAGTAGGAGGGAATACTTTGAATTGTATGTAATCAGGCAAACCAACTAGACCCTAAAAACAAAATGAAAAAAAAATTATGTTGATACATCTTGGAATTTCAGTGTTTGAATGCAGAACGATTCCCTAGGTAAGTTAAATCTAGCCTAGCTTCTTCAGTTATTTTATATGCTACACCACTCAGTACTCGTGTCGTCCATTGGGGCCTCTAATGGCATCTCTTTCCAATCACATTTGGATTTTGTTTCGTTCTTGTATTTATTAACCCACAGAATATAATTCTTTTTCTTAATTGGATGTCCTGGTGGACAATATAATATTTAATATTGAAAAGATAGTATTATATCTTACCGGCCAATTGTCTTCCGTAGGAGTGCCCATAACCTGAAATATCCTGGTGAGCTGATCGAGGTCCGATTCACCGGGGAGGAACGGAATTCGGAGTAACAGTTCCGCCATGATGCAGCCCACCGCCCACATGTCCACTCCAGTGTTGTACTGTCTGGCTCCAAACAATAGCTCTGGAGATCTGAAATTGAATTATTATTTTACATCAACGAGAAATTCCAGTCTACTTGTTATTTTATCATTTTTCAAGATAAATTTATTAATCTTATGAATAACCATATACACATATGTACATTTACAATAAAAATAAAACCTACATATTATTCAAAAACAATATTTGTTATTTTAAGTAGATATTATTTATTTATTCTTAAATTTAAATATAAAAACAAAAAACATTAACCACTCATCTCACTAGGACAGTCCTGTGTTGAGATGAGCGGCTTAACAATTTTAGTGAAACGATATATTATAATTTTTTTTTTTCAATAAATTTTTCAATTTTTTTTTAATAATGGAAAAGATGTATCCACATCATGATGACATGGATACATCTTTTACATCATAGAATAGGCCGATGTCGTATTACACAGCAGGCTGACAGTGACCATTCTGGTATAATTAACGGGACCTTCACATATTTTATTTTTTTAAACTTTTGTACATATTTTGTTTATTTTTTACAACCAATGTATGGAATGTGTGGGACTGCTCTAACCTCCCTACATACCGGAATAAACATTTATTTATATATTATTTATTTATTTATAAGGATATATTATATTGGACTTGTAGAGCGAATTAATGAAGAAATGGGTGTAAGGAGAATATATGATGTGAACGGAAGAAGTCGGGGGTGCCCTAGGAAGACACGGCACGATCAGGTGAATCAAATACTTGAGTCGGGCCATGTCAGAAGTCAGAACAACAGAAGAGAATGTATGAGACGATTTATGAATGTGAATGAAGCAAGAAGTGTATGCCAAGATTGAGTTGTTTGGCGGACCATTCTCTCTGCCTACCCCTGTGGTGAAACGGCGTGATGGTTAGTTAGTTATTAATATTATATTAACCACAAGTATTAAGTACTGATGTAATTGATGATTAAAATACATAAGATTTTATTTGTATTCATCTGCTAAAAATACAACAATAGGGTGTACCCCGATGCTACGCTTTTTCAACAGAAACATCTAAAAAAAACTTAAGAGAAGAACTGGAAAACTGGAAGTCAATTGGCGAAAACGATATTACAATAAAATATATAAACGGAAATCCTAAAACTGTGCAAATTCTGCCAAAATACGATGCAAACTTAAGATGTCCAAAACGCTCGGGGACTACGCACAAAATTAAATGAACTGCGGTTGACATGGTTGACAGTTTCAAAATCAGAAATAATTAAATGAACTACGATCTACCATATCTTCACATCATTTCGACGTATATGTGCTGACAGAAACCTGGCTCAACTTGGAAATAAAATCAACAGAAGTCGGACTAAATAACTACAAAATTTTACGCTGCGACAGAAACTCAAAATCCACCTCTAAAACAAGGGACGGCAGAGTACTAATTGCAATAAAGAAGAAACTAACATCAAGAAAACTCAAAACTAAAGACAACACATTGGAATAACTATTTGTACAAATTGATACCACTACAGAAAAAATTATAATCGTAACTTTGTACACACCACCACTATCTGATGCCGAAAACTACCAAAGTCACAGTGAAGACGTCGAAAATCTGCTCTAAAAATACCCCAACTCTAAAATTATTATTCTTGGGGACTACAACCTCCCTAAACTAAAATGGAATTCAAGAGATAGTGGTTTCATTATAAATGAAAGTGATAGTGATTATGCATGTGAAATTTTAGATATAACAATTTTTTTTATTCTTTTCCAGCATAACTTTATATATAACACAAATGATCGTCTACTAGATCCAGCTATATCTAACTATTCTAAATTGTAAATATCAACTGGTTGATAACCATCAACCTCCTCTTTATATTAAGTTAAATGTATGTTGTGTCAAACGAAAACCTGTTTAAGAAACTATAAAAGAGCAGATTTTGATTCTATAAATTACCATCTTTCTCACGTCAACTGGTCTTTTGTGTCTGACATGAATACTGACAATTCTTTAGATAACTTATATTCAATATTATCCAGCACCATCAACTCATATGTACTTCTATATACTCCTAAAAAATATAAATTCCCAATGTGGTTTTCATATGAACTAATAGCCAACAACAAAAAATTTCACAAAAAATTCAAAGAAACTCATTCAAAAATCGATTATTCAAATTTCAGTGAATCTAAAAAAAAAATGCAAAGATCTCTCTAAAATCTGTTACAAAAAAAATTGTATTGAGAACACAGCTTTCAAATCAAACAATCTCTGAAAATTTCTTAAAACAATAAACAACGACAGTACAGACTATGCATTAGAAATGTATATGGACGATAAATACGTCAGCAGTACACAAGATATTGTAAATCTTAGATTTCTTTAAAAATGTATATGATGAAACACGAGAAGAAAATATACCCTCATATACTTTTAAAAAAACCACACATTTAACAAACTGCTTGTTTTATTATTTTTTAAATTAGCTACAATTTAAAAACAAGGAAGATTCTAGCCGTTTGTTGAAAGGCACCTAGTTCCTCGTAAAAGTTCCGCGAACGCGGGCTTGCCGCACGAGTGATGGCCATTTTGCCCACAGAAAGATTTCGCTCGCAGACTGCAGAGGTTGTGTCATCGACACGCGCTCCCCCGCGGGCTCGTCGTTTACAATGGCGTCTTGTTACCGTAATTTAAAAGTCCTAATTACTGTTGACCATTTACTTGTGAGGTCCCAAAATTGTGGACCGGGTTTTGTGCAATAATATGAAGACACCTTTCCTGGCTAGAGCTATCTCGTCCCCGACCGATGTCCCCATGTAAGCTGTAACTAATTCCTCTTTTTAATGTGCTGTAAATCACTCTGTTTAAAGTAGCTTGCCCGATTTTAATGGTATTGGAGAGAGACAATTCTAGATTAATAGTGTTACGTAACGTCAGAAAGTTCCTAAAAAGAAACTAGCCACTCGTCAACATCAACGGTAAAGCGACGCCAACGCCACGCCTGCCAACGGCAGCTTGCCCGCCCGGCTTCCGCTCTTTCTCTCCTCGCACCCGGCTTCGGCAGCACTCGCCTCTCACCCGGCCTGAAGATGACATCCCTGTTACGCGGCCAACTACGTCTCGAAAAGGAACGCGCGAGCAGCCATGTTGGCAGTTGCGAATTGCTTCTACTAGGACCCCCGTTTGCCGCTACAACCTAGACTGTAAGCTGTCTTTGTATTCCCCCTTTTTGTGTTGTAACTTATTCGAGTCCCTGTTTTCATGCCCGTTTAGAAATTATCAGAGAGAAATCACCCGTAACTTTCATTTGAGGTTAGGTTAGCCTTCTGATTATCATAACATAACTTACCGTGTCTGTACCTTCCTCTGAATAAACCCTGAGTCTGAAAGCATTTAGTAGTTTCATTTGACGAAGTATTAGAGTCCCAGTTCCCAATTATAAGACTGCCTGTCGGCCTACGACCCTGCAGAGGAGCTTCTTGGCCTGCCGAATCTGAGCTAGTCAAATGTCCAGAGCCGAGCTCCCTGGAGGGACACCACCCTCGGGGTAAGACTGTACTAATGAACTGTTTCCCGTAACCGCTCTTTCCCAACCTTCCTCCTCTCCTTCTCCCACATCCCTACTTCCAGTATTATTCTTTTCTTAACAATAGATAGGGTGTGCATTGCCAATTGTTAGTATATGCTTCCCCATGTGTACTCACTGTGATTGCCTACCCGTAAAATAAACCCTGTCTAGAAAGCTCACATCTTTTCTTTGGTAGTTGAGTAGCTTTTTCCACTGAGCCCGGCATGAGGCTGTTGCCGACTCACAACTGGAAAAGAGGCGTTACCTGTTCTAACTGCTGAGCTAACCAGGTAAGCTTGGAGTCGGGCGCCCTTCACCCGGCCTCCAGGTGAGTTTAACCTAACCTGCTACTTTTACACTGTCGCTCCAACGTGCTTTAACTGCCTTCTATTACATGAAGAATTCTTCATCATGGAAGAATCTGTTAAAAGGAAATTATATTCCTTAGATATTCTTCATTCCATTCTGCCAATTTTCCTAAAAAAATGCTCTTCTGTATTGTCTAAGCCACTAAGCATTCTCTTTAACCGTCCTCCTACCGTCTGGATATTTTCCCATCTACTGGAAATCTAGCTATATTATCCCAAAATTTTAAAAAAGGTGATGAGACTGACATTTCAAACTATCGACCAATACGTATACAATCTGTTACCCAAAATCTTTGAATCTCTGGTTCTGGTTGAAATATATCCTACACTAACAGAGGTAATTAATGATCAACAACATGGCTTCATCAAAGGTAGATCAAATACAACAAATTTATTACTTTTTCAAAAATATATATATTGGAGGTATTTGAAAAAAATAAACAAGTTGACTGTATGTACACTGATTTCTAGAAGGCTTATGATAAAGTGTCTCACAAAGTACTGATCCGGAAACTTCATGTCCTGGGAATCAGAGGATATATTTTTAAATGGTTAAGTAGTTACTTACCAGATAGAACCTAGTTTGTTAAAATAAAATCTTTTATATCCAAATCGTTTTCCGCTACTAGTGGCATACCGCAAGGTAGTCACCTTGGTCCGGTTTTATTTCTTGTTTTTATAAACGACATAGTCAAGGGGCTTTAAAGGAGTCAAAGTTTTGCTATTCGCCGACGATATTAAATTACATATAGAAATAACTGATTCAAACCACTGTCAAATTCTTCAGTTTAATATTGACATGCTTAATAACTGGTGCTCACAAAACAATTTATATCTAAATGTAGAAAAATGTTAAACGTCTCTCTTTTTTGACTATTCAATAGATCAAATAAATGTAGAAAGAATTGCGGAAATGAGAGATCTCGGCATTATAAGGGATGAGAAAATAAATTTCACTGCTAACATTCAACAAATTGTAAATAAGGGTATGAAAACATTAGGATTTATATTAAGAACAATAAAAAAAATTGAATTGTTACAAGTAATAAAATTGTTGTACATATCCCTAATTAGAAGTCTAATAGAACATAATTCCATAGTGTGGTCGCCCTTCTACAAAATATACATCCATAATGTAGAAAGAATTCAAAGAAAATTTTTACGTTTCATAAATTTTAAAGTTAACATACCTTTAGAGCACATACTCGTACATTACTCATCGTTAATGAATATTTTAAATATTTCAAATTTAGAAAACAGACAGAAAATTAACGACCTAACCTTTTTATTAAAATTATTAAATTGTAAATTCGATTGTTCCGAACTCTTGCATTTAATCAACCTATACATACCTAAACAAACTACAAGATAAACATTAACATTTTACATATGTATATCCCGTTCCAACTATAGTTTGCATTCCCCAATTCTACGCTTACACAGCCTTGGTAACAAATACTTAAATGATATGGATGTGTTTGACAATAATCTGAAATTGGCAAATTTAAAAAAAGGTACAAACGAATTATTTGTACCTAGTTTATAAATTATTGTTAACTATTTACATTATTTATTTATTTATTATTAATATTAATATTGACTTTGTGGATTTTGTGGATATTGTACTATTTTTTTCTGTCCCTTATATTCCTGTGTATTTTTAGCTTTGGTGCACTTTATTCTTATTTCAAGTGTAATTAAATGTTGTGGATGTTTTCTATTTTTATTTTTTACATGATTTAAAAAAGATGTACTTGTATGTAAAAGCCCTGTGGGCGTTTAAATAATAAATAATTTATTTTTTTTAAATACATTAAAAAATATGTGGAACGAAATAAAAACCCGAGAAAAAACAAGAAATATATTTATTTATATTTGTGTACATATGTATTTATTTGTTGGGGTCGTCAATATATGTTTGTGAAGTAGTATCATCTTGTAAAATTTTTGTGTACAGTGCCAGGGAACATTTCTCCCTCTTCCTGTAGAGGTGCATACATGAGGAGATCATCTTCTCTACCCAGTGAGTGGGTTGCCTATTGCTACTGTAGGGCTTTTGGTTATTTTTATTTCAAAGTATTGTAAACTGTGTTTTATGTGCTAGCTGCACTTGCTGATAGCAATCTCATGTTTAAGCCCGCTCACTAAGGTAATGGAGGGTATAAGATGGAATTTGGACAGAGGGGGTCGGTACTAGGGGTCCAGAGGGGGCCCGAGGTTGGAGATAGAGGGATCGAGTTCGATTCTAATTTGGAGTAAAATGTTTTGGTTAAATCTATTATATTGTGAACAAACAACGAAAAGCGGCCAAGTCAAAGTCCTTGTTTTTTGGCAGATTTAAATTGAGGATTTTGGCATGAATAATAAAAAAGAATTTAAGCAACATTAATTCCACAATTAAAGAAAACAAGACGTATATAAATAAAAATTTTTTTAAATAAAGACAAGTAATTTGTGAAGACATCCACTTGGGTAGATTTTTTGTTATGCTTCGGCGTTTCTTTTGGGAAGTACTTAATAGGGTATTATTTTCCTCGGCAGTCTTCATTCTCTTTTTTGTCATTGACACTGTTTGCAAAGTCACACCATACTATTCCACAGTATAATACGAATAATGCAATAATCAATTGCTACAATTTTTTTATTTAATTATCAAAGATTTTTATGGAATTGAAAATTATTTTTATTTATAAAGGGTGTCCGGTGGCAGAATTAGGATTTAAAATTTAAATAAAAAATAAAGTGCAAAGAATATACATTTATTTCAATAACTATTATAAAGAAGAGAAGTGCGGATTTTATTTAAAAAAAAAAATTTCATCTAAATGTAGACCGTCACTTCGGACACACTCTTGGAATTTGGCCTCAGTATTTCTTGCCACTCGCTGGAGAAGCGATGTCGAGATGCCATTAACTTCGCAAACGATATTTTCTTTTAGGGCATAGATGGTTGCGGTTTCGGTTTCATAAACTTTACTTTTGAGGTACCCCCACAGAAAAAAGTTCACAGGAGTAAGATCTGGCGACCTGGGTGGCCAGGGGATGTCACCGAAACGACTAATCAATTTTTTAGGGAACAAATCACGAAGAAGCGCCAACGTCTCTCTAGCAGTGTGAGACGTGGCACCATCTTGCTGGAACCATCTTGAGGATGTTCTCTCATTTTTGGCAAAAAATAATCGTTAAGCATGCGCCGATAAGAAACCTCATTCACAGTAATGGCTTGCCCTCAACGATTTTCAAAAAAATAGGGACCGATTATTCCACTGCTTGACAATGCACACCAAACCGTCACTTTGTGAAACCGACCCCGCAACCATCTATGCCCCAAAAGAAAATATCGTTTGCGAAGTTAATGGCATCTCGACGTCGCTTCTCCAGCGAGTGGCAAGAAATACTGAGGCCAAATTCCAAGACTGTGTCCGAAGTGACGGTCTACATTTAGACGAAAAAAAATTTTAAAAATAAAATCCGCACTTCTCTTCTTTGCAATAGTTATTGAAATAAATGTATATCCTTTGCACTTTATTTTTTATTTAAATTTTAAATCCTAATTCTGCCACCGGACACCCTTTATTTACTTGAGCCATGTTGCGATTCCTCTTTATTGAGCCATCATATCTGGCTAGTTTCCGTAGTAATAAATCTCAATTTCACTAATAACAACAAAGATAATTCAAAAAATTACTCTCCGAGAACCAGAATGAACAAAAATTTTAAAATTACTTCAAGTGTTCCAAATATTTCAAAATATAAAATTTGATGGTACATTACCAACATTTCAGCAAAATATTACGCAAATACGATCGTAAAAACAACAATATACCTTATTTAATGACGTCAGTGGTAGAATGATCCACCAAAAACGGTTGACCATTTTTACCATTTTACTTTCAGTGTTTAAAAATACGGTAAAACATTGATAACAACCTATTGTGTTTGACTTTTCAACAATGTATTCCTTAAAAATATCATTTGTCTAAAACGCAATGATTATTGGAATTCAGTGTTACAAGTTTAGAAAGTAGTTGATCGATCCCAATTAGATACTAAGTACTTAGTAATGTTTATAACGATATTATCATATTATTTTCACTGTAAACTTATTAACGAATAAGTGCCATTGTATGTGTTTAATGGTTAACATTTTTTTCTTATTTTTACAACTAGCAATACCGTAAAAGTTCTACAATTCCAAAGAAACATAAGTTCGCAAAATTTCCATGGGAATATGATTAAGGAAATTCAACATTCTAGTATCTGTTGTCTTTTTCATTTTCATACAAGATGTGCGAGAAGGAAGATTATGAAAGCATTTTAGGACGATCGTCAATGACGTAGAAACGATCTATCAATGTGTCCCCTTTATGAATATGTTCAAGTCCATTGAAATTATTTATTATGAACTGCCTAATATTTATTTATTATAAACAAATATTTGCCTTCTGCCATCAAAAATTAAATTTGAGCAAGAAAGCATAGCACTAATCAGCTCCGTTGTAACCTGTACATCTTTCTCAAACGACGCATGTAATAGAAAGAAAGGTTACAACGGCAGGACTGTTTGTTAAGCACAATATTATAAAAGAGAGTATCTCACCTGTACCATCTGGTAACCACCTGGTGAGTGTTAATTCTTGACGGTGAACCAAAGAACTTAGCCAAACCAAAATCACCTATTTTCAGCACTCCTGCGCTATTTACTAAGAGATTGTTAGGCTTCAAATCCCTGTGGAGGATCCAGGCGTTGTGGAGATATTCTAGACCTGCGACAATAAATATTTATAAGATTATTACAGCATCTGCCGAGATTGAGTTGACATGCAGGCCCAACTATGAATTATTGATAGTAACTTTAATATTTACCTTGCAGCGTTTGAATCATATATGCCTTCACATTTGATGGAGTTAAAACAATTGTGGTATCTTTGATGATAACTTCCAGATCTGTGTCCATGAAATCAAATACCAGCGAAACATTTGATTTGTGACCAAAAACATCTGTTGAAAAAATTATACTAAATTAGTGGCAAATATCATCATCGCAGGAATTGGAGTTTGATTCTGAATTATTCTACACCATAATACGAAACCTTCATTAGAATTTACCTAATAGTCCAATAAGATTATCGTGGCTTAGTTCTTGCAACAATTTAATTTCTCGGAGAGCAGTTCTGTTAATGCCATCTTTCACTTCAAGTCGACTGCCCAATTTAATTTTCTTGACAGCTACAATGATATCAGTCCTTATGTCTCTCGCCTTGTATACCGTAGCAAACTGAAATATAGAGCACACATGACATCAAAATACTACACGAATTAGGAAAACTTATAACAACCATTATTGTAAGCTTGGTATCGATTAAAAACTTCATCAATAATTAATGAAAAGATATATTTAACAATATGTATGTTTATTGTAGCTGATTTCATATTATAATACAATCATGTGCATTTTTAAAAAGATCATAAACCAACCTGTCCTTCGCCCAAAAAGTCAATTTTTTCGTAATTTAGTACACGATCTTCCATTTCGATAACGTTTTGTATAAAACTATTCTTAGTTATAACTTTCCCTCCACAGTAAGTTAACACACGTTTTTAAAATAACCGACGAACAAACGTGTTTTCAAAAACAGCCATAAGCTGTCAAATTGTTTGTTATTAAGTAGAGAAGGCGATATTACAATTACAGTCCCGGTGACGGTGACTACTGTCACTGAGGAGTCGGTTAATTTGGAACCGATTCTTTTTGTTTCATAATACGAAGCTGATATGACGGTGTGTAGCCCAGTGGGTATAATTCTAGGAATAACGCAAAAAGGGAGGAATAGAAAAGCGATCTTAGGTAGTTACAAGTAATTTATTTTGGTAGTCGTGGGGTTAGTCTTAAAACTAGAGTTAATCTTAATTAGACATAATAAATTCAATAAAATTAGATAGGCAATTACTTAAATCTACTTGTAAAGTCTTTGTACTTAAATTTAACTAATTACTTCCTTGAATCTACACAAAAAGTTGTATTCTTAAAATTAGAGGTTCACTGGCTTATTTGTATGAAAAAGTTGTTGTTTAAAGTTAGAGATTCACTTGGCTGACAGGGTGGAGGAATTATCATTAGAGTCAGAGGCACTTCCCTTTTTGGTGATGGCTGTCCAGGGTCCAGTGGCTGCTTTGTATGTAGGGTCCTCGCGTTCGCACTAGGTATTCATGTACCTCCGGATCGGGAGTAGGTGCAACGCGGCGATAATCAGAGGCCTGGGCGGTCTCCGATGTTGATCTCCGAAGGGCGAAGATCAGTTACTTCCTTCTGGGATGGAAGCGTAAAATTCCCTCGTCGTCAGAGGACCTGGGCGGCCTCTCCAAGGAGCGAAAATAGGAACCTTCCTGGGCGGAAGGTTTCACTTGGCTGTGTGTCCTGGGCGGACTACTGCAACCGACTCGTCTGTCCTGGGCGGACTACTGCAACCGACTCGTGCTTCCTCGGTGGAAGACTGCACCTGACTCGTGCTTCCTCGGTGGAAGACTGCACCCGACTCGTGCTTCCTCGGTGGAAGACTGCACCCGACTGTCCTTCCTCGGTGGAAGACTGCACCTGACTGTCTCCTAGAGCCCACTGTCCTTTGTCTACCTGTAGGTATTCTTTTATCACCCGCATTGTTCCGCGGGCCTTCCGTCGGCGGCTCAATTCCTTTGAGCGGATTATTGCCGTCCCATAAAATCTCAAAGGAATTGCGGACTTTCCAAAATAGCAATTAAGATTATTTTATTTTACGACGTATGGTAGTTACAATTTTTATAACAATAGCTTCGGCTAGCCTTTGTGCTAAATTATTTTATGGCCGGCCCAGTCTGGGAATTTCTATTATTTAAAATGCACATTTTAGAAAAGTAATTCGGTGAATTCGGTCATTTATTTTAGGTGATTACAAAAGGCTATATCAAAGCTTTTGAATTATGCCCATAAAGTAAAATATCCAAAATGACTTCCGAAAAAATAGATAAAATGTCCCTTCCGCTATAACGGATATTATTCTTCATTCTGAAAGAAGAAAAAAAGTTAGAAATGAATTCTCATTTTACCATTATGACTGATAGAAATGTATCGTACGAGCTTGGTTATATCATTAACATTACAGTTAAAGCCGTATTTTAAGTAATATTCAACAAAAAACTTAATACTTACAAAATTGAAAACTAGTAAAACATTTTTTTTTTTTAAGTTTAGTATAACAATATAAAAATTAACGATAAAGATAGATCAAATTAACACCTGACTCTCCAAGTTGAACAGGTCGATTTACCCAAAGTCTGCAGTAACTAACAAAACAAGTTTAGTACTCGGTCTACGAAAAGTACGAACGAAAATACTTTATTTGGTCTTTGATTTTATAATTTTTTTGATTCTTTGGTTTCTTATTTATCATATTAAGTGATGAAATATTTAAAGTTACTCTCTTTAAAGTACATGTTCTTCATACAAATAGAACGGCGTCATTTGCGCCTAACCTTCTTCACTGCGTGATGATACTTTTAATTATTACCTGTCCGTTATTGCCTTTTAGGTAATGTAATTATTGAAAGGAAAAATTTGTTTCGTAAAAAGTCTTCAAAATTGAACCCGAAATCATCAGCTCACCTTCGCCAGCAGAGCAGCTATATATACATACTTGGCTGTTTGTATTGTGTGAGGATTGGGAGGGTTTCGACTATGGCCAATTTTAAAGAATTCCTCCGCATCCGCTTTTAGAAATAAGGAAAACAATAATAAAAAATTCAGGTGGAAACAACCGAATATTCAAAATGAAAACAATATCCGTCTTCATCTTCATACGGTCTGTCATACGATAGTTATATATCAAGATTGTCGAGGTTCTTACATTACAGATACTCATTGCATTAGAGTAATTTAATGACCATCTACAGCATCTACACGATGGGCCATCAGCTGATCGGTGGGATGGGTTGGCGATGGCTGGCGATATTTGGAACACCACTACAAATGATGGAATAATCGCGAGGTTCAGTTCTACTTTCAACGTATTTCAGTATGGACGTGCCGCTTCGGCAATATATATGGTTAAAAAACGAGATGATTAGTTTTTATTAGTATATTAGGCAATGACATTACAAACAAATTTTACAGAATATTAAATTACGTTGTATTAAATTGGTGTGCTTGATGAAAAAAATAAAACGATTCTAAGGTGAGGTGTTTTAAGTGCAGTTTAACGGTTTTAGTGTTAGTCTGTATTTGGTGTTAATATATTTTCTATTTCGGATCTCCCTACGTAACGTATCCAGTGCTTTATTTGATTTTAAAATTTATTATGGTTGTTGTTTTTGTGGTTCCTTGTTGTCTGTGTTTATGACTCTGAGATCTAGTGTTTCAATTATAGTTATGATTTCAACAACTAACAAAACTTTTAGAATCCAAATATAACACTTCAAAAATATTAATCAAATAGCTAATCTCGTATAAAAACTGAAAAAAATAGCGACCTAAATGTGAAAGAAACAAAGACAGACAAAGGACTCAAAGGACAATAACATCTGTTTATAATATTAGAAATTGCGCCCTTGAGGAGATTTTCCCACGAAAACGGCGCTATAGAAGTAATCCAATTATTATTATTATTAAATCCCCTTACCTACATATAATGTTTCATAGACATAAATCATTTGATTTTTTAAACATTGCTTGTAGATGACCAATGAACAAAATGCATGATGTACCGTTGCTCTTTTTTTTGATTTTTGATTTTACGGATTCTTTCGTAATCCTCTAACTAGCTGGGGCTTATACAAATACCCCTCATGTGTTCTGGCTAACTAGTACTCCGGCACTTTGGCCTTATTACTATTACCATCTGATGGTTTATTTAAATTGACTGAATTTATTAATTACATTTCATGACTTTTAGGGAAAAGATCTTAACTGGATAAAAAACCCTAGTACCGTTGCTCAAAATTCCCTAGGTAACTTAGCTTTTATTTAAAAAAAACTCCATTTCTCCCAATAAGTCAAAATCCCCCAGATCTGGGGACTTCTCCCCAGACGTAACATCGTTGCCAGTTGGTTACGTGTAGAGCAGCGTTGCTATCGTGGAATCGATATTTCCGCTAGAATGTATGTAAATTCCGTCAGATTTCCGTCAAAACCGACGACAAAAGGTGCAACAGCAATTGAAAATACGTATTTAAAAAATATATATATCCAAAAAATTATTTACCTTACCGATTTTTGTCACCAATAAAATTGCAATGTAGACGTGGATGATTGGTCTTGGTTACATCTTCTTATAAATAGGTGTGATATGTTTCAATCAGTACGGACTGGTACAAAAAAAAAATTTACCGGGACATCTGACCACAAATACATTTTAACGGAAGTAATGCGACTCCAATTTATCGATTGTATGTGTAGTGTATTGTGTCTTAATACTTACCAATGTCTCTCGTTAAAGGTTGTAGCGGAGATTAAATTAAAGAATAGGTCACCAATTAATAAATATATGTGCAGACTCGACGCGTACAAATTATAAATCAGAAGATTAAATTCTAAAGGAAGCGAGAAGCGATGTAAATGCAATCAACAAGTTAACTAGCGAAATGTACGACCGATTCGGCGAGAAGCAGAGAAGCGAATAGGCCTGAACCTAATATATTCGTAACAGGTATACGTATTATAATACCGCCATACATCGGATATATCGATACTGGCTCCATAGATATTAGCGTTCTAACCGATCCGCCCGTTACGAATATGTAAGCGATATTTATTGAATACGTGATTTCTGATATTCAGTATCGGTATATCGTATATCGATATTTAATACTTGCGTTATTGACCGATCCCGATATATTCGATACAAGTATCATCTCAAGTATTCATCGTTATACGATATTGACAGATACAAGGTACCTATCCATATCGGTATCGGGCAAGTTACAAGTTGAAACGCGATTCTGCCCGCCGCCATACTCGCGTGCAGGCGTAGGTACATTATATTACATTGACATTATTTTTGACAGATACATTAGAAATTGACGATTTAAAAGTAATTATGAGATTTGATTCTGCCGCCATACTCGCGTGCAGGCGTAGGTAGATTATATTATATTGACATTATTTTTGACAGATACATTAGAAATTGACGATTTAAAAGTAATTATGAGATTTGATAAAATAAACAATCCTGTTTTCGGTGATTAATCTATAATAATAATAATAAATGGATGATTTATACAACACCGTTTTTATATAAAATCACATCTAGAGCACTACTTTTGATTCCGAAAAAAGCACGTTTTCAGTTCCTGACATTATACTACTAAATTATTTAATTGGAGTGTTAATGTTTAACGTGAAAGTGAATGGTAGGAGAAGTCGGTGATTCCCGAGGATGACATGGCACGATCAAGTGAACCAATTAATTGAGTCGGATCATTTCAATCGTCAGAATAAGAGAAGAATATGTATGAATGAAAATGGTAGATGAAGTCGGTGACGCCCAAAGATGACATAGCAGGATCAAGTGAACCAATTAATTGAGTCGGATCATGTCAAGAGTAAGAACAACAAAAAATATGTATGAATAAGAATGGTAGAAGAAGTCGGTGACGCTCAAGGATGACATGGCACGATCAAGTGAACCAATTAATTTAGTCGGATCATATCGAGAGTCAGAACAACAAAGAATATGTATGAATGAGAATGGCAGAAAATGTCGGTGACTCCCGAGGATGACATGGCACGATCAAGTGAACCAATTAATTGAGTCAGATCATGTCAAGCGTCAGGACAATAGAAGAGTTTGTATGAATGAGAAAAAGAGTTTGTATATTTATAGAAAAAGTCGATGACGCCCGAGGAAGACATAGCACGATCAAATGAACCAAATACTTAAGTTGGGCCACGTCAATAGTCAGAATAACAGAATAATCTGTATAAGACAATACATGAATGTGAATTAAGCAAGAAGTATGTGCCAAGACCGAGTTGTTTGGCGGTCTATCCTCTTTGCATAATCCTACAGTGAAACGGTTCAATGGTTACTTTGATTAAAAACTTTATTTTCGTTGCAAAAATTATAAAGCCACTAAAAATGACCTATCACAAGTATTATCCGTGAACACAATATTTGAATTCTTTATTTTATACTGTCATCGAGGAAAGAAGAATTCAAAAAATACTGAAGCAACCATACAGGAAAGCTCGTCCTTTGTCGATCTGTATCCGCGTGGGGGAAAACCCGATTTCTGGACTTAGTTCTTGACAATTTCGTATTTTATTGTCAGAGGCCACAGATGATCCAACAGTGATAATTTTTTGGTAATCCCCGTATCTGGGATATTTTATTAAACCAAAATCATTATATTTGGATCAATACATTCATCATAAATCATAACTTCATATTGTGTAACACACTCGAACAATTGAAATATGTACACAATGTCTCAATGAATTTTTGTTGTATTTTTAATTAACATTTAGTATTATCTAAGCGCACAAACAAATATGGACAAAGAACTTAAGATCAGTTAATTTCTAGGTGTTTAAATATGTCACCTGCTGAAATAAAAAAAATCTATTAAAACTAACTTTGTTAGCTGAAAGGAACTTTCTGTATTGGATAATTGGGAAATATTACTTTTTTTACGATTTTATGTTGTCATTTGTTTTTAAAAATATATTTAAGTATTAATATTAATTTTATATATAATTCTTATATGTTTTTATTTTATTTTATGTAGATACTTAACCTTAGGTATAAATTTACTATAAGGTTTTGAATAACAAGCTCCCGTTAGACAAACTACTAAAAAGTAGTTTATCGGGAGTTTTTGCCTTATGTTTTTGTAAAATGTTTTAAATTACAAAATAAAAAAAACGTATCATGTAACTTTCATTAGGTACACGGTATATCTATGGGTACACTACTTACTGTAAAATGTATAGAAAAAATGAACTTTTAAAAAAAATCCCCACGAACACCCCCCCCCCCCATGTAAACATTTAGTAGGCGTACCTAATATTTGGGAACGGTAAAAATAACGTAATACCGGCAAACGAATATATCAAGTATGGGTAATATCGCAAAAGAACAGGTATGACTCAGTCCTAACGCCATCGCTCTGCGCTATAAACCATCAGAAGCAATTATGCCCACTACACGATGGGCCATCCGTAGTGGGCCAGCTGATGGCCCATCGTGTAGAAGTGGCATAAGAACATTGATCATACGTCATGGAGAGGGGTATATCTATCTACGCGTCTATGCGTCTATGGTTATGGTCTGTCTGGTCTAGCTGTCAAAAATAACGTGTGTAGTGTGTGCGTGTCTACGGGTTGTGCAAATCATAATAATATTTATTTTTTTACGAAAGTTAGTTCTTTAGCTTTTAAAATGAAGAATCTAAAGCTGTTATTCCACAAATGGCATAAATATGTTGATATCGATTCGGTTCGCGTTATTATACCCCTATGCGACAGCACTGATGAAATAATTGTCTCCGATAATTTGAAAGTATTTAAAATCAACATCGTAACAGAAGAGTTTCATTTGTTGTTCGACTTGGAAAACGAGATTCCGTTGCCCGATGCACGTATTGTTAACATTGCGTTCTTTTCTATTGAGCGTATTATTTTATGTGCGGCAAACACAGGCGAAGTTATGCGACTCGATGTGGATTCGTTGCTGGTTGATGCTGCCGGCGGCTTCGACAATGGCATAAAGGTAAGTTATTCGTTATAAACTATTTATTTATAACGTTATTATTATGCTGAATTTCGACCCAAGTGGGAGATAGCACAATTTTATTTTTATGTGACACCTCAAGAGCGCTCCTGTCTACGCAGTACAGAAAGGGGAGCTATATCGCCATCCGGTTGGGCAACGTTGTGAGGCTGGTCAAGGAGGGAGCTGGAGGAAGGGATTTGTTAATGCGTGCCTTGATGAGGCCCAGTTTAAATGTAGGAAGAAAGGCACATGCCGGTAGCTCGTTCCACATACGAGCCGATTTACATAAAAACGAGTCGGCGAAACGACCTGTTCTCATGAAGCCAACAACAACTGTGAATAGGTGTTCCGCTAATGTCCATCGAGTTTCACACTCGTGCACCGGCACGGAGGTGATCAACACTGCTAGCTCGTTCAAGCAGGCTCCATTGAAATATCTGTACAATAGCATACCTACATTGCGTTCGAATTAGAGATGGCAATGGGTCTCTTAATAACGGATTGTCAATCAGATGAATCGCCCTCTTTTGCACAGAATTAAACAAGTTTATGAAATATTTGGGAGCTCCAGCCCAGAGGTGGCTTACAAATTCAACTGTTGGATGTACTTGAGATTTGTATAGAGTTAGCAGTTGGTCACTAATGAAATGAGACATTTAATGACATTTAAGGTCGGTTCACACAAAATCAGTTTGTTGTAGCGAGTGCTATAACTGATCGACGCACACGCTGTCACTAAACACACAGGAGTTTCAACTGCCTGGAGCCAGTGGATCTATGGCATCCATACTTTTGGGCAATGTTGAGAAGTTGGAGGAATTGGGAAGAGGAAGATTAGGAAGTTTTGACTAGGCTATTTCAGGGAAGGTTTTGATTTTCAAGTTGTGGTCACCAGGGTGACGCTGAGAGCAAGAAAATAAACAAAATCTTATTTACATTATTCGATATGTGAAGAAACTAAAAACAAAATTTTCAATCATACTCAATATATTATGACTTAAGCTACGTTTCAGCCTAATCTGGAACAATCCATAACCCAAGCAAACTGTTCCAAGCCCTCAAATACAAAGGTTCCGGCTTTAGTTGGTACTATTCAGTTGAATTTAATGTTTAACTTCATTCCTTTACAGGCGATGCAAGTCAGTTCAGACAACGAGCAACTGGTATTTGTGACAGGGGACAACAAAGTCATCCTTACAGACTGCAGGTTGGAAGTTATAAACACAGTTTCTCTCGACGCCGAGACTTTCGGAGATGGTGAATTTATGACGGTCGGTTGGGGCAAAAAGGAAACCCAATTTCACGGATCGGAGGGAAAAGAAGCCGCCAAACAGAAGACAGTTGTGGAAGAATCTGGTAAGAAAAGTTTTTTTTAAGAAAATAATATATACTAACTTCAGTTCTATTCACTGTCAAGAGAATACACTTTGACTGTCGACATTTAATTAAACTTTTATTATATTTTGGCATATTCTATGTCGATAGCCATCGATAGCCATAATTCATTCTTATTCTGGCTTTAGATTCTAAAATAATACTCTAACTGAAAATATATTTTTTAGATTTTTAATGTAAATCGGTCAATATGCCAATTTAAAATGATAAACCAAGATTGAAAATGCCACTAAATGGTTTCTATCATTCTGAAAAATGCTTATATTTTTTGGCAGCTGATTTAAAACACTTAGACAGCCGACTTGTTAATTTTTTAATAATAAATGTATTTGTTATCTTTTTAAGGTAATGACCTTAAAAAGGATGATGTCCTGGTAACATGGCGAGGGGATGGCGCCATGTTCGCTGTTGGCTTCTGCATAAATGGTGTCTACACATTTAAAGTGTTTGACCGAGAAGTAGTGCTAAAGTTTACGAGTGAGAAACAAGCTGGTATTGAGTGCAGTTTTGCTTGGAGACCTTTGGGCAATTTGATTGCTACAACCCAACAATTTCCAAACAAATATGTGGTTGCATTCTTTGAAAAGAACGGCCTAAAACACGGAGAATTTGTGTTGCCTTTCATGAAGTCTGATGTTTCTGTAAAGAAGTTATCTTGGAGTGCCGATTCGGAAGTTCTTAGTGTTTGGTGTGAAGAGACTGCGTCTCGGCAATCATTCTTGTTGAATTACACAGTCAACAACTATCATTGGTATCTGAAGCAGTCACTTGTATTCCCCGCTGATTGCTGCATATCGGCTATGGCGTGGGATGAGAGCAATTCCAGTGGAAATGGAAAGCTTCTGCATGTGTTCCTCAATGGTGAAATCTACTCTCAATATAATTGGGTATGGTGTACAGATATAAGCACTGGCAAAACAGAAAAAGATAACGCTCTGGTCGGTGTTATTGATGGAAAGAATATTCTTTTAACTTCGTTTAGAAAAGCCGTTGTGCCTCCTCCAATGGCTGCATTTACTTTGAATTGTAATAAGAATGTGAATCAAATAATTTTTGGACCAATTGATAATACTTCAACAGAAATAATTAATTCTAACAGTTTCATCGCTTTGCTGGATGATGGCTCATTCAATTTGTATATTGAACAAGCTAAATCAGACTCCGGATTTAAGCTCTTAGGTTCCGCATCATTGAAAGAGGGTATTCAAACACCACGCACATTAAGCCACTTTCTTTGGCTTGCTAATAATACCATTATGTGTGTTTCTTCCAATGGTTCAAAATCAGATTTACTTCTTCTGGCAATTTCTTGTGATGATAAATTTGATCTGAACCTTCTCAGCACTGTTCCAATAGCTGATCGAATTGTGGGATTGAGTCGTATTACAAATACTGAAGCAATGGTGCAGACCTCTTCTGGAAAGCTGTTCATATTCACTGAGGCTGATGGATTAGTAGAATATCATTTTTCCTTTCCTGAATGCTGCTACAAGTTTGAGGTGTGTAGTTTGCCAGGCGAGAGATCAACTGTGTTCCTATTTGGAATGACACATCGGCATAGATTTTATATTAATGACAAAGAAGTGGCCAACAATGTGAATTCTTTCTTTATACATTCTGATTTCCTACTTCTGACAACCCTGCAACATCAACTATTGTGCTGTCCCTTATCGAAAGATATGAATATCCAGCATGTTGGGAGCCATTTTGAAAATAAAGGAGGGAATAATGTGAATGCAACAGTTTCACAGAGGAAACTAGAAAGGGGTTCGGAGTTAGTTACAGCAGTCGCTTGTGACTCCAGGACTGTAATGCAACTTCCCCGAGGAAATATTGAGGCTATACAGCCACGCGCCCTATCACTCAAATTGATTGGCAAATTCCTCGATAAATGTGAATACGCTAAGGCTTTCGATTTGATGAGAAAACAAAGAATAAATCTAAATTTAATACACGATCATGATCCTGAAAAATTCACAGATAATATTGCCATGTTTATAACTGCAATAGATAATGCTTCATGGCTGAGCCTATTTATAACAGATCTAGAAGATGTCAATGTGACAGAAACAATGTACTCAAGCTCGTACAACCGCCCAAAAAGTAATGGCAATGGAGCTGTTCGTGGAAAAATATCATTGATCTGCGCAACCATGATGAGATATTTGCAACAAGATAACGAAAGAAATAAAAATGCCATCCCTATACTGACAGCCCGTGTCAAAGCAAATACACGTCTAGATTTAGAAGGTGCATTGTTGTTGATTAGGTTGATACACCTGCAGCCCGGGAAGGGAGATGACGAGACTCTGATTAGCGCAGACGAGGCTATGAAGTATTTATTACTGTTGGTGGATGTCAACAGTTTGTACGATATCGCTTTAGGGCTGTATGACTTTGATCTCATTATGTTCGTGGCCAGCAAGTCTCAGAAGGATCCCAAGGAATATGTGCCATACTTAAATGACCTGAAAAAGATGGACTCTGATTACCGGAAGTATACCATTAATAAGCATTTGAAACGTTATGACAGAGCATTGGAGTGTTTGGTCAATTATGTATGCAATCTTGAATTGGAAACTGACATTGAAAAGGAAAAAGAGCTCATGTCATTCATAAAGCAGCACAGTTTGTATAAGGACGCTTTATACACATTCAGTTCGGAAGAACACCCCTTGTTCCAGCAATGTGCAGAGGACTTTGCTGACTATTTAATTGCAAAGAGAAAGCACTCTGAGGCTGGTATTATGTACATAAGAAGTGGTAACTTTCAGAAAGCTGTAGATGCTTTCACTGAGGCCGCTGATTGGCAAGCTGTCATGAATTTAATCGAGGACTTGAATCCTTCTAACGAGGAGTTAAAGGAATTGAGGAGGTTAATATGTCTTCATTTACTTTTATTTTGTGTGTGTTATCAATTCGTTTTCCACCGGGGTTTTCCTTAAATGAAGGGTTGGGTCCCGTTGCTTTGATAAGGCACTTTGTTATATTATTTGTGTAATCGCAAGGAATAAACTAGGAACAACATTACGCGCATCTTAGAATGCCATCGTCCTTGTAAAATGATATCTCAGAATGTAAATTTATGTCCTTTTTTAAAATAATCATCACTTAAAAATTGTCTGTTCTTTTTTCAGTAAGCTAATGGAAAAATTGAAAGAAAACAATAGGTATTCTGAAGCTTTAGAATTGCTATCATACTCTAATAATGCCACACCTGAAGAATTACTCTCATGTGCCCTAGAGGGACAGATGTACAGAAAAGCATTAAACATCTGTAAACGATTTAAAAGAACTGATTTAATAGGTAAGAGATATTTTTACATAGGAAATAAATTTATTATTGTAGTTTTGTAGGTAGATTCATCTATACGTAATAATATCATGATTTGTGGGAATTTCCATTTGGCTACATTAAGCTCCTGCAAGTAGCGGTTCCATGACAGTTGAACCCCCTTAGTTATATATGCAATTGGCTTTGGGAAAACATGCTAAAGGTTCCTACTTGCATATAACATAACTAAATGTCTCCGAAGGCATAGGTACAACAAAACTCGATATACTTATATCTGCAGGCGTAGGAAATCTGCTGTGCAAAATATCTTTACTAACAATAATGCGGAGTCTCCGAAGGAGTATGCAGTGAGGATATATGGCCGAACAACAAAATACGACATACTTATATATGCATTCGGCTATAGGTTCCTACTGGCATATAACATTATTAGTAAAAACATTCTCCGATTATTGACTAAAAATACTATTATAGACACATTATTGTTAGTAAAAATATTTTGTATACCGAATTTTCGCTCAAGACGCCTGCAGATATAAGTATATCAACTTTTGTTATACCTATGGCCATATATTCTCTCTACTTACCCCTTCGGGGACATTTAGTTACATTATATGCAAGTAAGAACTTATAGAGTATTTTCCCAAAGGCCGACTGCATATATAAGTATGTCATGTTATTCGGTCGCATATTGTCACTGCATACTCCTCTGGAGACTCAGCATTATTGTTAGTAAAAATATAGTGGATCTCCACTCAAGACACCTGCAGATATAAGTATATCGACTTTTGTTATACGGCCGCATATCCTCTCTGCATACTTACTTTACAAATGAGGACGTACAGCAGAAATAATCCTTTAGGGGATCAACTGTCGGAGGAATCGACTGTCGGAGGGATCAACTATCGGAGGGATCAACTGTCGAGATCAACTGTCGAGGGATCAACTGTCTGAGGGATCAACTGTCGATACAACAGCTTACATAATTATTTGAATACATGTGACATTTGGCTAGGATAATGTATTGGCCTGCACAAAATTTCTATAAGTATTTTATAATTTATAACTTCATAATTCCAAGGCATGGTAATTTTATAGAGGACAAGCTTCTCAATGCTTTACTGGAACAATACGCTGTACTGATGTCTTCTATCAAGGATAAAAAAGAACAATTCCTTCAACAAAGAGACAGATTACAAGTTGTCAGAAAAATCAAAGCGGAAACTCAGGAGACTGGTGAAGACCTTCATGAAGATTGTGATTTATTCTCTGACAAGAGCAGCGTTGCACAATCCAGCACCTCCAGGTCCTCCAGGTAAATTATATAAATAACAATATAATCAGATTTGACAGCAGTCGTTTATTATCTGTGATTATTCTATTACGGCCGTTGAGTTATAATTTTACCCAAACGCCACCTAGTGTCTTAGGATTTACACCAATCGGTACACTTAATGGTCTTTGTCAATCGGTTCATTTAACTCTTCATATGCATTTGTATCAAACGTGTGATATAGCAAGAAATTAGCATTCATACGTGACCATATCACACGTTTGATACGGGTTGCCGATAATGTGATTTATACTGAAATTTGTCAAAAATAAAATCATATTTCATAAGGGATATCAACAATCAAGTGCATGTCAAGAATGCATTATTGCAGGAGTTCACAATCTAATCGGCAGATGGCGCACATGAATACGCCATTTGACCATGATGTGCATATCATACACATGTGACGTAGTATTTTGGACTAGCGCCTATATAGCGGTTTTGTAATATATATTTATTGTTGATTGTGGTCCATCTTGTGTCTATCGTAGGTACACGCGACAACTGAAACGTAAGGTACCTTTTTATATGGAGTTTTATGTTTTTATAAACATCTCAAGAGGTTTTGACCCATGCGTTTGATTCCATATTGCACATAACTCATTTTTTCTATCTGACATGATAAGTCATGCTCGAGTGCTCTATTTTCACGATAAATTACATAGTTAGGTAATCAAAAATCTGCGTGTGGGTATAGAAAAACTTGCCAATTGAATGAGGCCCACAAGGTTAATGTATTTATATGCTATGATTTGGGATGGTGGAATAATAGTCAATAAACTATAATTAACACATGTAGAAGAGACATTGGACAACCCTTCACACCCTTTTATATTACTTTCTATGCCGTCTCTTTCATACTAGACGTCAGTGTAGTTGCACGGTCTTTACACCAAAGTCATCCATTTGCTAGAATTAAGTGACAGGTTTGACAAATTAATTGTCAATAGAGTCTGAGACGTCAGACAAGTTTTTCGGATTGTAATTTAATGCATTTCGTATTATGTAGAACAAATAATTTTTATTTCCAATAATTAATGCGATAGTAAAATATCGAAAAGTCTTATGTAAATTGGTGATTCAAATCGATACAGGTCATACTTCTACAGATTTTCTGTTAAGTGGATGTAAGAATACTTTTTTCTTGTATTTTCTAATGAGTTACGTATATATTTTAGGAGCAGCATGCGTTCAAGCAAAAATAGACGTAAGCATCAACGCAAGCTGGTCTCGCTGAAGGAAGGCTCGCGATATGAAGACATTGCTTTGGTTCGATCCCTTCACTCTCTCGCCACCACAACATTTGCTCTGCGGCGCGACGTGTCTGAAATCAACTTCGTCCTACAATGGCTAGAGAAAGATAGCGAAGTTGATGATTTACAGGTTAGTGTCAAAATTATTTCCAGGCTAACCTGATCTACGTGGTTGCTGCATATGTGATTCATCAGCGGCTATACATGTACGCGGATGTCGCATGTGCAATCCATGAATTTTCACACATACATTGTGTCAAAACATGCCGCGTGATGGGCTAGATAGGCGTTGAAATGACCAGCATTGAAAAGGTTAAACAAACTAAAAAATGTTATTGCTGGTATGCATATTATAATATGTGACGATTATACTGAAAAGATAAACGGATAGAAATGTGTTGTGGGCAAATAAAAATGTAATAATCATTTTATATTATTGTTTCACCAAAATGTCGGTAAAAAGGAGAACAACATTAATGCTTGGTTCGCTGAACTCTACTCCAAACCATCCGTAATTCCTAGCAACGCCGGATGCACGACAACTAGTCAATAATAAATATCCACCATCAAGAAGGTACATATACGTAGTTCCATTTCATGGTGAATTATTTCGTGCCAACTTTACATCTAACTCTTCCATGCAGAAATTTCTTAGTCTTGGTAATAAATATTGTTCTGTGGATATTTTAAATCAGGATTACTAAAATATAAAGTTGAAATCAATGAACTCTCTCACTATAAACCTAATCTATCACATATGTATTTTACAATCACACGAGTATTCCTATATTTCTTATTGTACTTATAATTCCATTTGTAACACTTCAGCTATATTTTTATATTCATATACATACCTACTCTATTTTATAACATTTACCTACATTATTATTTTTCCTATATAAAACAGATTTTCTCCTATGTACAGTGTATATTTATGTTTTAATGTATCACCATCACGCCATTTCACCGCTGGGGTGGGCAGAGAGGATGGACCGCCAAACAACTAGATCTTGGCATACACTTATTGCTTCATTCGCATTCATACATCGTCTCATACATTCTATCTAAAAGCCTTTTTAGGTGTAATGATTAATTTAATAATGATTTATTTCATTCTCACTGACGTTTCGTATGCCAGACAGCCCACAAACATTACGGACCAAAATGTGCAAGGATTAATACTCAATAAAAACCGACATTAAAAAATGCTCATCTGTCGAAGAGACAAAGCAATGAATAATTCTAGAACAAGATATTTGTCAACTAGAGGACTCCAAAAAGAAAAAAAAAGGAAAAAATTTGCAAGGAAAAACTACGACTACAAGATACAACTATTAATCTATAAAAGAAACTCATCAAATGAAGAAAAACGCGTGGAAAAAATTGAGACTTATTTAAAGGACAAGAAAGAATTAATTAATACAACATATAAAAAATCATCCTTACCAATAACTATACCAGAGGCCAAGTATTCACTAATAATTTCAAGTGAAAATACACATACAACATCTGACAATAAAAACATTGAATTTGGGCATTGCTCTAAATGGAGTGCAAAAGCATCGAATAATAAACTAATCATCTCTTGCCCTAAAAAAAATCATGCGATAAAACTAACAGAAGAAATAAATACAGTCTTCAAACATGATATATTAGCAAAAGAATTAGAAAAAAAATCCAAAAATATTCATCAGAAATTTACCAATCGACTTATCAGAAGAAGAAATATTTTAATCATTTCAGACCCAAAATGATGGCATTAAAATCATCATGGACGAAAACCCAAACAATTCTGTTAAGTTAGTGAAAATGTTTAAACCAAAAGGTTAAATATCGTTTTCTGTAAAACTTTAAGACGAAAAAAACTCATCATAATATTAGCTTCTTCTCAAAGTGTTAACGATTCACCAAAAATATTAAAAAAAATTTCAATTATCAATTTGTTTAAAAGTTTGACAAAAATAAAGTATTACAATATTACCCAACTCTCGAAGTGTTATTGATCGTAAAATATTATTAACACAAAACAAATTTAATGTAATATTAAATATTCAGTATTACCTTTATAATATTATCACTAGAAATATGATGACAAGTTTTTCAATATTATTATCGATTTCAATTCAAGGTATGGTCATCAAAATCATGTTATTATTATGGCTATTATTTTCTCTTTACGATGGATGATCTTTTATCTACGCTATAGACAATGTACTAACAATAAAAAATGACAGACTTCTTATATATTGAACTAGATGAGTTTTTAGCAACAATGAATAGTGATTTAAAAAGCCGGTATGCATTGTGCCAACGGAAACCCACTTGAGTATTGAATGACTGAGTTCTTATATATTGAACTAGATGAGTTTTTAACAACAATGAATAGTGATTTAAAAAGCCGGTATGCATTGTGCTAACGGAAACCCACTCGAGTATTGAATGACTGAGTTCTTATATATTGAACTAGATGAGTTTTTAGCAACAATGAATAGTGATTTAAAAAGCGGGTATGCATTGTGCTAACTGAAACCCACTCGAGTATTGAATGACTGAGTTCTTATATATTGAACTAGATGAGTTTTTAGCAACAATGAATAGTGATTTAAAAAGCTGGTATGCATTGTGCTAACTGAAACCCACTCGAGTATTGAATGACTGAGTTCTTATATATTGAACTAGATGAGTTTTTAGCAACAATGAATAGTGATTTAAAAAGCCGGTATGCATTGTGCTAACGGAAACCCACTCGAGTATTGAATGACTGAGTTCTTATATATTGAACTAGATGAGTTTTTAGCAACAATGAATAGTGATTTAAAAAGCCGGTATGCATTGTGCCAACGGAAACCCACTTGAGTATTGAATGACTGAGTTCTTATATATTGAACTAGATGAGTTTTTAACAACAATGAATAGTGATTTAAAAAGCCGGTATGCATTGTGCTAACGGAAACCCACTCGAGTATTGAATGACTGAGTTCTTATATATTGAACTAGATGAGTTTTTAGCAACAATGAATAGTGATTTAAAAAGCTGGTATGCATTGTGCTAACTGAAACCCACTCGAGTATTGAATGACTGAGTTCTTATATATTGAACTAGATGAGTTTTTAACAACAATGAATAGTGATTTAAAAAGCCGGTATGCATTGTGCTAACGGAAACCCACTCGAGTATTGAATGACTGAGTTCTTATATATTGAACTAGATGAGTTTTTAGCAACAATGAATAGTGATTTAAAAAGCCGGTATGCATTGTGCTAACGGAAACCCACTCGAGTATTGAAATGAACTATTATATACCTGGATATAAATATATTGCAAAGACAAATCGAATAACCAAAAACAGTGGTATTGCGATGTTCGTTCAAGACATTTATGATATATTGTGTGAGGAAGAAATTCAAATAAATGGAACAAACTGCTTACATGTATAAATTAAGTATTGTTAAAAAAAATTGATATTCTCTCTCTGTATAGAACACACTCAGAAACTGTTTGTTTATTGATGAATTGAGGCAAATGTTATTAAACTATAGAAATGCAAATACAATAGTGCTAGGTGAGATAATTTTAAATATATCATGCGATCATACATCAAATAATAAAGATAACTATTTAAACATAATGGCGGAATTAAATTACATTCCATGTATTAATTCCTATACTAGAAACGTTTCCGGGCAACGTCCATCATGCATTGATCACATTTTCACAAATATTAAGGATATAAGTAATATAAGTTAGGTAATTATAAAAATTCCAATTACCAATCATTTCATGACTTTGCTATAATAATAATAATATAGTAAAATACAACAATATCTCAGGCGGCAAATCAACAAAATGGACAAACTGCTAATAATAATAAAGGAATAAAAATAAATTGTCATCAGAATTATGGTTGCATATTCTCAGTAATGTAAACAACGAGTGCTGTACAATGTTTGATAATAGATTAACAAATTTTATAAATGATTCATAAATACATATTCCTAAAAGAAATTCAGCAAAATTTTTGTAAAATCAAACCGTGGATAACACACCGACTAGTTGTATCAATAAGACATAAAGAATAACTTTGCAAAGAAACCAAAAAAAAACCATTAGACGAAAAATTAAATAGTCATTTTAAACCATACAAAGATAAATTAACTCCTCTCATAAAAGAGCGCTAAAGAAAAATATTATAAATCTAAACTTGATGTCTCCGAAAACGACGGTAAGAGAGTTTGGATTATTATTAATGAAATTTTGGAAAAAAAGCAGAAAAGTCGAAGTAATAACATAAAGAGCATAAATGCAAACTAATAATCTGATAAATTGTATTGAGGAACCCAAAAAAGGAGCAAATGTGTTTAATGATTATTTCACAAATGTTGGAAAAAATCTACCTGAAAAAATTACTTAAAAAAATATACATATTAAAACAACTCAAAATATAGAAAACACGTACAAAAAAAACCATAATAATTTTCATATTTAAATCCGGTAGCCCGGAGGACTTTTCGAATTATAGTCCTATTTCACTTTTATCAAATATACCCTGAGGTGATTTTTCACAAAAGCGGCGCTATAGAAATGGTCCGAAAAGACAGACTACATTCATAAAAAAAAGCTCAACCATAAATGAAAATCAATTTGGATTCACAGAGGGAAAAAAGTACTCATGACAGACACCATTGCTAAAATTTCGTTTAGTATACAGAATAATCTGGACAAATAAAATAAAAGTATAGGAATTTTCATTGATTTAAAGTAAGTGTTTGACAGTGTTTTCCATAAAAAAATTAAAAGATAATGGAATTGACCACATAGCCCTTAAATGGATAGAAAGCTACTTAACAGACAGACCTCAAATGGTAAAATTAAACCAAACATTAAGTAAATCATTTACAAGTAAATTTGGAATCCTCAAGGCACCGTCCTCGGACCATTATTATTTCTAATATATGTAAATGACATTTTCCAGCAAAAAATTAATGGTGAACTAATCTCTTATGCAGATGATATTGTATTATTAATAAAAGCTCCAAAATGGGAACTAGTTAACAAATTTGTAAATAATTATATAAATACTTTAAGAATATGGTTTGATAACAATCTACTCACACTTAACGCAAAAAAAAAACAACATGTCTTATTCTCCTTATATAAAATGTCTAAACAAAATGTTAGTATCATAATCCACAATAACACAAATGTGACAATGAAAACTGTAAACAAACTGATAATTGTACTATAATCAACTCTTCTTCCGAAATTAAATACCTTGGTGTGATCATTGATCAAAACTTACAATGGAATAGACACATCGCATAGCTAACAAAGAGAATAAGGAAATGTATGTATATATTCATTAGGCTAAGAAATATTTTTGATGTGAAAATAATCAAAAATGTGTACTATGCCCTTATTCCCTCTTTGCTTATCTACGGCCTTATTGGTTGGGAAGGATGTTATAAAAATAATTTAAATTCAGTAAAAGTTTCACAAAGAATCACCAAAAAAGTGATACTTAAAACAAATTCAACCTTCTCAATGAAATCACTTTTCACACTATTTTCATTAGCAAACGTTGAAGATATATTTAAGCAAGTTTCTGTTATAAAAATGTGTGAAGAGAAAAATTTAAAAAAAAATCAGGAATATTACAAACTTATGAGAAATGGAAATCAATTCATAACACCTAATTTAAAAACTACTCAAATGCAAAACCATCATATTTATCAAAGCCATAAAAAACTACAATAACGTCCCCATTGAAATGCGCCGTATTAATGACCAATCAGAAATATAAAATTAAACTAAACTAAACTAAAAATTAAACTCTTTAAAAAAAACTTGCATACATAAATTTTTCATATGAAACATTTTATAAATAGAAGCAAATTAAATATTATGTAACTACCAAATTAAGAATCATGGCTCCCTTATCAGACACAAGAACTCCCCTTTTCTGATAAGGTATACACGACCAAGAATACCCTTTAATTAAATATTTTATAAAATACTTGTAATGCAACTTATAAGTAAAACCAGTATAAAAAAAAATGTTTTTCATTTCAGACTTGCCTTGAATATACACTTAAAGATATGGAGATGAGCTTCCCTCACATTTGGCTGCCAGAACTGTCAAGTGTCTCTGAAGTTGATAAGGCTGATGACAACCAAGATGCCACTGCCACTGATGAAATAGATTCACAGTTAACATTAGGTTTGTTATGTTGTTTCCTACTTAGCCATAGTTTCGGATATTGGACAAACGGAAATGAGCTTCCCTCAAATATGGCTGCCGGAACTGTCAAATGTCTCTGAACTCTGATGACAACCAAGATGTCAATGTCAGCGATATATAAACATACACTTTATCTGATAATATGGTATAATTTACAAAAAACATCATTTTGTAAAACACAAGTGAGTTAATACGAAATTATAGTCAGCAAGCGCAAGGTGCGCAGAATGCTTTTTACGCTCATTACACAACAGAAATTGTGTCTTGTGGAATAGATGAATAAATAATAATAAAAATAAAAATATAGAGTTATGTATATTAAAATATGTTTTCTGCCTTTTTTCAGAGCCTCACATAAGAATAGCTCCAGTTATTCAAGAAATCAAGTGGACAGTGGAATTGTTTTAAAAAAAAATGTTTTGCACAACGGATTACTTAATATGATTTTAAATATAATTCTCATTATCATTATTATTTGAATATCTGTGTGTATGATACGTATTTGAATACAAGTTTCAATAATACATATTATTTTGTCTTCGTGATATAATTTATTTTATAAATGGTAATTTAAAATATTATTTGAGACTAAGTTAAACATACTGTTTGATTGCTCTGATACCTTTTAATATCCAACTTCCCTATATTTCAAATAAACTATATGTATATTTATGCTCAGACAGTAAAGTCTCGGTCACACAGAGCGATTTCAACACTGCTATTTGAATAGTATTGTCAAAATCGCTTCGTGTGACAAGGTATTCGCTGCGAGTAACTCAATTATCAGTTTTTAAACATACGCGCAATTTGATCAGAACATACATATTTAATTCTGATCACGATAAACATGCCATTTTAACGATCACATGATCTAGTTGCGGATCACGTGAACTATTTGCCGCTACGTGGCGCTAGTATCCCCTCATCTGACATCTCAAGTCGCTAGCTATTAAATGTTTTTAGTTTGTTTCATGTATTTTTCGACATATAGGACGTTTTACTCGCCACAATCTTCACTGTTTAGTAGCTCGTGTGATGGTCTACTAGCGGATACATACAACAAGTGGCGATTACTCGCCACTGCAATATACTCATATACTCATTCAAACTTGCGGTTAAAGCAAACGATGTAAAGAATTATCTAGCTGAGGAACTATGGCCGGAGGGAATTGTTTTCCGAAGATTTAAAGAGTCACGCATACATAACAATAATCATAATGCAAAATAAAAATTTGAAGATCATTTCGGTGAACTGTAGATCCGTCCGCAGTTCTGAAAAATTTATATATGACCTGTGCGATTCACATGATGTTGTTCTAATTCAGGAAACGTGGTTACTCCCAACGGACCTAGAATTCTTAACCCATATACACCTGGAATTCAACAGCTTGGGCACCTCTGCCGTCAATATGTCGATGGGCCCGCTGCTAGGCAGGCCGCACGGAGGAGTGGGGGTGCTGTACAGGCAATGTCTCAGGGCTGCCACGATCCCACTGAGTAACTGTCGCATGGCGGGGATTGAGGTGAGCCTTAATTCAGAAACATTATGCATCTTCACCTTGTATATGCCAACCTGCACCGTAGATCACTTCGAGGAGTACGTCAATTGTCTCGCCACCTTACAAGCAATTATTGACGAAAAGGATTACACTAATTCCATCATCATCGGAGACTTTAATTCAAATCCCGACTCACTCTTCGGAATAGAACTGAAATCTTTCTGTCAAGAATATGAGTATGTATGTGCCGATACCGAATTATTACCAGAAGACTCCTATACATATATAAGTGACGCGCATCACACCACCAGGTGGCTTGATCACTGTCTAGTGACGAAAAATATCTTCAAGCAGGTTCTAGATATGAAAATATACTACGACGTGGACTGGACTGATCATCGGCCTCTCGAGCTGACCCTACAGACGGACGGAATACCAACAACCGAAATATATACATGTATGAAAACCGACCCAGCCAATCCTAAAAATGCACGCGATATCCAAAGGTATAACATAAATTCACAAGTATTTCTACAAAAAATACAACAAGATCTAATATGGTACGAGGGAAGTGGCAACCCTGCAAGTGCGAACATTGATTCTCTATACACACATATAGTGGACGCACTTCGAAATGCGGCGATCTCAGCATTTAGCAGTCGTAAACATAATTCACCACAATACAAACAGATATGCGGATGGAACGATTTTGTCGCACAAAAATTCGCAGAATCTAGACATGCAATGATGATTTAGATTGAGAATGGCAGACCTCATGCAGGCCCCATCGCGGAAGAAAGAAAGTTAAAGCGTGCAGCATTCAAACTAGCCCTGAAAAAATGTCATAGAGAATCACAACAAATTCAGATGGACAAAATAGCTAGAGATTTAGATAATCGTGACTTCAAACAGTTCTGGAATAAGTCGAATAAACAATGCAACATACGGTGTAAAATTCCATCAACATAAATGGAGAAACGAACGCTAAATCAATCGCAAACATTTTCGCTGAACATTTTTCAACCTCTACTCCGACCTCTCCGATCTCCTCAAGTGAATCACCATCTAGTCATTTCACAAATGAAGACAGCATCATCTCAATCACAGTAGACATGATTAACACCGCCATGAGATACATGAAAACTGAGAAGTCAGCAGGCCATGACGGACTGAGTTTTGAACACGTTAAACACGCAGGAGGACCAATTTTACAGCTGCTGGTGAGGCTATTTACTGATATTTTGAAGAATGGATACTTACCAAATAATATGACAAGAACTATAATAACACCCATTCTCAAATCTAAATCGTCGGACTCAACCGCCCAGGACAGCTATAGATCGATCTCAATTGCTACTGCCGTCGCAAGATTATTCGAACGTTTACTACTGGACCGAGTCGGACCCAGCATGGAAACTAATGACAACCAAATGGGTTTCAAAAAGCAGACCTCTACCGATGCAGCCATATTTACTGTGAAAAGAACACTAGAATACTATAGAAATAAGAAAACCACCTCATACGCATGTTTCCTCGACCTGAGTAAGGCCTTCGACAGGGTTTCTCACCCGCTGTTATGGGCTAAACTCAGGGATAGAGGCATATCATCGGAGGTGATACACATCCTCGACTTGTGGCACAGACAGCAGGAAAACCTAGTAAGGTGGAAAGATGGTCTTTCTGAACCTTTCCTCCTAAAGAGCGGCGTCAGACAGGGTGGATGCATGTCCCCGATATTGTTCAACCTTTACATGGACGAACTAAAGAAAAGCTAAACAATGCAAGGGTAGGCTGCCACATCGGAGGACAGTGTCTGAACAACATCAGTTATGCGGACGACATGGTACTAATGGCACCGTCTATAAGAGGGCTGCGCATTCTCCTGAAGATCTGCGAAGAGTTTGCTGAAGAAACAAATATGTCTTATAACCCCAATAAAACAGCTCTGTTGGTCATAAGATATAGGCAAGGCCCGACTAGTATTCCTGCAGCTACCCTGAACGGTGTGTTCCTGAAGGTGACTGAAGAAACCAAATACCTAGGACACATAATCACCAGTACTCTGATGGATGATGATGACATTGATAGGCAAAGACGAGCTCTCAGCGTAAAATCGAATATGCTCAGTAGAAGATTTCGCCTTTGTAGTACCGCTGTGAAAAGGACTCTATTCCTTGCCTTCTGCGCAACGTTGTACACCTGCGAACTCTGGGCAAACTACAAAAAGAGTAGTATGGAAAGACTTTGTGTACAGTATAATAACGCCTTCCGCATAATGTTTGGCCTTCCCAGATACTGCAGTGCTTCCAGTATGTTCACGGAGGGGCGAGTTTCCGGTTTTGCAGCCCTTATAAGATCCAGGGTGGCTGGAATGAGGGAAAGAATAAACAGCTCCAGGAATATCCTCATCATGGAAGCCCGCCTCAGTCCAGCCTCCAGCATCGACGCATACTGGACAAATATATTGGCTCCTCACAATATAAATGCCGCAGCACCCTAAAGGAGTTATTTTAATCTTATTTAGTTAAATTCTTATCATTTATTTATTTATTTTTATTTTAATTTTTGTTTTATGTGTGATGTATCACCTTATACTACTGTCTTATAATTATTAAACTTTTTTTTTTTTTTTTAAACTCTTGTACATATTTTGTATATTTTATATGGAATGTGTGGGACTGCACTAACCTCCCCACATACCGGAATAAACATTTATTATTATTATTAATATAGCAGTATCGAAATCGCTCCGTGTGACCGAGGCTTTAAGATACTCAAAATGTACTTTTCCAGTATTAAATTAACTTTCTTAACCATTTATAATAATAATAATAATTGAATGATTTGTCTAGCGCCGCTTTTATGAAAAATCACCTCAAGGGCGCTGTTATGTATATATAAAGGTTTTTTCTTTTAATTTTTTATCCGTGCTATTGCAACATTATCAATGTTTTATTACAACTACACACTTTGTATTATTATATCAGCATTAAAAATTTAAGATTTATAGTCATGATAATAATTGTATATCAACCGTGTTTTGAACTAAACCTAACCTAACCTTCAGGAAACGGGCAGTATTTCGAATATATCCCAATGCTAAATATTTTAATAAACTATACATGCTTCTATAACATGGCTTTTTTTTTACTTAGTAATTTAACTGGAGAATATTTATTTTAAAATAGTACACATAAATAATAATACATGCGTTCTTTATTTATTTCTATTCAGTTTTCCAGTTAAATGCAAAGATAATATGAAAAAAGTATTTCTTTAGTTGAGTGTAAGGTAAGAATCATGGGTACTGTAAATGGTTTATATGATATAGTTACTTGTGAAACCTGTGCTGAGGTGTTCTAATACAACCCTTTGAAATACGAGGTGTGTTCAAAAGAAAAGGTGAATTTTGAATTTTTTCGTAAAGTATTTATTTATTCATCAATATCCATTTCCTCCCCTTCAAAGTAATCCCCCTCAGATATAATGCACTTATGCCAGCGCTTCTTCCAATCCTCGAAGCACTTCTGGAATGCGCTTTTCGGTATGGCCATCAGCTCGTTCTTCGATTCTGACTTTATCTCATCAATTGTGGCAAAACACTTTCCTTTCATTGGTCTCTTCAGTTTCGGGGATAGGAAAAAGTCGCAGGGAGCCAAATCCGGTGAATACGGTGGTGTGAGGCATGATTACGGTGTTGTTTTTGGCCAAATAATCACGAATAAGCATTGATGTGTGAGCTGGTGCATTATCGTGATGCAAAATCCATGATTTGTTTTTCCACAAATCGGATTGTTTGAGTCGTATTGCTTCACGCAAACGTTGCATAACTTCCTTGTAGTATTCCTTATTAACCGTACGACCTGTTGGCAAGAACTCATGATGCACTACGCCATTGTAATCGAAGAAAACAGTGAGCAAAACCCTCACATTTGATCGAACTTGGCGTGCTTTTTTCGGTCTTGGCTCTTCTGGCCGTTTCCATTGGGATGATTGGGCCTTGGTTTCGACGTCATAACCATATACCCACGTTTCATCACCAGTTATGACCCTTTTGAGCAAATCTGGATCGTCGTTGACGTCATTCAACAACTCCTGAGCGATACTAATGCGACGTTGCTTTTGCTCAAAATTTAGCAAATTCGGAACAAACTTCGCTGCCGCACGTTTCATGCCCAAAACGTCTGAGAAAATTGCATGGCATGAGCCGATTGATATGCCAACATCCTCTGCAACTTCCCTAATAGTGATTCGACGATTTTCCAAAACCATTTTCTTCACTGTTTCAATGTTTTCTTCGTTTGTTGACATGGTTGCAACTCCAGGACGCACATCGTCATTAACATCTTCTCGGCCTTCTGTAAAGCGCTTGTACCACTTATAAACACAGACAAAAAAATTTAATGCATATTCTTTGATCCATTTTTTTCAAAAGTAAAAAATCGAAGAACACACAAAAACGTGACTAGCCTTTCCAGTTGTCAAAAACAAACCACTAATCCAAAATGGCTGATAATGCTAACATATGATAAACATATGTGTACCAACATAACAAAATTTTTTTTTCGATAATCGAATGTACACAGCCCACAAAAATTCAAAATTCACCTTTTCTTTTGAACACACCTCATATGTACCTAAAAAGATTCTACATATGTATATCTTAGCTTCATACACTACACATTGCAATGCATCTAAAGTTAGGTACAATTCCTTGGACTGTTATTGTGGTGCATCTAAAGCTAGGTATAATTTCCCCGGCTGTTAGTATTGTAGCCAGCCACAGTCTAGGGCAGTAATCCCATTTGATGAGCATGCTGGTCCCATTTTACTAGCTTTGGTCACATTGTCAACTATATTGCAACGAATTTCATCTGTAGTTTAACAGATTCACTGCCAACCTTGGACAGTGAAAGCTTGAAAAATGCCCAAGTTTTGGAGAAATAAGGAAAAAGGAAAATTACGCCATTCAGCGGAGCTGGCATATGGTTTGGAAATTCCATCTTCAGTGTTGTTTAAAGGTTTCGAAAATGCGCTCTGACCTCAAACCAAATGGAAGGTCATTCCAAGAATGTGGGCCCAGTACATTGAAAACTCACTGCGTTCAACCAGTCTGTTCGACTCATCAGACTTGGCCGACCTGAAGGTGAGTTGCCTCTGAGTAAGATTGTTCCTCACGCAGAGATCAATCAAGTATGATGGTGCCAACCCATTCAGTGCCTTATAAGACAAATTTTAAACTGAACTCTTTCTGACTCGGAGCCAGTGTAGGCAATCACGTAGAAGAGGAGTGATGGATGTGACAGTATTTCGTGGCACTGCTTATTAGACAAGTTGCTGTGTTGTACACTCCTTGTTCAAATGTACATTCGGCAGACCAGCATACAAACTATTGCAGTAGTCCGATTTGGAGACTACTAGAGCATTTATCACAGTCTTAGCAGAATGTGTTGGGTCACATCTTCTTATGAATTTCAATTGTTTTAGAAAAAATACACTAGACTTTACCGTATTGCCAAGTTGAGTATTCATTGAAATTATATTTTGGTCCAAGCAAACACCAAGAAAACGAACTGATTTTAAGGGAATAATATCCACTCCAGATACTGTTATTGGACTATTGTCAATTAAATGCAGGTAATTCAATCCACATAAATTCAGTTTGGCTTGCATTCAGCTTAAGCCTATTTTGACACCTCATTATTATTGTTATTTTGGTATAAAAAAAAAGAAGATAAAACATTATTATTATCAATACAGTGTGCAAGATGACCTACAATCATCCATTTCCCAGGATTTATCATCACAAATTTTAAGAAGAAAGTAATCATTAGCACAGCTATGACACATTAGTCCTCATAAAGACATTAATGGTTCCAGATCACTGGTGTACAATATAAACAGAAGAGGACCGAATTTAGATCCCTGCGGCACACCACAATATAAAGAAAATTCGGAAGATCTCATACCCCCACAAACCACTTTTTGATATCTCTAAAATGTCTGATATCGCCAAATATGAGGTTATCCACTTTAGTAGAGTTGTCAATGCCGTATTTGTGTTTCAGTTTATCAATTAACAATGATTCACTGTGTCGAAAGTACCACTCATGTCCAGTATCGCCACTAGAGCAAGTTTACCACCTTCTACCTCGTTAATCATGTCTGAGAGTATATGCAATAGTTCAGTTTCTGTTGAGTGAAACTTCCTATAGGTAGGTTGATACTTCGAAAGCAGCTTATGGTTGTTCAGGTACTTTGTGATTTGGTTCACGACTACTCGTTCTAATAATTTGGAGATATAAGAGAATCCAGATATTGGTCGATAATTATTAACTATGTGAGTTGAAAGGGATGACATTTTTAAGGCATCTGGTATCTCCGCATCAGTGAATGATTTTTTGACAATAGCCAATATATATGGAGCAATCTCTGGATAGCATTTTTTAATAAGCCATATCAGAATCGGGTCCATAGGACACTGCTTGATCTTATCAACTTTTCAATGTCCCCTAGAGTTACACAATCAAATTCACTGAGGTTTGTCACCGGTAATGCACTTGGTCATTTGTGGGAAAGAGATTATGATTATTATTATTCGTAATATTTCTGATTATATTTTGATAAATGAAGCCCATACAAATAAAAAAAAACATAATAAATATTTTTCTTTTTAAAAACACCATGTTTATCGTGTATTGCACAATAATATTATCATTAATAAATAATAAATTTTGAATTAATAAATAAATAATAACTCTCCGACGTCCCTCTCCCCGTTAAATAGACGACTGGTCTTCCAATAATCTTTCATCCTGCTGACCTGCATGGTACCTGTGTGTAGAAGAAATGCTAAAAATACTTTTAATTCTGGGACAGTAAGCTCTTTCCAGAATCTCATACGAGACTTTTCTGTGAATCCTTCAGACTGGACAAGCTTCTCAGCATGCAGATTAGTTTCGATTCAAATGAATTACAGGAACTCTTGGTCAACGAAGTGCATGAAGTAATCGATAGGAATTGGTTCAACTACCGCATGAAACTCATGAACTTTACTGAAATCTATTTTCTTCAACTCACACTCTGTAGTTAATCATGCCGATCTTGCTGAAGAAGGTTGTAACCAGATGGCGAAACACCATCAGATGATGTGACATCATTATTGACATCAGGAGTCTCGGTAATCGGCGAATTTATCATAAACACATCTGTGAATAATAGCTGTTGATCCTCCTCCTCATCCTACTCTTCCTCAGAGTAACTACAGTACGGTAGGTACTCGTCCTCACTAGGTTCATCGTACAGTTCATTTTCGATATCACTATCTGTGAAATTACGCGAATAACATGTTTTTTTCGGCCTAGAAGGCTCTGTTCCGTCGCTCATATTCATTCAAATTTCAACACGTTGATAATCCACCCACCATTTCTTGTTTGTTACTCTCAATGAATCTGCATGGTCCAGCGCAGTGCACATTCACTGTCAATCCGTAGGAAAATAATATTTAAAAAACTTGATCTAAGCTTAGTGAGCATTTATTTAGCATGAGTTTTACAAATTACAAAATATTACAAGTTATGAGTTTTACTTCCGAAAAATTTTGACTCTGCAGGCCTTTTTTAAAAACGGAATTATCATATGCATGGAGTAAAATTTGAAAAAAAGAACATTTTTTAAAATCTAGATATTTTACTAGATTACATTTTAATGTCTGTATAATACGTAATCGTATAGCTTCCTGTGATTTTTTTTCACGAGTAAACAACTAGTTAATAAATATTTAAAGCAGATATTGATAAATGTTTTGCAATAAATATTCTTAGCGAATTGTTAAAAGTCGATAAATGCAATTCAACAAAGTTTTGTCGCAGTAACATGACGCCATGGCGCCATGTATTTTTTTAAACTTCGTCATTTTGGGTGGAGGAATCTGTTATTCTTCATCTGTGTCACTCAGTGCCCAAACCTAAAAAAATAAAACATTTATATGAAAATTTTACATAATATCTTTTTCATAAGCATAGTTCGGTTGGTTGACCACGTCACATTTACATTGTCATCAAATCGGTCATCAACGTCATTTCGATTATTTGGTTTATGTTTTCAAAATTTTATTTTCTTATTGAAAAATATAGCGTGATGTCTTATTTTTTGAGGGCAAAGGCATGAATTTGGATCCATAGGAAAACAGATAGTATGGCAAGCAAGGGGGGAAATGCCCATTAATCATACATCGATGTCATTAGGTCATTAATTTCTATTTTAGTGTAAACTTGTACTACACATTTATATAATGAAACATCTTTATAATTTGATATTATTTATCAAAAATCTATAATATAATAGACTAAAATTTTGCACGAGATGTCACAGTTTGATTGCATAGTTTCTTAGAACAGGAATCTGCCTAGTATTGCAGCTTCTCTTCGACGCACGTAATAAGTACATACTATTTGTATATTTATCCGTGTTTACTTTGACTTATTTCTGTATAATTGTTTTAAAAAAAAAAAAACAATGCTATTATGTAAATGAAACCATCATTAAAGGCTAAAGATTATATCAAGTTACCTCAGCATTATCAGCTTCTTCGTGCAACTTAGTAAGGCCAGTGATATCTTCCAAGTACTTAGCGCTGTCAAACACTTGCATCAAGAAGTCTACATTCTGAGTCTTGTAGAGTTGCAGGACGTACGAGGAGCACGCAATGCATTGCTTGAACTTCCCCGAAGAGGGCAGCACTTGCTGGTACGTGGACAGGAAACCCCGGATGGAGTGTGGTATGGAACCGAGGATTCCCTCGTCATCAGTATCTTCCTGTTCCTTCATCTTCTCGTTTAAGTTATAAGGTGCTGATGCATTTATCCTAATTAACAAAAATTACAACATTGCTGATTCGTTGAATCTGTCGTTTTTATAATTGCTATTTAATTATTAAATTAAGGATATATTTTAAAATAGGTATTATCATAGAAAGTAGAACTTTTACAGTGAAACTCTCGTAAGGTTTTCTAAGGAACCGGAAAACCTTACATGTGGGATAATTAAGGTAATTTTTTAATTTCTTGCTTCAAGGGACCGAAAAACAAAACTTTCTAAGCATGAAAACTTTTTATGTGGGAACCTTATAAGTGGGTTTCACTGTATTATAATTTGATTAAGAAGGTTGGTATTTTTACAGCTTAAAGAGTCTAAGAGAATCTGACAGTTTTGTTCAAACAAAGTTTGCAATGAAAAGTCTTTTGTTTTAAAAAATTACGAAAATTTGAAGAAAAGTCATAGCATGTTTTAAACCAAAACTGTTTAAATGTAGTCAATTGTATACCTACGTCGAAACAGTAATTCTTCTTATAGGTATTATTATATTAATTGACTTACTTATTTTTATGTTGTGTTATAGCGATAGTCATTTCAACGGCTAAAGCCCCAGCGATGTTTGCCACTCCGGGCCGCGTCACCGTGCACTGCTGATCCAAAGTTCTATCTTTTTGCGACTGAAAATAAACATTGAAAATTACCCAGAAAAATACTACTAACTATTGTTGTAGATACTGTACGGCATGGAAACCTGGACACTAAACTAATATAGAACCTGTGAAATGTGAATATAGGGCGCATCCACAAATACCTTGGACTGATTTAACCAATTTAGAAGTTCTTCATCCAATAGCCAAGAATTGTGAAAATGCACTAGGTTTAAAAATAAGAAAACTCAAATATATATATATTATAAGGAATGATAAATACAAGATTACCCAATAGAATCCATATATGAACTAATAGATACGGCGTCTCATAAAAATTTGCAATACAAAAAACAGTAAATTTGCAAAATAAAAGCAATTCTTCGTGCGATATTTTAATTGCAATAAAATGTGCCCTCCTTCTTGATAAATGTTTTCGAAAACCATAATTCATTGATTTTGGGGTGATTTTTAAGATTCATATGCAGTGTCTAGATACAGTTGGTTGATGCCCAATAGATATTCCAGAGAAAGATTGATGAAAGATGAAGCAGAGGAACATGCCACACTTCATGGTTTCGCAATCTCTATAACTGGTACTAGTGCAGTTCTGCCGGGCTGCAGCCTGCAGAGTGAGATTGCCCTGGTAATAGTCAACCTCCAATAGAAAAGGACACCAGAAGAAGAATCGTGATATGTATAGGGCCTAAACACTGACAAAATAGCCGCCAATCTTGTTTTGTAACAGAAGAGAAAGATAACCCGAAGAAGAAGAATATTTCATCTCTATTAAACTTACATTTCCCGGAGCAGTAACATCATTGCAGAAGTAGCAGCCGAGCATGTGACCCGGAATGGAATGACTCCTGATATCCTGTGAGGAAGATATTCCGGAACATTCTCCGTGCGACTCCTCATCCACACTCATTCCCATTTCTGAATCTTCCGGTTTATCTGTGGATATGCCGTGTCTCATGACCAGGTAGCTGTCGAAGCCCAGGGCTGCATTGATAACCAGCTACAAAAACAAAAACATTACGTTACATATTTATTGTTTTTAAGGGGATCCAATTCGTAAAATTGAAAAGAAACAACGCACTCCTTACACAGATGGCAATAAGGTTAAAATTCCCGCTTAACTGTTTTGATTTATGCAAAAAAAACATTGCCAAAATGAATGTTTTATTTTATTTTGTGACGTTCAGGCACAAATATTAAAATGTTTTCCGATCATACCCTAAAGAACTTAATTTTCCAGATTATGCAATAATACCACACAGGAAAAGGGGTTGGTAGGAGATTTTAGATTTTGTAAAATAATTGTAATGCAACTTATAAGAAATAATTAAAAAAAAACCTCTTGAAAGCAATTCCCAAAATAATTGTAAATATTCTCCATTGTAATTGCTTAAAACATCTGCTTAGTGACTTGGTTTATTTCCTCTAATTTGTAAAGATGCAACTCATCTATTGTTTCTTAAATATGGAAGATCTTTCAACTACGTCCGTCAACTTTTTGAATGTAACAATGTTAATTAACTTTTTGCATTAAAAACCATATGTCTCCAATATTCTCAATTCATTCCTCTTAGATATTAGCTCTGGTCTACGTACCTAGCTCATAATTCTTACATCTAATAGGTACATATGTACCTCAGCTACATCGACATTGCATTCTTTTCGGATCTATTCATCCATTAATCTTTTTACCACACATACGCCTAAGGGATCTCATTTCCAGTGTGTTCAGTATAATTTCACCTTTCTTCTGCCAGTATCATGCCTCACTGTTTGTCAATTATTTAAAAACAAAACATAAAAAAATTATTAACTTCGCAATTAAAACAGTAACGATATTAGATTCTTTAAAATTTGATAATAGTATTTCACCACATAGAACTTGCTTGGCATACATTTAATGAAAATGCACAATGTTATTATAACCACCCTGTATAGAGCTTTAACGGGCGATAAATTGAAACTGAAACTGAACAAGGAGTGAGCGAACGAAAGACTCGGCTGAGAGCGATCACGTGGTTCTCAGCTGTGCTGCTATTGGCTGTTTGGTCTCTTGGAGTAATACACTCGTAACGGAGAGTTTGCATTCGCACTTAGGCTATGATATGGCTGTTGATGTTGGACAAATTAATATGAAATGTATACATAATGACCAGTGTATAAAAGAGGAGTTCTGTTGTCCAACGTGTGGATGTTGGATAAACACGCTTGGAATAATGATTAATTTTGGAGGACTTAAGACAAAATGTGCTTAAAAAACCCCTTAAGCAGTTCTTTTAATTTTTTAAAAAACTTATATCATAATTAGCGAAATGGCGGCAAAACTGGCTGAAATTTCCGGTGAAAATAGAATATTAAGAGAGATTACTGGAAACAATACACGTCTCAAAATACCGGGAAAAATTATTATTTCTTCAAAAGAGGGGCACTGAGAAAACCAAAGAGGACAATAAATAAAACATTAATCCAACTGCAACAGGTGTGATAGGAATACAATATTCCAAAGACGGAAACATTATAGTAACTTGTAAAAATAATTTGAAAAATTCCAGGAGGAAATCAAAATAAAATTCTGTGAAAAAATATATAATAAAAAGCCCTGATAAAAAAGGTAATTCTGATTAAGGAGAATATTAGATTTGAAGTGGTTACTAACGAACAATATGAAAATATTGTATGAAATTAAATTAGAAGACAATAAAAATAAAAATAAAGGATAAACAAAAGGAATATATTCTACCATCTATTATTCACTAAGTTAGAGCAAAAGTAAATTTCTCACGTATGTTGACAACCGGTGCACTGAAAATGTCAGAAATCAAGAAGCTCACATTATAGTTGGAAATTTTAACATTAATAAAAATAATTATAAGTATTTTGTTATTCGGCTGTATATCCTCACTGCATACTCCTTCGGTGACTATATATTATAACAAAACTTGATATACTTATATCTGCAGGCGTCTAAGTGGAAATCCACTATACAAAATATTTTTACTAACAATAATGCGGAGTCTCCAAAGAAGTCTGCAGTGAGGATATATGTCCGAATAACAAAATACGACATACTTATATTTGCAGGCATCATGAGTAGAAATCCGCTATACAAAATATTTTTACTAACAATAATGCGGAGTCGGCATACTATATGCAAGTAGAAACCTATAGCCGCCTGCATATATAACTATGTCGTATTTTGTTATTTGGGTGCATACTGCATACTCCTCCGGAGACTCAGCATTATTATGAGTAAAAATATCTTATGAAGCAGATTTCCACTCAAGACGCCTGCAAATATAAGTATATCGACTTTTGTTATACGGTCGCATATCCTCTCTGTATACTTCACAAATGCGGACATAGAGCAGAAATAATCATTTAGAGGATCAACTGTCGGAGGGATCAACTGTCCGAGGAATCAACTGCCGGAGGGATCAACTGTCCGAGGTATCAACTGTCGGGAGGCCAACTGTCGGGGGATCAACTGTCATGGAACCATACAATATATGTTATAAAGAAAATCGCCAAAAAAATTTCACTACTCGGAAGGATAAGAAGAATGTAGAATTCTGTAAAACTATATAAGTACAATGCCATCATTGTTCCTGATATTAATTATTGCAGCAGTATTAATTATTCCTGATATTGTAGTTTTTCTGGTTGAAAGAGGAGGATTATAGAAAACTAACATTTTTGCAAAACAAATTCACTTGAATAATTTTAAGACTAAACAAATATTCCAAAGTTAAAAAAATGATAAGGGATCTAAACATATTGTCTTTTAATCAAATTATATACGTAAATGTAAAATAGTTTTTCTCTTTAAAATGCGTAACGACCAACAATATTCTGAATTCTTGAGAAAAATTAATAAACATCAACATAGACATAACCAGCCTACAAGAAGAAATGAAATAAGAGATCCCTTTCGAAAGAAAACAAAATCGCAAAACTCTTTACTATATATATAGAACCGTGAAGATCTTTCGAGAAATACCGGCCAATATAAAAGAAGAGGAAAATGTTTTGAAATTTAAGAAGGAAGTGATGAAATACGTAAAGTGCATTTTGCAATGTCGTAATTTGTAGAGTTTAATATGTAATTCTTAATTGTATATATTGTGACTTAAATTGTAAAAATTTATGTATCATATGTAAGATATATTATGTTCATATTAGAATACATGTAACCAATGTACATGTGTTCTATTTTAAGTTAAATAAATAAAGGCTTTCTGAGAACTCCTGTATACGAAATGAAGCAACGATTTCTAGTTTCTTTTTGGGAAAATGTTCGCTGAAAACTCGGCCCTCGATCAACAAGGTGCCATCCCACCGTCGGTTCCTCATTGTGGTTTCTATATAGCTGAGGATCCGGAATCAGGATGTACTTCACGTCTTACGGGGGCTCGATGTTAATAAAGCTAGTGGGCCTGACGGTATTGCAGAGGTGTGCTGCAAAAATAGTTCTAATTTTGACAAAGCTCTTTAAAATGTCCCTGAAATGTGGCTCTGTGCCCTCTGGTTGGAAAAAAGCGGTCATTCATCCTATACCTAAGAAAGGTGACCACTTCAACAGGGCCAACAACCGCCCCATAGTGATCACATCAGTTCTGTCCAAGGTGATGGAAAGTGTGATCAACGAAAAACTGCTCACATACCTCGAGAAGAAGAATATTATTAACAACCGTCAATACGGATTCCGGCGGAACCGCTCTTACGGTGATCTTCTCGCGTATGTGATGCATGCTTGGCGGTGGTGCCTGAAACGTCACGGTGAGATTCAAACGGTCTCGCTGAACATTTCTAAGGCCTTTAACCTGGTTTGGCACTGAGGACTTAAGGATGCAAGTGTGCCCCACTGTAGAATTTGGCAGCCACCTCTTGCCGGGAGCCCCAAAATATCTGAAAAAACCCTTGACTCTGTGCAGGAACGGGTGATCCGTTAGATAGATTCGCATATCTAAACAAACAGATTGCAATCTTTGGAGCATAGACGTCAGGTGGGGATGCTGTCCTTGTTTTACCGGTATTTTAATGGAAGATGCTCTGAGGAACTAGCGTCATTGATCCCTTCGGCACTGGTGCATAGTCAGGAAACACGCCAAACGCGCACCCAACATTTGCACATGGTTGACATTTGTCACATAAGAACGGGCCGCTTCTACTCATTCTTGTGTTCAACAGCTCGGCTGTGGAACGATCTGCCGGCCTCTGTGTTTCCTCCCTTCTACAACATGGGTCTCTTCGAGACCCAGGTTCACTCTTTCCTATCCTCTAAAAGACCCTCCACACAGCATCCTCAAAGATGATATAGGCCATGAGGGAAATTACTTCCCTCAGGGCCTCCTGTGTGGAGTTACTGTAAAAAAAAAATGACTTCACATTGCATCGCCTTAAGTTTAACTCCAATAACATACATTTTTTTTTACATTTTTTAAGGAAAAAATGTTAAATGTAATGCTGATGACACTAAGCACAATGAATGTTTTATTTATTACAAAATAAGTACTTCAACCAATTGATAATTTTTACAACCTCGGTGGCAGAGTGGTAAGCTCCTTAGTTCCGGACCAGAGGTAGTGGGTTCGACAACCATTGTGGCCAAATAATTTTATTTATGTAATTTAAATGGGTTATATCACATATTTATTAATAATATTATTAGAAAATTACCTTTCCAAAGTGAGCGGCTAACAAAGTGGGCAGCCATCGAGCTTCTCTGGAGTCCAGTAGAAGGAAGATGACATCATGAGAAGAAATGAGTTCTGTTAATTTATTGATATCCTTCAGAGTTTGCTCCTTTAGCGAGTCGCCGACGGGGTGTCCGGGCATCGGAATGTGCATGGCAATGCCGGTGGAATGCTAAATAAATAAAATACAAACAGGAATATTTATTACTTGATTGATATAGTTTCCTTAATTATTCTAATCTCCTTTAGCGAGTCGCCGACGGGGTGTCCGGGCATCGGAATGTGCATGGCAATGCCGGTGGAATGTTAAATAAATAAAATACAAACAGGAATATTTATTACTTGATTGATATAGTTTCCTTAATTATTCTAATCTCCATTAGCACCCCTAGCCTCCCAGTTGATTCACATCATGAAAGTTGGTGACAGCTCTAGAAAGAAGGTACCGAGATTTCCCTTCATCTTTGTGGATGCTGAGTGGAAAGTCTTTTTAAGGAAAGGCAAATAAGCGAAATCGGTGGAGGAAATACGAAAGTCCAAAAATCACCCCACTTCAAAACTATTGAAAACAGTAACGATTTGTATAAAATAGTCATTCTCATGTAACAAGGTTTTATTGGAAAATGTACTCACAACGCCAACAAAAACTTTTTTCAGATTATCTGCTGCTGCCTTTGCCTTCGGCTTCCCACCATTCAAACAGTCCTCGTGAGTGAAAAGGTTTTGTCTCACAGGATTTGAATATGAAACTTTACCGTTATCGATGAAAGTAATATGTCTCACTCCCCAGGCCTGAAAATCAATAAACGTAGAGAGATAATAGGGAGAGCCCTTTTTTAATAATATTTTTATCGCATTATGTTTACGGTGATCTTCTACGCTTACCAATAAATTTCGTGCCACGCAACATCCTAATGTCCCAGATCCGAGAAGCAGACACTTTGTCTCCTTTATTATGTCAAGATTCAAATCAGGCAGAAGACGCCATTTCATCAGTTTCAAATTTAAATCGACTGAAGATTCTGCTAACCTAAAAATGTCGTATATTTTAATTTTATAGTATTGTTTATACAAATAATTTTGTTGTTGGTAATTTATGTACTTAAAAAAAATAAAATATTAAGAGTGAGAGGGATGTCGGAGTTATTATTTATTAATTCAAAATAATGATAGTATTATTATGGAATACGATAAACATAATGTTTTTAAATAGAAAAATATTTTATAAATTTACATAGGCTTAGCATTTATCAAAACATAACCAGAAATATTACTTTTTCTGACAGCCCCATTGTAAGTTTTACAAAATATTTAAAACACAAATATGATTTTTAAAGTGGAGAAAAGTATTTTTAATCCTTTATCGTTGCGTTTTTATAAATAAACATAACCAAAGATTTGTAATCCGCATTACAAAAAAAAAAACATTAAAGTTACCTAATGTTCATGAAAAAATTTAACTACACACTGTTCTTTTTTTTAATTTATCAAATCGACAAGTTACAGAAAAACCTTCACAGCACCTTTTAAGGATATTCAACTTTTTAAATGTTTTTGTAAAACATGCGTAAAACGGTCAGATTATATTTTGATAAATGCTAAGCCCATGCAAATTAAACAAAACGTAATAAATATTTTTCTCTTTAAAAACACCATGTTTATCGTATTGCACAATAATATTATCATTATTTTGAATTAATAAATAATAACTCTCCGACGTCCCTCTCCCCGTTAAATAAAAGATCTAGTCCTACAAAGCCGTTACATGACAGCTTGTCTGTAGGTTCTACCAAAATCAATTTATCCTAATAATAATAAATAATAATTTTTTTTTATATATAGTTATATTTTTTGAACTTAAAAATAGGTACTTAAATTTAGCTTAATTATTACAGGTACCACATAATTTAACTTAATTATACATGGATAAATATTTAGGTTGGTACACTTAAATATTCAAAGATATATGGACTGTTAATTTATTATTCATAACTTTACCATTTTGACACAAAGCCTCTCACTTTCCTCCAATTTAAAGTTTTCATTAAATTTAATAATAATCACTGGTATCATATATTCAAGCGCTGGACTTCCATACTTATTTGAAATTTTTGACCTTTTCTTTTCAGTGGCTTTTTGTATTGGTTTTCTCCCGCGTTATCCATAATAGTAATGTACCATACGGAGACCTATTATTGGAAGTAGGCCATCAGCGCCGTACAATAGTTTTAAAAAATTTCTTTGTCCGTATATTTTTGGTGTGACAATTTTTATTTTGTTATTGCAGTTTGTAAATATTGTACATATTTAATATACATAATGCTTGTGTGACCCCAAGTTCGTATTCCATATTTAAGGATGGATTCTACCATAGAAAAGTATATAAGTTTAAGTGTGCAATGGAGAAAGACAAATTTTAATTTATAGAAATTACTCACTATAGATTGGAGTTGGTTACATATTTTGGCCACTTGGGTGACTCACTTAAATTTACTGTCTTCTATTAATCCCAGATAGGTATATTCGTTTGTAAAGTCAATAGTGTGACAGTTACAATTTTTTTCAATTTTCTTATGTATGCATTCAGAATTATGTGCAGTTAGTTTTGGTAAGTTCCACATCTCCAAACTCGGTGACCTTATATACATGCATTTGATTTTCTTAACATTAATAATTAGTCCTACATCATGTCATGTGCCAAATAAGCAGTTCATTAAAGTCTAGTTGTTATTAAGGGATTTTCATTTGATACAAGTGCAGTGTCATCTGCGAAAATGAATCTAAGAGGTTTTTTTAAATAGTTTGGACATGGCAGAAACATATATAAAGTACAATTAAGGACCTAGAATTGACCCCAATAAAACATGTTCTTACTTGATTGGGTCCATTGAAGATGCCATATTGACAAACCGAGGTCCAAATTTTCCCCTCTCATTGCGTTCCCAACCAACCCAATCTTTTCCCCAATTACCATTGAGATCCTGAAAAAGTTTTAAGTAAAGAATTACGTTATGGCGTTGTAAGCACAACTAAGATATTTAACTCCGTATTATGGTGATTGCAAATTCTTACATGAGGAAAGAAAACTTTGAACAAGACGCTGTCATCAAAGTTGCCATTTTGTTTGATTCGTAGGGAAACAAATGGTATAGTCAACCCACTGACGCTTTTGCAGTGGTATGCCAACAAAGCTATAAAATTCCTCAAAGTCCATCCCGGATATACATCATTACTGCAGTCAATGAAGCCAAAGCACAAATTTTTAATATCAATTGTATTACAAAAATCATTTTTTATTCCCCCATTGATGGCATGAGAGAGAGGCAGCGCAGTCAAACCATTCTCAGTCGCATTGATGAAGAAATATGGTTTTTGTTCGACATCAAGGTGGTTGAAAGAATCTATTAAAGATTGAATTTGGTTATCATTATATTTGTCTTTGAGAGGAACAGCTTCTTCGGGAAGATAAACCAAAGGATGGCTCGGTGCGGGAAATGCGAACCAGTAGAAAAACTGGTATTTTTTTAAGTCCTGAAAAGAAGAGACAAATCTTTTGAGAAACACAAACTTAACATTAAGTGCGCTGAAATTGCACATCGGATACGCAAAATTTGTATCGGTTGAACGCCGGCGTATCCGATTGGCAATGTGAAAAAATGATTTCTCTGCTAATAAGTAGCTATTCTGTGGAAGCTACTTATGATAAATATATAAAACCATTATCTGATAAGAGAGTACATTTTACAAAAACATAATTTTACCAAAAACAAGTATGTTATTACGAAAATAGACTCGGACGGGCCACTCGCTAATTTACCCTCGGCACACTACAGAAGTATTAGTAGGGCAGAATTCCAAAGCTTAAGAATAAATCACTCAGATATTAGGACTGCGAGAATCAATTAAAAATCACACTAACACAAGTGTATTAAAGGAAATGAGATTTATTATCTTACCACTAATTAATAATTACACTAAAACCATCAAACAAATTAGCTTGGTACAATTACATGTATTTGAGAATTTGAACATAGTGATAAGAGATTCATCTTCAAAATTTCTCTACTAACACCATCACTGGGTTGTTAACCCATTGGCATAGATGTTAGAATGATTCATATGTTGAATTTGAAATATAATACAAGAATATCACTACTCGACTTACAGCGAAGGACAGGATGAAGAACCTGGATAGTAGATTGGGTTTCTCAATGCAACTACCATCTTGAATGTCTTTCCAGAGTAGGCATCCTTCATCTCTCAACAGTTCAACTTTGTCACAATCCTTGAAGTCGTCGATTGTGTTCTTATTCAATAGGGCTCCGTAAGACAACACATTGAGCTTTTGTCTCTCGGGCGTGCTAAACAAAATCATCATAAAAATGTAATTGTGAACATTCATTTATTTTGAAGGTCTGAAAAATCAGCCTAGCGTCACAAAGGTGCTATGTACACGGTAAGTTGGTAAGGACCGTTTGAGTTGACAGAAAAACAGATATTGTGTAGAATTGTATTTAAATTTGAAATGGTCATCAGGATACCGTTTTTACAGAGCGTTTTTTACTACAATGTGGAAAATCTATTATTCACGCATTATCTGAACCAGCAAAAACTCTCGAATAGTGAGCTATGGTGTCTTGAAATTTACACTTGTTCTGTCTGGAATTTCTTAATTGAAAACACAACTGTTTTCAATTAAAAATATAATTTCCGTTGTGGGCAATGAGTATTAAAATATCAATTGAAGTTGCATTCATAATATAACGTTTTCTGTACATTTTTTTTATTATTTAAACGCCCATAGGGCTACATACAAATACATCATTATTAATCAGATAAAAAAAAAATAGAAAACATGCACAAAAGTTACTTGAAAAAAGAAAAAATGTAAAAAGTTGTAGTTAAAAATAATTTATAAACTAGGTAGAAATAATTCGTTCATACTTTTTTTTAAATTTATAGTAAAAAAAGAGAGAACTTTTTTTCTGGAAAAGGGTAGAGTTTTGCATTTTTCTACATTTAGATATAAATTGTTTTGTGAGCATCAGTTTTTCAGCATGTCAATATTAAACTGAAGAATTAGACAGTGGTTTGAATCAGTTATTTCTCTATATAATTTAATATCATAGGCAAATAGCAAAACTTTGACACCTTTAAAGATGTTGACTATGTCGTTTATAAAAACAAGAAATAAAACCGGACCAAGGTGACTACCTTGCGGTACACCGCTAGTAGCGGAAAAATTTGGATATAAAAGATTTTATTTTGACAAACCAGATTCTATCTGATAAGTAACTACTTAACCACTTTAAAATATTTCCTCTGATTCCCAGGGCATGAAGTTTCCGGATCAGTACTTTGTGAGACACTTTATCAAAAGCCTTCGAGAAAACAGTGCATATACGGTCAACATGTTTATTTTTTGCAAATGCCTCCAATATAGTTTTGAAAAAGTAATAAATTTGTTGTAGTTGATCTAACTTTGATGAAGCCACATTGTTGGTCATTAATTATCGCTATTAGATTGAAACAACTAATCAATATTCACCATTTTAACCAACCTCGTTCGAAGCAACAAATACGGAAGATACACATGATGGCCAATGATTCTCAGATTCTCATTCGATTCAATATTTTGAGGAAATACAATATTTATAGATATAGGTATTATAATGAGGGCTATTTACCTGTTGAACGCGGCTGAATTGACTTCAAACAAACTGGTAATGTTAGTCTGGTAAGAGAAATTTCCATAAATGGGTTTTCTTTTCTCTTCCAATTTGTCGATGTCCAATTTGATTTGAGTGAGCTTATACCAAAAATTGGGATCAATAAACGAAGAGAATGTATTGTATTGAATTACCCTTTGTTCCATTGCAAACGATTTTTCAGATATTTATTTATTTATATTTCGCTATCCAAAACAAATTGTAACCTTGTATTATTTTCGGAGAGGAAATGGTTTATTTTTTGCCGTTGTTTATACTGGTTTTGATGACTTTGACACAGTTTGACAGGTCTACATTTGACAGATGAATGACAATTTGACAATATTGCGAAGAATGCGTTTTTTCTATGATTATCGATTAATAACGAAGTTGATATTAGTCCTTATCCGTAGCTATTGGTCTCTTTTTGTAATACTGCCTTTGATTATAACGACTCACCTTTTACGCTTCTAACAATTAAAACTTTAACACCTTGCTGCTGAAAGTCTGAAGGCGAAATAAAATCTTTAAAATAAACGACAACATGGAAATCTTGGTATCGCTGTTCTTGATACATCCTTTGGTATTACCCATAAGTAATGGCCGAATTCACAGACATACTTAGTTTCTGAACATGTGCATTTCAATTCTTAATAAGTCCCAGACTAGACAGGCCATAAAAAATTGCACAAAGGCTAGCCGCGTGCACGCTTCTGCCCAGGAAGATACTGATCTTCGCCCTTCGGAGATCTACTGTAGAAGTCGCCCAGGCTCTGCACTGCGACTCGACCCCCCGCTTCCGCCGAAGAAGATACTTATCTTCGCCCTTCGGAGATCAAACCTTCGAAGACTAGCCACTGGACCCTGGACAGCCATCATTAAAGGGGAGTGCCTCTGAACTCTCATGATAATTCTTCCACCCTGTCACCCAGTGAATACTATACTTTTACGTAGTATCAACACCTAAAGACAAACTTTTACGTAGGATAACTAAGACTTTCTCGTATAATTAAACCCAGTGAATATCTAGTTTTAAGAATACAAAATTTTACGTAAATTTAAGAAAAGTGAAAAGCTAATTTTAAAAACCGTAGAATTAAGTACTTAACTCTAATTTTAATGATATTTTATACTTAATTACTTTGGTAACCCCACTATTAGAAAAATAAATGGCTTATAGTAATTACATAAATTGCTTTTCAGTTCCTAACCTTTTTGCGTTATTCCTATAATTATAACCCACCGCATTAATTAGCGTCTTAAAAATCTCTCTGAAAAATAAACAAAACATTAGCATAGTTGTTGCTTTTAATATAAACATTTGCGTCATCGTCTGCACCTCAGACAATTGGTTTCTGAGACGGATTTTTCTGTTATGCCCTTTTTCGTTCGGTTATGCTCAACAATATCGTTTGTTATCTATAGCTGTCGTCATATTGAGGTCAGTGTATTGATAGTTCCTACTTCTCAACGCGGATTCCAACATGATAATATTTATTTAAATGGCAACATTCGAGATGTCATTTTTCGAGATTGTGCTTCGTGGTATTTGTATCTGTCAATTATCGTAAAGTATATAATTCTGTGATATTGCTATTTCTAATACGTTTCATCAGTTATTAAAGTAGCATATGTTATTTGCTTATCTAATTTGTCAATTTTCGTGAGAAAGTGTTTTAAAATCGACCAAATATGCCGGGTTTTGATGACAATCCGTTTGCGGAGCCCACCATAGACAATCCCTTTGCCGTGAGTTTTCTTCGTTCCGCACTAAATAATGTTTGAATCATATAAATATTCTTGTACAACGCAGAAGATTACTAATACAATATCGAACTACATGAATATATTTGCCTCTTTATTTGCAGGATCCGTCCGTTCAGCAGGTCACTAGTAACACAAATATTGCTCAAAGAGGATTGGATGACTATAGCCCCTTTGGAAATCAAGATAACCGAAATGTTCCCGGGGTAAACCAATTTCTGCATCATTATCAATACTGTTGCACCCACCAAACAGGTCCTTCCAACTCTGTAATAGCATATCCTCAATATGTCCATATCTTGTTAATCTGAAACAGATGGTAGATTTCACAAGTTTAATACAAAATACAATCATCTTGCATGACTCATAAACGATAAATATACATTATCAATATGATGGTATTTAAAAAAAATAAGACATGGATATGATAGATCAATAAAATTCGTGTATTTATTGTGGTATTGATAGGTCAAACAGTGCTTGTGTTGTCTTCACGTGAAAAAAAATATTTAGTAGATTCCTAGAAGAGAAGAATTATGGATATTGTTGGTAAAATTATTTTTTTATTTTCCAGTTTTGTTATTTAGATAATTTTCTTTTATATTACATATCTCATTATTATACATCACATTCAATAATAATTTTTATCTGTAATATCATAACAATAGACATAATAGGTACTGATTAGATGCCGATTTTTATCTTTTTCAATAATAAAGATGAAAATTTGTCATACGATTCTGAAGCATTAGCAAGTCATAAAAACGACCAGTTCTATTATGATAAATGCGAACTGTACAAATGTTGGGCACGCATTTGATATATCTCCTAATTTTGCATCTGTGTCAAAGGGATCAATGATGCCAGTTTTTTCCAACTTCTCCAATAACCGGTAGAACAGGCCAGATGAATCTTTTGCAGTTAAAAATAGTACTAATATCAAACCCTGGTTGAAAATAGAGCGTAGGTATGAAGATGCTAATTAGATCTATTATGTATTATTTAATGTTTATTAAATTAAATTTCCTGGAGCAGTTACATCATTGCAAAAAGATATTGGTACCTACCTTCCATTGAAATACTGGTTGATGTTTTTTTTTCTTACATAAACTTTACTCCGGAGGCCCTTAAGAAAATAATTTCCCTAAGGACTTATATCATCTTTGGGGATGCTGTGTGGTTGGTCTTTTTTGAAAGAGAGGAAGTTATGGGAAGGAAAAAGGCATGTGGGGTGGGTAGGAATCTGGGGGTCAGTGTATACAGGAGTGACGGACGTATTAATCCATCCCTCCTACTGCGGTGCAAGACGATGGGTCGAGAGAGTCCGGCTGGAGAGGTAAGGGGTCTCCCTCTAACGGCCTATCCCGATCTGACCCACAGCTAGTGGGCAGACGTATCTGCTGCCAAGATCAGGACAAACCTTATCCCATGAACCCGGGTATCCCTGCTAAGTCACCAAATGTTGTAAACCACCTGAGATGACCTATGGCAGAGGTGTTGGTCATCCAATGAATGGTTCCCAGGTGGTATCCATATCCGCCTCCCAAATTGCAGATACATTTTTATACCTTACAAATACAGCAGATCAAATACAGCGCCGAGGAACTAGCATCATCAATGCCTTTGGCATCGGTGCGCAGCCGGGAAACATGCCAAATGCGTGCCCACGATTTTTAGACAGTTGACATTTTTGTCACATGAGGACGGGTTGCTTCTACGACTCATTCCTGTTCAACAGCTTGGTTGTGGAATAAATTACCAGCCTCCGTGTTTCCTCCCTCCTAAAACACTCCTTCTTTTCTTCAAAAAAACCTTTCACAGAGCTTCCGCAAAGATGACTTAGGCCCCGAAGGAAATTATTTACCTCAGGGCTTCTTGTGAGGAGTGAATTTAAAAAAAAGAAGAAGATTATAAACAGTGTGTAATATGTTGTATTGCATCCAGAGCGGACAACAGAACCAACCGGCCATCATGCGGGCCGTGTCCCCCACCTCGGTGCGCCCCCCCGCTGCTCAGCCCCCCCCGCCCCAGCAGCAGAACTTCTCCACAGCCGACTTTCAGGTACCACTCCTCATAAATTACATACATTAAAACCACTTCAACCAAGGCCAGGGCACTGAATCAAGTTGGCCCGCTATTTATAAGATTCTCCCGTATAATCATGTTATATTATTTATATTACTTTTTTATTAAAACATTTAAGAATGGAGAATATTATATAAATAGCAGGCCAACTTGATTCAGTGTTCTGGCCTGAGATGGTTTTGCATACATTCCTCGTGTATCGTTGGTCTGAGACAGTAAAATTAGCGGTCTCTCTCCCAACGTATTCTGCTGACTAACTGACCATCACGCCATTTCACTGTGAGGCAGTCTTTGCAAACAATCCTTTCTTTATTTACACTCATACATTGTTTTACATATACTTTGACATTACCCTACTTCTTCTTCCATTCACTTGGATGCAATAAAAAAATATATAATTGTAAATACCGTACGAGAGTTTTAACTGCCCGAAGCCCATGGGACCATGGCATCCTGAATGCTGTTAGGATAAAGGGAGTGGGAAGGAGAGGTTGAATAGAAAGGTTGGGATGTATCTGGCTGGTGGTGATTTTTCCACGAAAACGGAGCTATAGAACTAATCCAATTATTATTATTCAAATCTAATAACTAAACATGGATATTGCCATTTCAAGCAATGTCTTGATTCTGAGTGGTGGTCTTTCACCGTGGCGATACTGAGAGTGCCGACCACTCTAGAACATGTCGCAAATATACCATGTTCTATTTTATTCGAATTAAATGTGAAACAACACATTTTAACAAAATAAAATTTATTTGCATACACTCGGATTCGGACCCTCGATCTCTGGATTCGTAGTCGAGGATTTTAACCGCTCGACCACAAAGGTCATCAGCCATTGATTCATTTTCTCAATCTCAATATGCATTTGGCAGATAGCTAGCTCTTAAAATACCAGTATCTCTTTTATCTCAGTGATGTTTTTTATTTGAATTTTTTTTTCTGTCTTTCAAATATTTCAGAAGGTCAGATGAATTTGATTATTAAGATTTTGTTTACAAAAGTGCTCGCATATCTGTTTGAGATTTGCGTTTGCCATTCCGTTCTGCAGATCAACATTCATTTGATGATCACTGCTAGAAGAGCCAAAAATTGGAATAATTTAATCCAACCTGGTTTTTTTAATTAAATTCCAAAAATTGTGAAACAGCTGTAGCGTAAAAATGATACGACGGCTAATGTTCTCTCATCTCAAGATTCGTGGGTGAGAATGATGGTGAAGCACAGGGAAGTGGGATGTATTGATTGATACAGTAAATAAACCCCTTGTAAAAGGAAAGAACATAAATTTAATGATTCTATAACCACGTCTATCATGGTTTAGCAAAGAAAAGAGTAAAGAGAAGGATTGATCCCAACACGAAAAGGTTCAAACAATAATTGATGGCTCTCATGGTCCGACTCCTCTCCTCAGCATCATGGAAGGCCTCTCCAGGTCCAGATGCTCACCGATCGTAGTAATCTCCAAAAAGAAGTCTAGGACGACTTCTGAAGCGCCATCCGCCATAGCCTCTTCCGTGGGGTCCAGACAATGGAATATGCAGATGCTACCTTATGTCCTTTTTGATCCGCTCATCACTTCTTCCGAGATTTTCACCACAGCAGCAGGCACGCGCGGTTTGGCTTCATCGCCTCACAATCCGGCCATCGATCAATCAATAAAACAAAAACACACCCACTTCGGGCAAATTCAGTAGACGCCCTCCGACGTCAAACAAAATAGAAAATCAAATACATAATCTCTCCCAAAAAACACACGTCGATCACGACCGCTCCAGTCAGGTTATATCGCCCGCCATGTTGAGTTGCTCCCTTCCGTCTCCGCCGTCTCCCATAGACATCCTCTCACCAATCTCTTCCGTAGACAATTATCCCAATCATAGACTCGGGGTCAGTATTTACGTTACAATTCCCCGCTTCCCCGTAAAAATTTTATGCCGCGAAGTGAAGTAAAATTTGACCTAACCTTCCTCTCTACTCTTTTCAATTACAGAAAAAACTGAAACAAAGAAAACAAGTAACAACCAATATAAAACAAAAGTCAAAATTGACAAACAAAATGGTATATCTTAGTATGACAATACACAAAAAAAATCAAGTTGTGATACATTGGTGGTTAAGCATAACCTAAAAGCAAGGAAACACTTCATACTTATAATCCTCAAGCAACTTATAAAATAAATAAAAATAAACAAGTTACATGAACCAAACACTTCCTCACTTTATGAGAGTCAATTTCTCTAGGTTAACACTTGTGAGGTTTGGAGAACTCAAGCTCCCACTTCAAAATTTTCAAAAAATTATTTTTATTATTAATAATACCCTACTTAACTAATCCTCTCTTCCTCTTAACAAAAAATTACAATTACCATGCAGTTTCAACAGGGTTTTTTTTTTTTTTTTTTTTTTATATATGTATCTAAAGAATTAGACACAGTATACCAATATCCATTGGATAGTTTGCGTATTCACCTCCAAAAATTTTCCTCGTCGTATAGTTATAGAACTATTTGGTTGTCATTTAGCCATTGCTAAATAGTATAAAGATGAGGGTTTACATGTTACAATACCTATCTATTCGTGTGGTTTCAAACAAGTACATTTGTCAATATCTATATATATAAACTTGCAAAGTACACTTTCTCTCGAAATTTTACATCTTCCTATCTTTTCAAATTGGTGCTCGATTTTTTTTTAATCAAAAATCGACACTGGTTACACAAAAATACTTGATAAATTTA